>JARFXV010000581.1:600000-751964 GCA_031761425.1 Cosmopolites sordidus | reverse complement strand
TTCGATTTTCTGAAAGTTATTATTTCACTACTACCTACAACCTCAACACCTACAACAGTCAAATAAAATTAACAGCACAACAGCCTAATAATTAAGTGAATCTGAACTTTAACGCCTTTCTAAATGTTCAAAATGCCTTCACCACAGAAATCAACCACCAACATAGATGGAGTGTGAACGTATGGTGTGGTGTTTTGGGAGACAAAATTATTGGTCCCTTTATTTTTAATGGACATTTGAATAGTGAAACATATTTAAATTTTGTACAAATGGACTGCCAGAACTAATGGAAGATGTTTCGTTGGAAACAAGAAGACAATGTGGTACCAGCATGATGGATGCCCTGCCCACTTCTCGCAGGTGGTTCGAAACTTCTTGGATGCTTCGTTTCCAAATCGTTGGATAGGACAGGGTAGTTTATTTTCGTTTATTTTCGTTCTCACCGGATTGACAGTCCTCGATTTTAACTTGTGGTGAAGACTAAAAGACCTTGTTTTTCAAACTTGTCCTACCACACGAGAAAACATGATTGAAAGCATTCAAAATTCAATAACCAGCATTTCAAGAGCGGAAATTGAAGCTGCCGTTTTTAGTACTCGTCGAAAAATAAATCTTTGCATTTCTAAGGAAAATACACACAAAAAATGATTTTTAAAAATGTTTAGCTCGTCACGCCCTCTTGCGGTCGTTTTAGAAGCTTAAAAATATTTTTGGTGAATTTCTCATGATCATTTTTAGTACAATTTTTTTTTCCTCAAAGCTGTGGTATAAATAGTTTTCAAGAGACGGCCGCGATCCATCCTTAATGGTATATATATATATATATATATATATATATATATATATATATATATATATATATATATATATATATATATATATATATATATATATATATATATATATATATATATATATATATATATATATATATATATATATTATGTATATATATATATATATATATATATATATATATATATATATATATATATATATATTAATATATATATATATATATATATATATATATATATATATATATATATATATATATATATATATTATATATATATATATATATATATATATATAGTATATATATATATATATTATAGTATATATATATATATATATTATATATATATATATATATATATATATATATATATATATATATATATATATATATATATATATATTATATATATATATATATAATATATATATATATATATATATATATATATATATATATATATATATATATATATATATATATAATATTATATATATATATATATATGTATATGTTATATATATATATATTATATATATATATATATATATATATATATATATATATATATATATATATATATATATATATATATACCTATATTATAATAGGTACCTATAAGTAATCAATTATTAATACTATCGAATATATGCTTCATCTAGTTCAGAGTATTCAGAAAATCAACTAACTGAAGAATATTTACGTCATTGCATGTTGTTTCATTTTCGATCGTGTGATAATGCAACTGTTGCAACAAGGAAAATTTATTATGTATATGGAGACGTATTTAATCTCAATAAGTTCCAACGCTGGTTTAGAAAAATTTCCAATTGTGATTTTGACTTATCTGATAGCGATCGAAGTGGACGCTCTTGATACTGACTCTTTAAAATCACTGTGGAAACTGATCCCAAACTGAGTATTCAGGAAATAGCAAACACTCTTCAGGCTACTTGGTCAACAGTTCAAAGATATCTCCAGGAAATCGGGAAGGTTTGCAGGCAGGATATATGGGGTTCCACAACTATTGTTGGAGGTGAATAAAGAACAACGGCGTCGAATTTACGCATTTTTATTGTGCAAACAACGAAGTGATCTGCAATTTTGACAACTCAAAGAGTAAAAAACCATGGGTAGACTCAGGCCAACCTTCAATATCACAATCAGGGCGTAATTTACATGGAAAGAAGGTTTTGATGTGTTTTTGGTGGGATAGAAGGAGAACAGTGTATTATGAACTGCTGAAACCGGGTGAAATGATTACTGGCTATTAAGACTCACAAGAATTGATAAGATTGAACCAAGCATTGAAGGAAAACCCCCCATGTTAAAAAAAACCCCATGTGAAAAAGGTCCCATGTTGTAAAATATGTAAAATAACTATTTGGAACACCTCAAATGGGACGTTCTACCTCACCTGCCGTATTCACTGGACTTTGTTCTTTCAGACTACCACTTATTTCGATCGATGCAGTACGGACTTTCAGAATAACACTTACATTCTTACGAAGAATTGAAAATTTTTGCTTCATGAATGGTTGGCCTCAAAAAACCAAAAGTTCTTTTGGCGAGGAGTCCATTCATTGACTGAAAGGTGGAAAAAAGTGATAGCTAACGATGACCAATGCTTTGATTAAAAGTTAATAAATAATAAAATTAATAAAAGTTAATAAAGTTAAGATAAAAAATGCTTTGAAATAAAGGTTCAAATTTTGTGAAAACATTAACATTATTAACCGAAAAGCCTATTATATTAAATGAAGCAACCTTTAATAACAGATGGTGGTTTTCATATTTGCTTATTTTATGTGTTTGTCTTGGCCTTTGAATAAACCATCGATAACAATTGTTTGGCCTCGAAAACATTTTCTTAATGGTGTAATTATGCACGGTTAAGGTTTTTAACAGCTACCAAGTAAAAGCGACATTCGGAGAAACGTTCCACGACAATGCCAGACTATTCTCGAGCCTATTCTAAATATATGAGCATTGTTTTGACGGTCGCAACCGATATATCTTCCCCGTCGAATCATCACGTTAATGTCCACAATAAATTTTAAATGTTCATCTTCGAAGAAAAACTTATTACAATAAACAAGTCATTCGAACAAATAACTAATTAAGCAAGATCATATTCATATTTGAACATTATATTTTGTTTTTCATTAGTGAATTCATTTTCTTAATTCGAATTTGCCGATTTGTATTAACGAATAAATGAATAGGGGTGTGGATAGTTACTACAAAAAGTACAGTTAGTGAAAAAAGCGTCAAAAACACCGGATCAAATTTTTATGGGTTGCCCATACTCTTAATTATAAAAGAGGATACAATTTTTAAAGTAATTGCTGAGCAAGCTAAATTGCAAACAAGTAATGTTCAAAGATTATTATAAAAGTCTGGGAATATTTTAAGACACAAATTAAAGAAAAAATCTGAATTAAATACTCGCCCGAACGGCTTCGGAAACGGAAATATCATGTCATGAACTCAGCAGTGAAAGAAAATAATTTTTTGCTGACAAAAAAAAATCAATTTGTATTGACTTTAATTTTTATGATCCCAGGAAGAAATAAAAAAATATACAGAGTATTTTTTTCCCAAATATTTGAGAATAATAATAAATAGCAAAAGCGACAGAAATATGTAGATAGATCACAGAGTACAGGCGGGACACAGCCTTTTATAAATTCAAAAGCATTATGAAAAGCAAAAACAGAAGTATAAATAACAAAATGAAGGTATATAAAGCAACTATTAGACCGGTAGTGACCTATGGTGCGGAGATAATGAACTTAACAAACTTGAAACAGGAAAAATTACGAATATTCGAAAGAAAGATTGTAAGAAGAATATATGGATTAAAGAAAGGTGCAGAAGATGAATACGGAAGGTTAATGAATTTTGAAATAAAAACCGTTTTGAAAGGAGAAGATATAGTGAAGACAAGTGCAAATATATCGCTGGTTTTGCCATTTAAAAAGAATGGAAGATAACAAAGTAATAAAGAAAATTATAATGTGGAGACCGAATATTAGCAGAAGAAGAGGGAAACCGAAAAGTAGGTGGGAGGATCTGGTGCGGGAAGACATTGGATTGGAAATACAAGTATGGTGGGAAAAAATACTGGACTGAGATACGTGGAAGAAAATAACGAAAGAAGCAAACACAAACAATAGGATAGAATGAGTTAAGAATGGAGGAATGTGGACTAACTCACCACGAGAAATGAGTTTCTAGAGCTCAAAAGAATTCACCGGCTATAATTCCTAATGGAATGTAGGATATAATTTCGTAAAACTATAATAAATTCTAGATATTTTCGGTATTATTGATAATAATCCGTTTACGTTATCGGTAAATACTTAATATTTTACTAATAATAATTGTAAATTCTACTTAATTTACAATTTTTTTTATATTTCAGAAAGGACGTTATGTATGTATGACATTTGTAGGTCTTAAAAATGTTGACTATATGGAGTTAATGAATTTATTATCGAGAAAATATCCAAAAATATGAATTTTATGAAGAAAATGGAGAGGATTTTTTTTCTGTAGAGAACTTAATTTCCTACAACTAAACAACTAAAATTCAAAGAACTAAATTTCTTGTATAACTTTTTCTCAAACCCGTATAGTTTAAGAGATACTTACAAAAAACTACGTTTTTATCAAAAAATGAACTTCTTCAGACCGTCTTGCGGCACGTGTTATTAAAAAAAAAAAATCCCCCGTATTTTTTCATCAAAACGAAGGTTTTTTGGGGCGTCGAAAAAAATTTAATATTTAACAACCACCCTAATATATACACATTTTTTGAGTAAAAATATTGCAATTTAATCTAACTTACCTTAGTTTAAAAGTTAATAGTAAACAAGATACAGGGTTTGACAAGAAATGAATTGACGAAAATTTAAAATAAAATTATAATTTTTACACCCTGTATCTTTTCGACAAACGTAAGTTGGGTTAAATCCCAATATTTTTACTGAAAAAATCTGCAGTTTTAGCGGACACCCTGTATATATATATATATACATATATATATATATATATATATATATATATATATATATATATATATATATATATATATATATATATATATATATACAGGAAAGAACAGTGTAGCTTTCGAAATGTTAAAAGCTGGTGGTCGGACGTTACATAAACACTGGCAAAATTATACTGAAAATGCCTCAAAGAACAAAAAGTACCTGACTTATGGAAAAATGCAGAAGTGATCCTTTTACATAAAAAAAGGGCACAGGAAGGTTTAAAGAACTACCGTCCAATAAGCCTCCTATCAGTGATGTACAAGTTTTCACTAAGATAATTTTTAAAAGAATATTAAAAAAACTGAATGACGCACAACCAAGAGAACAAGCAGGATTTAGAAGTGGATTCAGTAGAATGGATTACATCCAGGTTGTACAGCAGGTCATAGAAAGGCACAACGAATACACCATGCCACTGTGCTTGGCTTTTATCGATTACGAAAAAGCATTTGATTCCATCTCAAAGCATGCGATAATGGATGCACTACTTAGCCAAGGTGTAGAGAGAGCCTGTGTAAACCTATTAGAATCGATATATGATGGAGCTACAGCCACAATTCACCTTGATGATCTTGAAGTGGGAATTAATGTAGAACGAGGTGTACGGCAGGGTGACGCAATATCGCCTATTCTTTTCTCGGCTGGCCTTGAAGAAGTATTCCGTAAACTGGATTGGGAACAGGATGGTGTAAAGATCAATGGTGCAAACTTAAACCATCTTAGATTTGCAGATGATATTATTCTCATTTCACAAGACCCAGAGGAGCTGCAAAGATGCATACAAGAACTGCAAAGGGCTGGCGAACCATTTGACTTGAAAATAAACCTGAAAAAGAGTCAGGTTATGTTCAATAACTTCGCCCAGGACAGAAGAATTTCAGTTTTAGGAAGGGATTTGGAGATTGTGGATAGCTTTATATATCTTGGGCAGAGGATTTTAGTGGGGGGAATACCGCCCGGGAGGTGGAACGGCGTGTTAAATATGGCTGGCAGGCATTTGGTAGGCTCAACATAGTGTTTAAGAGCAGACTCGCACTTTGCCTGAAAAGAAAAGTCTTCGATCAGTGCGTTCTACCCGTTATGGCATACGGAAGTGAAACCTGGACACTCACATCGCAATCAATTCGAAAACTTCGGGTGGCGCAGTGGGGAATGGAAAGATGTTTGCATTACAAGACGAGACAGAAAGTCCTGCGCATGGATCAGGGAACAAACAAAAGGGTGTGACATCATTGGAAGAGTAAAGCAATTGAAATGGAGATGGGCAGGCTATATAGCGAGGTGATGGGATGACAGACGGACCAAGGCAATCCTGGAGTGGATACCGCTTGATCGCAAATGCCCGCGAAGAAGATCTAAAGCACGATGGATTGATGACATCGTTAAGTATATTGGACCCGAGTGGCAGAGGAAAGCCCAGAACCGTGAAAGTTGGAAACATGCTGAAGAGGCCTTCATCCTGCAGTGGATCGATACAGGCTGATGATGATGATGATAATGATGAATGAATGAATGATAATGAATGAGTTAACTCAATAATGACAAAATAATTAATAGGTGTTTTAGATGATAATGTCGATAATTTCGCAAAACTTGAGCGTTTATTTCGATAACAAAATAAATTTCCTTAATAATCATAGTATTAGTTATTCTTAGCTATTATTTTTTTCCATCTTTCTGTTAAAGAATGGATTCCAGGCCAAAAGAAATTGGTTTTTTTGAGGCCAACCATTCATCAAGCCGAATTTTCACTTGTTCGTTAGAAAGTAAGTGTTGTTCTGGAAGTCTATGCTGCATCGATTGAAATACGTGGTAGTTCGAAGAGGCTAAGTCCGGTGAATAGGGTGGGTAGGGTAGGACGACCGATTTAAAGTTTTTCAAATAGTTTTTTTTTATATTGGGAACATGGGGCCGGGTATAGTCATGTTGAAAAATGACTATATCGTATCTTTGAGCGTATTCTGGGATTTTTTCTTTCAACGCTCGGTTCAAATTTATCAATTGTTCTCGGTATCAATCGCCAATAATCGTTTCACCAGGTTTCAGACATTTGTAATACACATCTCCCCTACTATTCCACCAAATACACAGCAAATCCTTCTTTCCATGTACGAGATATATTTTTTAAATAAGGTCCGTTTGTTAGTAAAAAGAAAAATATTATAAATATTAATAAAACATATTTTTTTCCATATTCTACATACTTGTTATCTATTTTTCTACATAATTTCCATTTTTGTTTAAACATTTATCATACCGCTCAACCAGTTCTTGAATTCCGACGTCAAAGAAATCTGCTGCTTGTGAAGAAGCCTCATCTATGACTCCATCCAATCCATTAGCTGTAGAAATTCACTTGATAACTTCGGTTCTATCGACTTTTGTCTTTTTTGTGTTGTTTTTTGTTGTCCATATCACGAACCAAATCTTCAGAAATGAAAGGAAGTTGGTCAGGGCGTGGCTCATCAAATACATTAACCCGCCCGTCCTTGAACATTATCAACCATAAACCTCATAAATCTGACGGTGAATTTCCATTGCTGCCAAGTTTCTTGCACTGAAGAATCGCATTATTATCATATCTCACAGTCGGCGAGCGACTCAGTTTTCTTTCTTCGACGACGTTCGTGAACGTCACATGGGCAAAAAGCAATTTACAAAAAGCTAACAGATATTCTGAATATTTAGAAGGGACTTTCCAGCCAAATGAAGGTGAAAACATACTTGACTGGGAAAATCTTGCCCAAGAAGAAAGTGACATAAGACCTGTTACCCCAAAAAAAATTGCATCAGAAATTGAAGAAAACATCAACACAAAAAAAGCCCCAGGGTTTGACTTAATCACGGGAGAAGTCATGAAACAGCTTCCTCGTAAAGCTATAGTAAAACTTACATATCTTATAAATGCATCTTTTAGATTAAAGTATGTACCTAAGATATGGAAAGTAGCAGAAATGATAATGATCCCAAAACCAGGAAAACCACCGAATGAAGTTTCATCTTACAGGCCAATCTCCTTGCTACCTGTTATTTCAAAACTGTTTGAAAAAATATTCCTTAAAAGATTGAAGCCAATCATTGAAGATAAAAACATAATTCCAGACCATCAGTTTGGATTTAGAGAAAGCCACTCAACTATAGACCAGGTCCATAGGATAACAAATATAATTGAAAAGTCACTGGAAGAAAAAAAAAATTGTTCTACCGTATTTCTCGATGTGGCCCAAGCCTTCGATAAAGTGTGGCATGAGGGCCTCAACTACAAATTAAACAAGCTTTTGCCTAAACAGTTTGCGCAATTATTAAAGTCTTATATCTCAGATAGATATTTCAGAGTTAAACAGGAAGATGCATACTCTGAACTAAAAAATATTAAAGCAGGAGTACCGCAAGGTAGTGTATTGGGACCAGTCCTTTACCTATTATATACCAGTGATATTCCTGAATTAGACCCAGACACGATAGCAACATTTGCTGACGATACTGCTATTATGGCTGTAGGCGTAGACCACGAAGAAGCGGCAATAAACCTGCAAACCTCAGTTAATAAAATTAACAACTGGACTAAGCAATGGCGAATCAAATTAAATGAGTCTAAATCCGCCCATATTAATTTCACGAACAAAAGAAATCAACATATCCCCGTTAGTATAAATAATAGCCAAGTACCATATGCTAATACAGCAAAATATTTGGGTATAACATTAGATGCCAAGCTACGCTGGAGGGCTCATGTCAAAAAGAAAAAAGAAGAACTTGACATCAAATTTAGAAAAATGTATTGGCTGCTTGGACGAAATTCCCCTCTATCAGTCTACAACAAAGTACTCTTGTTGACAAATTCTAAAGCCCGTATGGACATATGGCATCCAGCTGTGGGGTTGTGCCAAAAAGAACAACTTGGAAATAATCCAGCGATTCTAAAACAAAGTACTAAGGAACATTGCAAATGCCCCTTGGTATTTCAGAAACAGTGACCTCCATAGGGACTTGGAAATGGACACCGTTACCCAGACCATTAGCAGATTTGCCCAGAGTCACGAGCAGCGACTTCTTCAGCACGTCAATGTCGAGGCCATCCAGCTCCTTGATAATGCAAGTCAAATCGGAAGACTTAAGAGGACCAAACCCTTTGAGTTGGTTTGAACGTTTGTGTTAGTAAAAAAGCAGAGCATAGTGCTGGTGTATACGTCAATATTGGTGTAATTAAGTTATTGGATTTAATTTAAGGGATACTAGTGAGTAAGTTCTTAAAATCATCTTTTCTTTTGTAGTAACTTAGGTTTGTACAACATTACTCAGTGATCAACTTTGGTCAGATTGTAATTTTGGAAAATTTCCTCAGGGATGTTTTATAAATAAAAAAAAAAAAAAAGTTCGTGAACGACGAGATTACAGTTTTTTGTTGAACGGCATGTTCATCACATTGTTGGGATTATGGTGTGGGGTGCCATTGCTTATGGCTCTAGGTCACCTCTAGTGCTCATCAGAGGAAATATATGACCGCATTTCGTTACGTTCAAGAAATTGTGAATCTTCTACAATGAGATACCCCAGGCTCATAAGATCAGTGCCCAGACGCCTTAATCAGTGTGTAATCAGCCATGGCGCATTAACGCAACAATTTTTTACTTTTAATAAAGTATAAAATTGTTTTATTCGATTTAAAAAAAGAACTATCACAAAGTAACGAACAAATCAATCAATAATATAATTTTAATCATTTGCTTACTATAACCTTATATTTATTTATGTAACTTATTATTGACATTATATCATTTTTACTGTGTGTTCGGATTTCTATGCCAGCTAATATATATATATATATATATATATATATATATATATATATATATATATATATATATATATATATATATATATATATCATCATCATCATCATCAGCCCGTATCGATCCACTGCAGGATGAAGGCCTCTTCAGCATGCTTCCAACCTTCACGGTCCTGGGCTTTCCTCTGCCACTCGGGTCCAATATACTTAACGATGTCATCAATCCATCGTGCTTTCGGTCTTCTTCACGGACGTTTGCGATCAAGCGGTATCCACTCCAGGATTGCCTTGGTCCATCTGTCGTCCCATCGCCTCGCTATATGGCCTGCCCATCTCCATTTCAACTCTTTACTCTTCCAATGATGTCACAGACTTTTGTTTGTTTCCTGATCCATGCGCAGGACTTTCTGTCTCGTCTTGTAATGCCAAGCATACATACATCTTTCCATTCCCTTCTGTGCCACCCGAAGTTTTTGAATTGATTGCGATGTGAGTGTCCAGGTTTCACTTCCGTATGTCATAACGGGTAGAACGCACTGATCGAATACTTTTCTTTTCAGGCAAAGTGGGAGTCTGCTCTTAAACACAATGTTGAGCCTACCAAATGCCTGCCAGCCACATTTAACTCGCCGTTCCACCTCCCGGGCGGTATTCCCCTCCATGGAAATCCTCTAAAACTGAAATCTCCTAAAACTGAAATTCTTCTGTCCTGAGCGAAGTTATTGAACATAGTCTGACTCTTTTTCAGGTTTATTTTCAAGCCAAATGGTTCGCCTAAATATATATATATATATATATATATATATATATATATATATATATATATATATATATATATATATATATATATATATATATATATATATATATATATACGGATTATCTACGGCTGTCGCCGCCTCTCCGTCCCCAGTTTCCAGTTCGTTCTGTCGTGACACATGTCCTCTTGCAAATCTCTTGCTTGCATGGCTTCGTCAACGCCGTCTCTCCAACTTCTTCTTGGTCGTCCTCTCTTTCTTCTTTCTGGAGGTATCCATTCCAACACTTTTCGTGGCCATCTTGTCTCATTCATTCTTTTTGCATGTCCGAACCAAGTCAATTATTTTCTCTCTATGTCGTCCACAATATCTCCCTCGATGTTCATGTCCCTTTTAATGTTTATATTTCTTATTCTCTCAAGTCTCGATCTTTTTTATTTTTGTGTCTTTCACAGCTTGTTGCACTTCTTTTAGTTGGAGATCTATAGGAGTTAGATTATTTATTTGGTGTTGTTTTCTTAGAAAATTTTCACGTCTCTCTTCCAAAAGGTCTTTAAAGTGGTGTACCCAGTCTTCATTTGTTATGCCCCCTAAGTTAGGTATTTGTTTTTTTGATGTTTTTACCGACTTTATGGTCTTCCAGGCTTCTGAACTTCGGGTTCCTCCTAATTGTTGTTCTATGTACTCACATTTTTTCTCCCAAGACTGATTCTTTCTCTTTAGGACTTCGTTTTTAACCTCCCTATTTGCTCTTTTGTATTTTTGTCTCGTCACATCATCGTTCTTTTGAAGGAGTTTCTGGTAGAGTTGTTTCTTTTCTTTAATTTGTTGTTCTATTTTATCATCCCACCAGTCAGGTTTGTTATTCATCCGTATTTTTCCGACAGATTCGTCCGCAGCCTCAAGAATACAAGCTTTTATATGTTCGTACTCTTCTTCTATTGTTCGTTGAGTTTCGATTAGTTTTTGATCCAGTCTTCTAAGATATAAATATTTAGTACTTTCATGTTCAAAACTTTGTAAGTTATATTTTGTCGTTGTCAATCTATTCTCAGTGAGACTGCTGGTGGTCGATTGGAAAGAGGTTAAAAAGGGAATGTGTATCTTTGCCACCAGAAAGCGGTGATCAGATCCACACTCGGCACCTCTCTTTACCCTAACGTCTTGTATCTTGATTTGGGAGTTTTGTCGGGCAATGAGATAGTCAATAATCAATTTTAGTCCTCTTGTCTGTTGGTACCAAGTGTATTTATGTATATCTTTGTGAGCGTAAAAGGTGTTAGTTATTCTCAAATCGAACTGCTCCCAAAGATTCACTAATCTTTCACCATTGTCATTTATGGTTTCTTCCCCGTGTCTGCCTACTACTCTACTATGTCTCTGTTTTCCGACCCGACCATTTAGGTCTCCTCCTATGATGACTTCATGACTGCGTGGAATTTGATCGATTATATCTCTGAGGGTATCTTCAAACATATCTTTAACGTGAGCTGTAGCATCGTTATTAGGAGCATACACACCGAGAATTGTCATAGTTCTTCCCCTTATTTGGATCGTCAGTTTAATTATGCGTTCGTTCATTGGTTCCCAAGATTTAATGTATTTTTTCAATTTTTTGTGGATTAGAATAGATACTCCAGCACGTGCTTTCGTGTTTTTCCACTCCAGTGTATAAATGTATAAAATCGTTGATGTTTTCGATTCCGCTTCCCTTCTTCTTTGTTTCCGAGAGGATTGCTATATCAATGTGACGTTGGATGAATTCCATGATAACTTCCTTCTGTTTATTTCTTATACCTTGTATATTCCATATACCTAAATTCACTGTCCATTTCCGTTGCTGTTTTCGTTTACTGTTATATCCGTCCGACATCCGAGGCGTATTTCTACTGGGTGTTTTAGCGTTTTTTTTTTGTGTTTTCCGAATGTAAGGTTGCTGGCCTTACGACTCAACCCCCATGCTTGGAGGGCCGTCCAGTTTTTGTTTCACGGTGGGTATTTTATTTCCCCACTACCCTCCGATACTGCTTATATATATATTTACTTAATGCAGTTCAAAATTTTTCATCACAATCATTAATTTAGAAGGTTCAAAATGTTTATGTTTCAGGTTGGTAAGAAACCTTTGTCACTTAAACAAACGAGATTAACGAAGACACCGTTACACAATTTAGACATAAAGTTATGACAAATTGTTTCAGAAAAGAGCGTAAAATTGACAGTGTCGCATTAAAGTTCAGTCCCATGTATTTGTCCCTGTTATTTCTCTTTTTGCATTGTAACGGTGATGTAATAAACAAAATATTAATGGTTTGCCAGAAATATAACTCTGAATATTTAAGAAGATTCACGACAAAAAAAAAACACGAGTTCAAAAATTCCTTTGTCGTTTTTTGTATTGGGTTGATGCAAGTTCGTCCTGTTTTTGGTGCTAGACGGAATTGCATCACAAAATCGAAATTTTGTCTACTTTACATGTGTAAAGTCTGATGTTGTTTGACAGAAGGGATTTTAGCAAGGACTTAGAAAATGTACTAAGTAAGTAAAGTAAGTACTGAAATAAATTGTACTCGTATAATTGTATCCTTGGTCATTGCTTTAACTGCTTTTTGAATGTTCAGCTCGAGCTCGACCTATGACGGCTTAAGGGCAGAAACCGGTCTCGGAACACACTTGCTGAGATGGATTGATGATTTTTCCTTATTCTTAAATATTTTTCATGTGTGCTACTTTGGTATGGTCATATATCTACATCGGTTCGATTAAAAGATTGGCAATTTAATATTATGGCTCAAGGTCATAGCTGGTGTTCATCAGAGGAAAAATTACCGTTTTTTTTCTAATTCTTCCGCAATTTAACTTTGTTTTTATAATAAAATAATATAAAAAAATGTAGACAGAAAAGTTGGTTGGCGATGGGCAGCATCCAATGTTGAATGAATGGAAGTTGTTTTGGGAAAAAAAAAGAAAAAAATAAAAAATTGCGAAAAAAAAACGTCGGTTGAGAAAAAAATGGAAAAAAATCACAATCAGCATCGGCCACTTTTCAACCCAATCTTTTTTCATTTGGCTTAAATTTGTACATGTTATAGTGTCACAATCACTCCGGGTATCGATAGGTTTTGTGAACGGCCTTTCAGTGACTGTTATTACAGTCTATTGGGAACTCATCGAAGAAAAACAGGCAAATAAAAACAAAAAAAATAAAAAGTAGAACAGGAACTATTAATTTTTAACTATTTTCTCAAAATATAACCTTAGCTAGCTCAAGAATGGTTTATTTTAAATGTAATTACTCTGAATATATGTTCCATAAAACATTTTCTGCCTACGTCACTGTTAAAAAAGGAAAGAATATATATATATATATATATATATATATATATATATATATATATATATATATATATATATATATATATAAATTTACTTGGTACTGCATGGTAAAAAACTTAAATAATTTATATCAAAAGGGAGAGAGATAAAAAAAGAATTTCCCGTAAAATTTTACCAGTATCGCTCTGTCGTAATTAGTGAAACAACAAGTGAAAAAACAAATTGAGCGGTGGCTTTTTCAAATTGAAATCGAATCCTTTTTCCCGTGTTTTCCAATTTAATTAATACAGATGTTTTATTATGCAGCAGTTTGATCAAATAAGGGATAAAGAAACGAGATGACTATAATGCAATGTTCTTAACTAAGGATAATTTGATTGGCATTGTGATAATGTTGGTGTAGGTTTGTATAGTACTATTAACTTTGTATATTATATAATTCTATACAAACCTACATCAACATAATTATTGCGTGATATACATTATATTGCGTCACCCTGGCTTACATTCCGCTCTGCATTAATTCCAATTTCAAGATCATCAAGGTAAACTGTCGCTTCATCATATGGCTGAGCAATGCATCCATAATGACCGTCTTTGAAATTGAGTCAAATGGTTTTTTGTAGTTGATACAAGCCAATCACAGTGGCATGGCCTATCTTTGTGCCTTTCTATAGCCTGCTGTACAACCAGGGTGTGATCCATTGTACTGAATGCACTTCTGAATCCTGCTTGCTCTCTTGGTGTCATTCAGTTTTCTTAATATTCTTTTAGATATTATCTTGGTGAAAACTTTGTATATTACTGATGGGAGGCTTAATGTATGGTAGTTCTTTAAATCTTCCTGTGCTCCTTTATTATTTAAAAGAATCACTTCTGCATTTTTCCATAAGTCTGGTACTTTTTGTTCTGTCTCAATGCCTCCAATTTTGAGCATAATTTTGTTAATTTTTTATGTAAATTCCGACTACCAGCTTGTATCATTTCGACAGTTACACACTATCCTTTCCTGCCTTTTTCACTTCCTGCACTATGATATCTGGAATTTGTTCTTCCGTATGTATTGTTGTTTTTGACTGGTTCTGATCTTCATATAACTCTGAATAAAATTTTCGGACAACCTCCAGTATTTCCGTACGTGCCTTGCACACTATAACATCCTCATGCATTACGTCATAAATTTGTGTATTTACCCTTCTTAATTCCCTTGTCTTCCTATAAAGTTTTTTGCACTAGCTGCATGTTGAACCGGCGCGTGCTCTCTAATACTTTTTTTTATAATTTTACAGAGCTCTACGTACTCGACCATGCCAAAAGGACTCTCTGCATTCCTCATTGTCCGTCGTTTCTTCATTAAATCAATGTTCTCACTGGAGATTTTTGTCAGTTTGAAACTTTTTTCTTCTGGTGCTATTGAAGAAGCCGTTTCAAGTACATTGTTGGTGATTTCTTCATATTGAACTGTAATTTCTATCTCCTCCGGATCTTGTAACACAGCAAATTGTTTCAACAAAGTAATCTTAAAATAGCTGCCCCTCTCCAGCAACTTCCCAGAATCCACTTTGACCTTCTTTGACCTTACCACTCTTTTGCGTTCTCTTCGACTTTTAATCTTAACTTTTGCTCTACCGTTCGGTAGTCACTTCCTACATTAAAATTATTAAGGACAGTCCAATTGCAGAATATTGTTTTCCATATCCATTTTCTGCTGATATTTTTCTTATAGAATGAATTAATATATATATATATATATATATATATATATATATATATATATTTATACAATTTTGCATAATCAGTCCGGGTATCGATACGTTTTGTGACTATTTTCTCAAAATATAACCTTAGCTAGATCAAGAATGGTTTATTTTAAATGTAATTACTCTGAATATATGTCCCATTAAACATTTTCTGCCTACGTCACTGTTAAAAAAGGAAAAAAATCATTACTAACTATTAAAAAAAAGTATAATGATCGGTATAATGTAAATAAAGGAAATCTGAATAAAAATCTCATTGGAACAATTTTAAAAACCTTAATTTTTCAACGGGAATTCTCTCCAGAGCTAAACTTCTCCATGAAAAACTTCTCTATGTCTTTTTTTAAATATTAATCCGGAAGCTTTCCTCTCGAGTAAAAGTTATTCTTTTGGTTATTGGGAGATCGGGAAGTATGCTGGATCACCTAGGCGGAAAATTAAAAAAAAGATGTTCCCTTCGGAATGGGCTGTCTTTTTTCATTACTGCACTCCCGCAGGACCAGCCCTTGGTTCTATAGATCCAGTGGTGGAGGTTATACAGACAGTTTTTATTGATAATTGATATGGATCAAGCTAGGTGATTTTTGGAGTTATTCTGATCGAAACATATTGTAGTTAGTGCTTTTTCTCAGACTCCCACCGCCGGTAAATTGAAAAGTTACCAGAAAAGTTCGAGTTTACCATATATTGCTAAAATGTGGTACATGGTGGTTAGTGATACATTATCTGTTTGTGCATGATTAATACTTTAACCAAAAAAGTGGTATAAGTGTGTCGTTATTAGTGTGTGATATTATTAATATATTAATTTCAAATTATAATTTTTAATTTATTTTTGGGATATGTAAATATCATTGACATATCCCAAAAATTAGTGTGAAATGTTATGGTTCCTATTGTGTTCTTCTTTTGACGTTATTATTGCAGCCCATTGGCTTTTAAACACGCAAAGGTTTTGCTTTAATAGTAGAAATTGAACCAGTTCCAAGCCTGCATAAAGTGCGAGGCAAAGCAAAGACAAATGTTATGTTTCCAAAGAACAATTTAAAACGGTGCAATGAACAATTTAAATGCATATATCTAGAAAACGGTAACTCGGAGCGACATTTGCATAATATACCTTTTTTTTACGTACAAAACGTGCGCAAAATAATATTTTCATTAAAAATGCGTATACACTAAGGCGCAAGAATGTTGTGACCTTTCAAACATATAAAAGTCTCGCAGACAGTGTCCTCTACAATCTACATACAAATTTTCGAGACATTTAAATTTCTTATCTTAGCAAACCCCCCACTACCAAATTTCGCTCAAGAAAGATACTGTTTAAGAAAATTATTGACGAAAATTGAAAATAAAATTATAACTTTAACCATTTTGTATCTTGGTTAGTATTAACTTTTGGATTAAGGTAAGTTGGGTTAAATTGTAATATTTTTACTCAAAAATTTGCTGCTTTGCTGTGTACCATTAATTCCTTCCGGGTCCTTCGCATTCCATGGGCTGCCAAATGAACAAACTCATCCGTGATTCAACACACAAGGCTTTCCGACGTCTTTTATGAACGAATATTAAAATTCATCGACCACATTGAACACAGACATGACAATAACCTAGAAAGACTTGTACGGACTTTCAAAGAAATAGACAGACCAAATTAAAAGCCTGGTTGGTACATTTCTCCAATATGCAAGCAAGGAAGCCAAAAATAGAGAACGCAGTCGAGAACTAGCCCAAAAAGTGCTCAAACAAAAAGAGTCTTCATAGGTCACGACTATTGTATAAAGAAGAAGAAGAAGTCGAAAATCAAAAAGAAGAAGAAAAGAAAAAGAACAAGAAGAAATAAGAAGAAGAAGACTTGGAATGAAGACATTTTTTCAGAATTACCATACTCGCAGGATTTAACCCCTCCAGGCCGCCTCCTTTACGTTTACATTATTCTTGTTCAAATTCTGGAAATTTTAATCTGCTCTTGACAATTTATTTACATATCGTTTTTACATATCGTTTAAGTTTTGTCTTGGATCATTAAACACGTTTGTTTTTTGGTGTACGGATACTTCCTCTGATCACTTCGAGTACTTCTGATAGAATCCTTTTCAACACGATGAAAATGTCTTCTTCGACTTCGGGTACATCAACCGTATCGAAAGGTCCTTTTCAGGCGACCTTTCAGATTATTGGTATCATAAAAACATCTAGTTCTTAGGAATTTTAAAAAGCTTCATTATAAATAATAAGCATATCCTAATATTCGCTTACAGAATAATTTTTTTGTTATAAATTGAACTTAAATGCACGCACTCAAAGTGGCACACACAAACAATTTTTTTCACTATGCTTCAAATATTAATAAAAAGTTTTTTAAATCAACGCAAATTCTGTGTTTGATTCAAAAATTAAAATACCGCTCAATTTGAAAGTCCCTTTATGCATTAATTCAATTTATAAATCAGAAAATTTATAAAAATACAATACAGATTTTAGATCAAACAATTATCTACGCTACTGCCTGGAACTTTTTAAAATTCCTTTTTATCTGAGTGTTTTATCAATTACCACAAACATCTCTTGCAATAATGGTTTCTTTTTGTACTTGACTGCACTCATCCCCCCTGAAATCGAAATCACTTACCCCCTCGACCGTCATGAACATTTTCTTATATATTTGAGCTAAAAATATTGGTTTTCTATTCTCTACCTTTATCAAAAAAGCATCAGATATCTGGCGAAGGGTAAAAAAAAAGTTTCGAAAGATTTGTTGCAGTAATTAAAGGAAAATCAAAATAAAAAATGCTCTTTTAAGCAGCCGGAATGGCACTGCTGTCACTTTATATTAACTAATTGCAGAACAGATTATACTGGAGGGTCGGTCCTTGTCGTTTGTACTTATCGCGACATCAAATTTCGTTAATTACAAACAGAAATCCCGGCGAAAAAAGTTTCAAGCCGTTTTTTTTTCGCCTGGCGAAGTTTTTATCTTCGCATTAAAACAAAAGGAAAAATGGAGTGATTTCTTATTTTTATATAAAATAATTATTAATGGAAGAAGCAGCGTTACCATGGCTTAAAATATGAAAGTTGTATACGTAAGACAAATAAGAAAGGAAACTGAAGTAAAATGAAAGTTGATCATGTACATAGTGGATCAAGAGAACATTGGCATAATAAATAATAATAATAATAATCGTCTTTATTTGGAAATGCATCAGTACATAGAATAAGTGCATTGCATAGATAGCACAAGGCGGCGAAGTTTAACAAATGCTACTCTTACACTCAACCGCCGAACTCTTTACATTATAAAGGTCTTAGAGTAGGAAAAACAAACAAAACAACGATCTAACCAAGTTACAATTCTAACAGAAAAAAAAACAAAAAACAATTTCAACAAACAAAAAAGTGTTCATTGCTGCAAAAAATATTCCCTTCAACTGAAGCCCGAAGGAGGTGACACTCAAAGATTTCAAATTATTACTAACACTGTAGGACTACAATAAGAAAAACTACGCTGGAAAAGCGAAGTCTTATGCCGGGAAACCGATAAAACTGAGACCTGGCTGAAGTTCACACTGTGAATTCCACCACGAAAAACCAATTTGTCCCTCAAGTATGCCGGCTCAGAACATATTATTCGTTTTTGCAGGAAAACGAGATAGTAGTACTTCATAAATAATTCAATATTTAGCCAGGCTAATTCTTTATACTTATGTGAGACATGATCAAACTTCCTAATTCCACAAATGAATCTGACTAGATTATTTTGTGTTATCTATAACTTATGCTTAGTAAAACAATCTAAACAAGGATTATATACCATACTACAATAGCTGAAGATTGGCAAAATTAACACTTCGCAAAGTTTTTTTCTCAATTTAAAGTTAATTAGATACCGATTAGCATACAATGTTCTGATTTTAAGATAGACTTTCAATAACATATTTTTTACATGGCTGGTAAACCTCAACCTTTCGTCAATTGTAAGTCCCAATATCTTTGCTTCTGAAGAGAACTGCAAATGCATGAGAACCGATGATAATTTTTAGTACATTTCTGATATGATTTCTAACATTATTGGAACAAAATAATACAACGCTTGATTTATTTTCATTTATTGATAAGTTGTGATCGGCGGAATATGCACAAAGACTGCGAATATCGGCATTCAATGCCGCAGCCGCCACATCAGGTCTAAGTGGAGAAAAAGAATGAACAAGTTGGATATCATCGGCAAAGGATTGCATAACTGAATGATTGATACAGAAAGGGAGATCAGCCGTGTATATTAGAAATACCAATGGTCCCAAGACAGACCCCTGCGGTACGCCGGACTCAATCAGCTGAAATTCAGAACGGTGCCCCTCCAATTCCGTACATTGACTCCTACCATGCAAGTATGATTGAAAGAAATGCTGAACATTAGTGGGAAAACAAAAATAATTCAATTTCGCACACAAAAGTGCTTGATTTATCTTATCAAAAGCTTTTGAGTAATCTATCAAATATCATGCGACATTTATAATTTTTACTTCCCAAATTTATTTACGATCTTTAAAGTAGGTTGAAAAAGGAAAGGAAAGGATTTATGGTTAGAGGCACATCATCATCTAAGGCTATTTAGCGACTGGACCTACAGCTTAACGTGGGTTCCGAACCACGGTCATCTGCTACCGACAAACCCAGGCCAGCATCCCCTATCAGGCTATCAACCTTTGGTTATGTACCTACCCATAAGTCTATCAGGAAGCCCACCGACTAGCGAGTGACCAACGTAGAACACTTCTCAGGAGGCATCCGGCCTTACCCAGCCTTTAACTAGCGTGACTTAGGGGTAGTTCGTTGTCGGATTTTACACTCCTGCCTAGAAACAATAAGAGACATTTAGGTGTGGATATGTGTGGGCGTGTGTGTGTATATATGTGAGTGTACATAAGTGTATGTGTAGGGTAGGAAGTAAGATGGACAGAAGAATTAAAGAAAAATACAAATCCATGCGCTGGAATCGAACCAGCTACCTTTGGATTGCCAGGCAGGCGACTAACCCATCAGACCACTGCGGCCGGCAGTAAGATTATAGGGGCTAGTTGATTATAGGGGCAAGTTGATAGAGAAATATCTCGAAAATTAAGCAACCTGCAATAAGAGGGTAAATGGCGAAAAGAAGGGATTATGGGAGAGGAATAGCGTAGCCCCACTAGATGTTTATTGTAGAAAATCAAATTTTGCTTTATTAAATTAATAACCATCAATTAATTTATGCATGTGATGATTCTACACAAAGTTTACTAATTAAAATTACTTATATTGATAATTGTATTAATGATTATTATTACATTTTAGGATGCGTACATATAAAAGAAATACCTCAAAAGGTTTAGCTACTAGTCAACAATTGAGTGATGCAGCAAAAGCTGTAGAGGAGGAAAAAATTAGTGCAAATGCTGCAGCCAAACAATTTAATATTAACAGGATGACTTTATAGAGATATGTTTGTATTAATTGTGATAGAGACAAAGATGATTAATAATTTCGGATTATTTATTATCTAGCAATATTCTTGATCTCATAATTAATTACTACTTTAACTTAATATTCATTTGCGTTGCGTATAAAAAGTGCAATAATAACACAAAGAGTGGAAAGATTTCATTTTGTTTGATATTATTTTTATTTTTCCAGAGATATAATAATAATATGAGAGTGTAATAATCATAATAAGTAAATATTTCCTTGTTGATTACCGTGGCCAGCCAGATCCCCGGATTTAACAAAACTGGATTTCTTCTTATGGAGTTTTGTTAAAGACAAAGTCTATCAAATGCCACCCACCACAATAGAGGACATGCAAATTTCAATTAGAAATGTGTTTATGAATAATAAGGCCATGATCATTACAGTCAACAGTTCTTTCGAACATAGGCTGAGAGTTTGTATTGCACAAAATGGTAGACATATTGAACATTTAATTAAATGATTATAGTGACTTCCTCTTTATAAAGGTTTCTACTTAAACTGTGTTACTAAAAACTAAATGCTAATGACGCTTTGTTTACTATAGTAATAAGTTTTTTTACTTTATTATAATTGCTTTCTAATCAAATATTAAAAAACGTGATGACCTAATTTCTTAATATATTATGACCTATCATGAATTTATTCATTAGTTTAATAAAAACATAAACCCTAAGGTGAATTAAGGTGAAGTATTTTGTCTTAGAAATATTGTAAAATGAAAAAATATTGACATTTCATTTAATAAAATTAAAATATAATGTTTTGAATTTTTCTCATTTTTCTCAGTTATCCTGGACACCCTGTATAACGTAGACAAATTCTGTTTGCAGAAAAGTCAGAAGTTAAGTCATAGTTTCATTAATATCTTACCAAAAATAATAATCCTACATCAAAAAATAAATGATATTTTTTCCGTCCTAAGTGAATGTCTGTGAAGATTAAGGAATATTTCTGCCAAGTTTCAAGCCTATAGGACATATAGTCAAAAAATTAGAGTGACTTAATCCTTTACACCCCCATACCTACCTCCAATTCACCCCTTTGGGAATGTATTTTCGAAAATTCAATTTTTATTAGATTTTTGTGTATTACAATTAATATCCCTGTCATGTTTCGAGTCTGTAGGACTTGTGGTTAAAAAACGAGAATTTTTGTATTTAATACCCCCGCAACTCCCCTTTGGAGTCGACTTTCGCAAAATCCGTTCTTACCACCTGATCTCTACGTACAAATAGGAACATGCTTGTCACATTGTACGTCTGCAGTATATATATATATATATATATATATATATATATATATATATATATATATATATATATATATATATATATATATATATATATATATATATTGCTGCCCACTTCTCGCAGGTGGTTCGAAACTTCTTGGATGCTTTGTTTCCATGTATATGTCTATGTATATGTATATATATATATATATATATATATATATATATATATATATATATATATATATATATATATATATATATATATGTATATGTATATATACAGCAGAATGGACTCTGGGAAACTGCTGGAGAGAGGAAGCGATTTTGAGATTACTTTGTCAAACCGGTTTGCTGTGTTACAAGATCCGGAGGAGGTGGATATATCAGTTCAATATGAAGAAATCGCCAACAATATGCTTCAAAAGGCTGCTTCAATAGCACCAGAAAAAAATGTCTCAAACAGACAAAAATCTCCAGAAAGACCATTGATTTAATGAAGAAACGGCGAGCAATGAGAAATGCAGGTAATCGTTTTGACAGGGTGCAATGAGCTCTGCAAAACTATAAGAAAACGTATCAAAGAGGACACGCACCGATTCAACATGTAGCTAGTGCAAGAAACCCTGGAAGAAAACAAAGGAATTAACAAGGCTAAACAGAAGCTGAGAAACAAAAGAAAGCAAATATATGTCTTAAGGAGTGAGGATGGCACAGTGTGCAGATATGAAGATCAGAACGAATCAAAGACAACGATACCCACGGAAGAACAAATGCCAGATATCCTAGTGGAGGAAGTAACAAATGCTAGAGAATTGATGAAAAATGGCAAGATTCCAGGAAAGGGCAACTGTCGAAATGCTAAAAGCTGGTGGTCGGACGTGACATAAAACACTGGCAAAATTATACTCAAAATGCCTCAAAGAACAAAAAGTACCTGACTTATGGAAAAATGCAGAAGTAATCCTTTTACATAAAAAAGGAACACAGGAAGATTTAAAGAACTATAGTTCAATAAGCCTCCTATCAGTAATGTACAAAGTTTTCACTAACATAATTTCTAAAAGAATATTAAAAAAAATGAATGACGCACAACCAAGAGAACAAACAGGATTCAGAAAAGGATTCAGTACAATGGATCACATCCAAGTTGTACAGCAGGCCATAGAAAGGCACAACGAATACACCATGCCACTATGCTTGGCTTTTATAGACTACGAAAAAGCATTTGACTCCATCCATCTAATGGATGCACTGTTTAGTCAAGGGGTAGATAAACCATATCTAAACCTACTAGGATCGATATATGATAGAGCTACAGCCTCAATTCACCTTGATGATCTTGAAGTGGGAATTAATGTAGGACGAGGTGTACGGCAGGGTGACGCAATATCGCCTATTATTTTCTAGGTTGGCCTTGAAGAATCATTCCGTAAACTGGATTGGGAACAGGATGGTGTAAAGATCAATGGTGTAAACTTAAACCATCTTAGATTTGCAGATGATATCGTTCTCCTTTCACAAGACCCAGCGGAGCTGCAAAGACACATACAAGAATTTCAAAGGGCTGGCGAACCATTTGGCTTAAAAATAAATCTGGAAAAGAGTCTGGTTATGTTCAATAATTTCGCTTAGGATAGAAGAATTTCAGTTTTAAGAAGGGATTTAGAGATTGTGGACAGCTTTATCTATCTTGGGCAGAGGATCTCGGAAGATGGAACGGCGTGTTAAATGTGGCTGGCAGGCATTTGGCAGATTCAACATAGTGTTTAAAAACAGACTCCCATTTTGGCTGAAAAGAATCAGTGCGTTCTACCTGTTATGACATACGGAAGCGAAATGACACTCACATCGCAATCAATTCTAAAACTTCGGGTAGCACAGAGGGGAATGGAAATATGTATGCTTGGCATTATACGACGATACAGAAAGTTCTCCGCATGGATCAGGGAACAAACAAAAGTCTGACATCATTGGAAGAGTAAAGCAATTGAAATGGAGATGGGCAGGCCGTATAGCGAGGCGATGGGACGACAGATGGACCAAGGCAATCCTGGAGTGGATACCGTTTGATGGCAAACGTTCGCGAAGAAGACCGAAATCACGTTGGACTGATGACATCGTTAAGTGTATTGGACCCGAGTGGCAGAGGAAAGCCTAGGACCGTGAAAATTGGAAACATGCTGAAGAGACCTTCATCCTGCAGTGGATCGACACGGGCTGATGGTGATGATGATGGCTGATGATGATAACCGAAAAGCCTGGCTAGCACCCTCTTCGGGCTTTCAACCGTTGATAGGGTTTCAAACACATCAGGTGATCCGAGCTCATCAAGAACGTGAAGATAATAATATTGATTAATAGTTTAGCCTTCAGGAACCCAGTGAAGGTACACACTCCCATGAATATCGAATTTTAATTAGCTCATTTGAGTATTTTTGGCTCTCGGTGTATTTGGGCTCTTCCAGTGCATGGGTTGGCGTTTCCTTTTAGGATCATAAATAAGAAATCACTATTCGTAACGTTACGATTTTTTCCAACAAGTTTAGGTTATTTTCAGTGACATTCATAGCGTCAGTTCAAACATTTTTGCGAGCTTCTTGTTGTTCAAACGTGAGAATTGTAGGTACCATATCGCCACACTCTTTTTGGTTGTTAAAATTGTTATGTAAAATTTGTCGATGCATTCGGCAACGTTACACCCACAACATTTTTCCGGCGAAACAAAAAAACAACTCGAATACGAACGAAGTCTACGGTTATACGGATTTGTTTACAGAAGCTTGAAATACTGCATTCGAAAGAGAAGTCTTCACGCTACTACAACTGTTGGTCACTTCTTCTGTAGCAGTGTTAGTCTCGTTATTTAATACTCACTTCATCTCTCGGAAGAGTAGTCTGCTATGTCGCTCAGATAGAGCAGACATCTCATGACTTAAAGTCTGGAGAATATAATAGAAAAACCGATCCAGTTTTTACAGCAATCCTTTGCTAGATTTTGGTAACATGCGATCATGCATTGAAGATCCGCCATGTAGTGGGCCCGTGAAAGACGAATATTTTAATAATAAGCAAAAAATTCATCTCTGCTCTACGTTGATGTTTTGTCGTTCCTTCAGCCGCCAAGAAAACGTCAGTCAGTCAATCAGTCTGCAAAAAAAAATGATCAAAGCCACGGCCACATAAGTCGGCCATGTGAGCTTACAGAACTTCTTTCGTTGTCTTCTGTCTTTGGTCCAAGCGATGTCTCTTCGAAAAAATCACTTCCTCTCTTTGTATCTCATTCTGAAGCTCTCATCTTCTTTACTGGATTTCGCTCTATCAGATCTATCTCGATCTTGGTGTCTACCTTTCGCTTTAGTTTGTCAACTCCTGGATTTTTATGATAATCTGCTTCATTCAACCACTGTTAGAACAGCGACATTGATTAATTTGCGTTATGAATTAATACCGCATCTTGATCCCGTTCTCTTTCCGAACATAAAGCAATTCAGCTTGAAAAAAATTCACATCAGAGAATTAGTTTTGCCCAGTTCTACAAGTCATACTTTCTCTATTATACGATTTTCTAGTGGCACTGTAGCTGCATGCTCATTTATCTAAAAAAACAGGCGACCATTGTAGATCTTATACAAGGCTTTTGACGCACCACGATTGACGCACCACGTACTTTTTTAAGCATTTCTTTGCACCAATCGATACGAGTCTTATTAGAGCGATTGTCAAATTATGTGGAATCCAACGAGCACAAATCGTTTGTCACGGCTAAATGTTCAAGTAAAATCTGGTATATGCTTATCATACTAATGCCCAGGGATGCCTCAACCTCACGGTATATCACATGGCGATCTTGCTTTATACGTTCGCGCAGAGTATCGATGTTTTCTGGCACAAAAACCGATTTTGGATGAGCTTTTTTAAATTCGTCCGTGAGCCAACGACGGCCACGATTGAATTCGCTGAACCAGTGGTATATAATGGTTTTAGATGGTGCTTCATCCCCAAAATTCGAAGTGAGTTGATCGATGTACTGTCGTTGAGAAAATCCATCATAGTAAATCATCGCAGGAAAATTCCCACGAGTTAATTCCATTTTTTGACTGAGATGATATTTTCAAGTTACTAAACAACACAAATAGCGTCCGTATGACAAAACACAGGGGGTTTGTGCTTAACTATAAGTATCTTGAGAAACCTACCGACTAGCGAGCGATCAACGTAGAAGGCCTCTCAGAAGGCATCTGGTCTAAACCCAGCCTCGACCTGACGTGACTGAGAGGTGATTCCTTGTAAGATTTTATACTCTTACTTTATATATATATATATATATATATATATATATATATATATATATATATACAGAAATCTTTCACACTTTCTCCACGTGGTGCCGCCGAACTGTCAACCATACGACGTCACGTGTCCCTCGGGACCGGTTTCTAGCCTTTTAGCCGTCATCAGGCGAGCTCCAGACGAACGCAAGGAAAGCAGTTCGGAGAGACGATCGGGGCCAGACCAGATCGACTGGCCATTTTAATGACGGGTCGTGATCGCACGCAACTCACACCATCATACGGCGAATGCTCGTAGCAGTCAGGACCGCTCGTAACATTCTGCCTGGAACCTCGGGTATAGTACCAGGTATGCCCACAAGGTAGCGTAACGGAACCGTGGAGGGAAATATTACAGAAATCTTTCACCCTTTCTCCACGTGGTGCCACCACTGCCGAACTGTCAACCATGCGACGTCACGTGTCTCTCGGAACCGGTTTCTCGCAAAGGCGATCGGTGGTACCACGTGGAGAAAGAGTGAAATATTTCTGTAATATTTCCCTCCACGGTTCCGTTACGCTGCCTTTTGGGCATATATATATATATATATATATATATATATATATATATATATATATATATATATATATATATATATAATATAGATTATTGATAAGTACATTATATACAATTTATTTCTAGAAAAGTCCTTAACAAAAAAGACCCACTGAACAGTAACATCAATAATGATCATCCTAAACTATATACCATGTAAAGTATCTCAATTTATCTAATGCCCCGTAAAAAAAACCAACCAACTCCCCTATGGAATTCCCCGTCCTTTTTAAGCCCATCGAACCTTGTCTGATTTTCTTGTTTTGTCTTTCGTTTTACGTTGTTTCGCTTTTATTGTATTTTCTTTTGATCGATCCGCCTGGTCGGGAACAAACGCCAGATCTGACCTAACAAAGAGTTTAATTTGAATTTTCTCGTTTTGCAACTCGGAATAAATACCGGAATTCAGATTTTGGTACCGTTTTTGACGAAGGTGGCGGGGCGACTGGCGGGAAAGGGGCGTGGGTTGTTTTGGTCTTTCGTTTGCGTGATTTACTTGATTAAAACGTCGATTTTATTGCTCTTTTTAGTGAAATTAAGCGAGGATTAAATAATGAAAAGGGAAATATCTTATTGTAATTTATTTCTGAATTGAATAAAACAATACGAACGGAACGGGGAAAATTTTGATATTGTAAGAAACGAGTTTAAATTTTCTGATGGTGAATTTTATTTGGAAGACATACATTTTCGTTCATACTTTACATGGGTGTCTTGTTGCTTCCTTCCATTGCCACCAAATTGTAGAGAGTATCTCTCAAGGCCAGTTTCTGGTCTTATAACATTCGTCAGTCGGGTCGTTTGAGGGTCGATGAAGAAACTATTAGAGCGTAAGATTAATCATCTTGATCTATGTAGGCAAGCACGGTTAGTGGCGCCGCCTAGCGTCATCTATCGGTCAAAACTCGCAACTGACCTGTGAACCGCACTTTGGCTCCGAATGAGGAACAAACATGCGAGATGCAGTTAGATTCTTTGGGGAAACTATTTAATAAAACAAACATTTTCAGCCATATTCCATGTGGGTGTGCTTAACATTACTTATTTTTTTAAAACAGACAAACCCGGTCCCAAAAATTTTACTTAGTGGACGGTCCACTTTACGACGCTCATCCATAAAACTGAGGTTCAACCCTAATATCTGGGTCACCTTTGGAAAGTGGGCATTGTCTAACCGAGAGCCATAAGTCAGGAAATATGAGGTCCCAAAAATTACCGGAATAGCACTATTCCAGTGAAAATAGTGATGGGCCATTTATGAAGTAGAAGTTGAAGTTGAAGACAACTTTTCAAGCATACCTGGTATTTAATATGGCCTGGGTGAGTCACGGACGGTTTCGCTTCATCCGAAAAAGGCGATATATACTATATTGAAGTGATGACGACTTAAAGAAACTGGTCTCGGGAGACGCTTGCTGGCGTTTGAGGGCAGCTGAAGAAATGCGGTATTATTGCGGGAAGCACGATAAAATTGTATTTTTTTCTTTTTTAGGGGTTTTCGCCACGATCTAAAACTCAAAAAATATCAAAACTATCTGTTCTTATGTAAATAAAAAATCACTGGGTACAAAACAAAAAAACCAAACGGAGACAAATTTCTCAGTAATTCTTTTCTGTAATAAATTTGCCTAACGAACAAAATTTAAAAAAATATAAAAATGTTCTAAAATAAATACAAACTTTTGAACGTTAACGTTTCGGGAAGTATTCTCCTCCCGTTTTCAAAACGAATCTAAAAAATAAATTATATTAATTTCTATATATAATGCAAAGATTGGAAGTAAATATATTTTTTGTGTATGTCAATGATACTTACATTGACAATTCGATTAATAATGCCGAGTATTATTATTGTTATTAATAACTTATCTGTTTTGTCTGGTATCAAAAGTTTTAAACGATTTATATATGAAATTTTTTGGGTAATTGCGGTTTATTAAAATGTCTTTGTTGATGTGATTTGTTTCTTTTTATGCTGTATCACTGTCGGTACAAACAAGTTTTGCTCTGTCATATAAACTTTTAATTACTCCTATTTTGACCGATTTTGAGTGATTGGAAAAGAAATTGAGATACCTATCTGTGTTTGTAGGTTTCCTGTAAACTGTAATTTTTGATGTGTTGTTTTGTTTTAATATTAAAGTGTCGAGGATTGTCAATTTATTCTCCCTTTCCATCTCTAAAGTAAATTTAATTGTAGGCTCTCGAGAATTTGAATCTTGTAAAAATGTAAATATTTGTATCTTAAAATATTAAATCTTGTAAATATTTAGATCATCGATGTTATGTTGCCATATAGCAAAAATATCATCAACATATCTAAGCCATATTATTGGCTTTTTTAAGAGATTTATTTAATGTCATTCTCCTTTGATGAGTAATATCTTTATACCACGTAAAATTTGCCACGAATGTGGCAAATTTTATATAGGTGAGACATCCAGACCGTTAGATGTTAGAATAAAAGAACATAGAAACCTTCTTAGAAAGGGCGACTTTAATAAATCTAGAATTTGTCAACACGCATGGGAATCGGGTCATAAAATCAAATGAAATAATTTCAAAAGGAGGTTAAAAGAATCGGTAATAAAATACAGAAGAATAAAAGAAACGGCTATAATTAATTTAAATAAAAATAACTCTATTGCTATGCCTATAATTTATTTAATAATAATTTATTAAATAAACAATTTATTTAATAATTTAAATTCTAAAGAATACAATTAAAAACATTTAAGTATTTCAATAAACAATCAGTATAATAAACAATCAGTATAATAAACAATCACACGGTTTTTTTGGTTATATGTCACTGTCATTAAAATCTAATTGTCAATGTAAGTATCATTGATATACACAAAAAAATATATTTACTTTCTATCTTTTCATAATTTATAGAAATTAATATAATTTGTTTTTTTAGATTCGTTTTGAAAGGGGAGGGGAATACTTCCCGAAACGTTAATGTTCAAAAGTTCGTATGTATTTTAGTACAAATTTATTACAAAAAAGAATCACTGAGAAATTTCTCTCCGTTTGGTTTTTATTTGTTTTTTACCCAGTGATTCTTTATTTATATAAGAACAGATATTTTTGATATTTTTTGAGTTTTAGATCGTGGCGAAAAACCCAAAAAAAATTAAAAAAATATATGAACCCACCATAATCATTCAGACATTATGATAAAACATCACTTTGTTCTTTGTTTTTTGAGGATCTATTAAGTGTGAACATTTGTATCAGGGTATTCAGGGTGTTTATCTAGTAAGTGGATTTCATCGGTCGCATTTGTTTACATAGATTGAGTGACGTTTGGCTGTTTGACGTTTTTTAAATAGTGAGTGAAGTCCTCTATCATAATGTATACAAACGCCAAGATGACTGACTTGCACTTCATGTATGGACTTGCTGATGGCAATGCATTACAAGCTAGGCGATTGTACAGTGAACGATTTCCAGCCCGTAATGTCCCTGACCGAAAAATCTTCGAAAACATTAATCGACGTCTTCGTGAAACAGGCACATTGAAACGAACTGAAGGGTTAGGAAGATCACTGACTGTAAGAACGGTACAATTGGAACAGAATGTGCTGGACATGATAGCGAAAGAGCCTGGTAGTTCTACGTGAGAAATTGCAAATACTTTGAATGTGAGTCACTGGAAAGTTTGGAAAATTCTTAAGGACAATTTGTTGTATCCATACCACGTTCAACGCGTTCAGGCACTACTACCTGTTGATTTTCCTCCACGTATTGCATTATGTCAATGGATATTGCAAACTTTACTTCGCATCCCTCTATTCCTGACACAAATTCTTTCACCGATGAAGCCACTTTCGCAAGAAACGCAATAACGAATTTTCATAATATCTATGTGTGGGCAGATGAAAATCCGCATGAGGTATGCGAAGATAGTTTTCAACATCAGTTCTCGTTGAATATTTGGGTTGGAATTGTAGGTGACTATCTAATTGGACCGGTATTTCTATCACAAAGTCTTACTGGCGAGGTGTATAGCAACTTTTTGGAAGCAACGCTGCCTGAGTTTCTGGAAGATGTACCATTGGCAACAAGGCATGAAATGTGGTTTATGCACGATGGTGCACCACCACATTTCAGTTTGGTTGCTCGTGATTTTTTAACAGCAACATACGGATATCGCTGGATTGGTCGAAGTGTGCCACACGCATGGCCTGCTCGATCTCCGGACTTAAACCCCCTGGATTATTTCTTCTGGGGATATATGAAGTCATCAGTTTACGCTACTCCATTGAAGAATTTGGATGATTTGCGAAATCGGATAATTAATGGGTGTAACTCAATTAGAAACGACCCTGGTGTGTTTGAAAGAGTTCGGCAGTCAATGACGAGAAGATTGAATGCTTGTATCAAGGCTGGAGGAAGTCATTTTGAACATTTATTGTAGATTGAGCAACTTTACATGTATTTTTTGATAATAAAATGTTGTTAATGTCGTAAATTTTGTTCACCCTGTATCTTTGAAACAAAGGGTTTTTTCAAAAATCACCATACAACAAAATATTCTTAGAATAAGTCAAGGAATAACCCCTTTAATTTTTGCCACATGTTTACCTAACACCCTGTGTATATGTTACTGAAATAGCGATGATTTGACGAAAAGATCGGTTCTCAATCCGTTTGATGAAAATGTTGCAGCTGCTGAGTTACCTATTGAGATTCACCACAAACTGATTGAAATATCGACCGACAAAAACTCTACAACTAAAATTTTTCCCTCAAAATTTGAATAAGTTTTGGCTTGCACGAATATGTGAATACTGAAACTTAGTAAGGGAAGCTTTGAAAACATTGATCAGCTTCGCCACTTCTTACTTATTTAAAAAAATTTCTCGTCTATGGTGGCTTTAAAAGCTAAATATTGAAATTGTCTATTATCAAAGGAAAATCATTTGTTTATGTTAGTTTGCAATGATGATCCACGCATAGAAAAACTTTTAAGTGAAAAACAAAATCAACCATTAGATCAAATTATTATTTCAAACAACTTTGACTATTACTTTATTTAAGTTTATTTTATTTATTATAAATTTTATTTATTATAAATTATAAATACCAGCGGCGGTTCGTGGGTGAAAATGGGGTGGGGCACTTATAACCAAATTTTGGAATGGGGGTAGGGAAATGCGTAGCAACCAAAAATTTTACATTTGTTTGTATCAGTCACACACTTTACTGTGTAGAAATACGAGTGTATTAAAAAGCACCAGTTCCTAAAACACCAATTAGCACCAATTCCTAAATATTCAAATGGCAGATAACCTTAGAATTATGGAATGGAATGCCAATGGACTCTTGCAACACCAACAAGAACTGCAAGTAGTCCTAGATATGGAAAAGATTGATATATGCCTCATTTCTGAGACTCATTTTACTAATGAATCATACATTAAACTCAAGGGATATAAAGTATACCATACATCCCGAAAATACCGCCAAAGGTGGAAGCGCCATCGTAATTAAGGAATCAATCAAGCATCACCAAGAAATGGGATATAAAACAGAACAGTTTCAAGCTGCCTCTGTAAACATTAAAACTAAAACATATGAGATCATAGTCTCCGCAGTTTACTGTCCGCCTAGACATGCTCTGAAAAAACAACAATATTTAGACTTTCTAAATAGTCACGGATATAGGTTTATCATTGGAGGTGATATCAATGCCAAACACGTTCAGTGGGGATCCAGGTTAACCAATACAAAAGGAAAAGAACTACTACAAGCAATTAACCAACTAAAATGTGAAACAATGTCAACTGGTAAGCCAACATATTGGCCTACAGACCCCAATAAAATACCAGATCTATTTGATTTTTTCATAACTAGAAATGTGTCTGTAAGCTATATGCATGTGGACGAGGCATGGGATATGAACTCTGATCACTCTCCCATTCTTCTGATCTTAAGTGATAGCATCATACAGAAGGAAACTCCTCCTATATTGACAAATCGACTAACTGACTGGCAGAGTTTTAAACTTCAACTTGAAGAAACGGTAGACTTGAGAGTTCTCTTAAGAAATGAAGAACAACTCGACAATGAAGCGGAAACATTTTTAAACGTTATCCAAAGGGCTGCATGGGATAACACACCTAATATTACTCCTAGAACCAAAGGCAATAACTACCCCAGAGAAATAAAAGAACTCATAACCGAAAAAAGAAGGCTTAGAAGAATATGGCATCAATCTAGATCGCCAGCAGATAAAACTAGATTAAATAATGCAATAAAGCAACTGAAAAGGGATATACAAAAAAATAAAAATTATACTATAAGTAACTACCTAAGTGAACTGTCAAATGACAGTAAAACTGACTATTCACTATGGAAAGCTACCAAAACACTAAAAAGACCAATCCTGCAGAATCCACCAATTAAAAATGCAGATGGAACATGGGCAAAAAGCAATTTACAAAAAGCTAACAGATATTCTGAATATTTAGAAGGGACTTTCCAGCCAAATGAAGGTGAAAACATACTTGACTGGGAGAATCTTGCCCAAGAAGAAAGTGACATAAGACCTGTTACCCCAAAAGAAATTGCATCAGAAATTGAAGAAAACATCAACACAAAAAAAGCCCCAGGGTTTGACTTAATCACGGGAGAAGTCATGAAACAGCTTCCTCGTAAAGCTATAGTAAAACTTACATATCTTATAAATGCATCTTTTAGATTAAAGTATGTACCTAAGATATGGAAAGTAGCAGAAATGATAATGATCCCAAAACCAGGAAAACCACCGAATGAAGTTTCATCTTACAGGCCAATCTCCTTGCTACCTGTTATTTCAAAACTGTTTGAAAAAATATTCCTTAAAAGATTGAAGCCAATCATTGAAGACAAAAACATAATTCCAGACCATCAGTTTGGATTTAGAGAAAGCCACTCAACTATAGACCAGGTCCATAGGATAACAAATATAATTGAAAAGTCAATGGAAGAAAAAAAAATTTGTTCTACCGTATTTCTCGATGTGGCCCAAGCCTTCGATAAAGTGTGGCATGAGGGCCTCAACTACAAATTAAACAAGCTTTTGCCTAAACAGTTTGCGCAATTATTAAAGTCTTATATCTCAGATAGATATTTCAGAGTTAAACAGGAAGATGCATACTCTGAACTAAAAAATATTAAAGCAGGAGTACCGCAAGGTAGTGTATTGGGACCAGTCCTTTACCTATTATATACCAGTGATATTCCTGAATTAGACCCAGACACGATAGCAACATTTGCTGACGATACTGCTATTATGGCTGTAGGCGTAGACCACGAAGAAGCGGCAATAAACCTGCAAACATCAGTTAATAAAATTAACAACTGGACTATGCAATGGCGAATCAAATTAAATGAGTCTAAATCCGCCCATATTAATTTCACGAACAAAGGAAATCAACATATCCCCGTTAGTATAAATAATATCCATGTACCATATGCTAATACAGCAAAATATTTGGGTATAACATTAGATGCCAAGCTACGCTGGAGGGCTCATGTCAAAAAGAAAAAAGAAGAACTTGACATCAAATTTAGAAAAATGTATTGGCTGCTTGGACGAAATTCTCCTCTATCAGTCTACAACAAAGTACTCTTGTACAAACAAATTCTAAATCCCGTATGGACATATGGCATCCAGCTGTGGGGTTGTGCCAAAAAGAACAACGTGGAAATAATCCAGCGATTCCAAAACAAAGTACTAAGGAACATTGCAAATGCCCCTTGGTATTTCAGAAACAGTGACCTCCATAGGGACTTGGAAATGGACACCGTTACCCAGACCATTAGCAGATTTGCCCGGAGTCACGAGCAGCGACTTCTTCAGCACGTCAATGTCGAGGCCATCCAGCTCCTTGATAATGCAAGTCAAATCAGAAGACTTAAGAGGACCAAACCCTTTGAGTTGGTTTGAACGTTTGTGTTAGTAAAAAAGCAGAGCATAGTGCTGGTGTATACGTTAATATTGGTGTAATTAAGTTATTGGATTTAATTTAAGGGATACTAGTGAGTAAGTTCTTAAAATCATCTTTTCTTTTGTAGTAACTTAGGTTTGTACAACATTACTCATTGATTAACTTTGGTCAGATTGTAATTTTGGAAAACTTCCTCAGGAATGTTTTATAAATAAAAAAAAATTAAAAAAAAAGCACCAGAATCTCGTAAATTTCGCCATTTTTAACATATCTGATTATAAAAACCACCTGCATTTGAGTAGATGTATCGGTTGTTTCATCGGCCTTTATGGCAATGAGTATGGAGCCTTTTAAATGAGCTTCTAAAATACTGTCTATTTCGGCCATCAAATTTACTAGCCCTAAAGTGTAGGTTTCGTTATGCTCACGTGAGGCAAGCTTAATTACCCCACAGAATTTTATACCATGTACTTTTTAATAGAGTCCCGATGTGCACTACTGAGTTGAAAAGGAATGTCTCTCTTCCCCAACATACAAATTTCTAATTAATTTTTCAAATGTCTTTGTGAAATAGAATGCGATTTTTGCGTCCAAATGTTTCAAATCATTAACACAGTGTTTAATCCAGCCAAGATCAAGATCGCTCGCACTCACTGGTTTTCCGACTTGTGCCAAAATGCACGGAAAACAATAAAATTTATTTGGTGTCTTGCATCCATATAACCAAGAATACTTCTCATACACGGTTTTATTGAATGTGCGTTTGTATGTTCGTTTCTGAGTAATATTAACTTGCTCGATTTGCAGAATCGGTGTCGGCCGTCCAAAATTTTTGATGACAATTCGATCTTCAAATGTTAATCTGATATTATTTCTATTCATATATTGCACTGAATTCACCTTCACTATTGTAATCGTTCAAAAGATTCACTGTGCAATCACACGAAAAGTCGAAAAGGGTTATGGCGAAAAACACCTGACTATTTAGATGGCGCCCAAGATATGACGTTATAAATACGTTTAATCTCCGCTTTACTAGAAACGATGCATTGCTGTCTTTGTTTTTTGCACGCGATAGTAAAGAAATCAGTAGCGGTGCAAACTTGTCTGTGCCCAAAGCACGTGTTCTTTAATCGATGCGCTTCGACAAGCCACGACCTATTTCGTTACCGCGAATGACATTATGGATGTTAGACTATAGAAGTCGCAAGAAGCATGATCATAGACAGAACAGAGAATAAATTAATATAAAATCTGAAATTATTTTTTCCACTTCATTTTTTAAATGTTTAGGTAGGGCACGTGCCCATGTGGACCCTATGGCCCCCAAGGACCAACCGCCACTGATAAAAACTTTAATAAAATAATATTTCGTATACGGGTTTTATTTTTTGAAATTCCTGAACCTCCAGATTGAGAAACGGTAGATTAAATAAATATTTACATAAACTATTTGCATTCCTCTGTCTCTTGAAAAATCCCTACGAATTTTCCGAGCAATTAATTGGTATGATATTAAATATTAACCAGTCTTTCTTCTCTGTTCTTTGACATATGTCGTGAAAAACTTCCTCAATTTCTAAATTCAGTAGTTCAACGGAAAGCTATACGAAGTTATATAAATTTTCTAAGTTTTCCGCCGAACTAAAATAGAAAAGGATCACATAAAACAAACACCTAATATAAAAGGGACATCAAAATCGTCGGAAGACGGCGAAGGCAAGCGACTGGAAAATAAGAGAAAGAAGTTGGAAGTTTTTCCGGGGAGAGAAAAAAAAACTGGATGTCATTTTCCGGTATATCACGTCTCGGAGAAAAATTTCGCGTTAGTGACGGAAAATTGCGTCCTCGTAAAAATTCGGAAACGGGAATTAAGGAAAGAAATGACCCCATTTTAGCGTGTTTGATTCTTATTTGATGAGTTCTTACATCATTTGTTTTATTTAAGGATTGGTCGGTTACACGTCTCTGGAGTTTTGACCCGCATTTTTTCGCTCCCTTTTTTGTGTATCTTCGTTATAGCTCCATTTTTCTATATAATTGGTTTTCATTTGACATATCGTTACTCGTCATTTTTATTAAACTATTTACTAGATACCGAATTTATAAAAAAAAATGTTCCAACGGGAGAGGTTATCACGCTACCATTTCTATTATTTCTAACTTTTAACAAGGCATACACAGTATGTCGGAAAAATGACGGAACTTTTTAAACTTGAAAAAATTACTAGCATCATCTACTGAACCATTATATAATCTGAAAGTTGTATATCTCCTCTATAAAATCAGATAGGCAAGTTATAGCGATTGTGTCAGTACCTTTTGTCACCTCGTCATAAAAACAAGATGAAACATAGAGCTAATATCAAAATTTTGTTTCAAGCTGGGTAAAGCCAGGCCGGCCAAAAATAAAAATTGCGATGAGTGGGTGAAAAAAGTGCATCAAATAGCACACATACAAATATTTTTCTTGTTAAGGCCAGGTACTCATCATACAATCCTCGTACTAGAAAACACGAAAACTGGATAGAATGAAGCGTGAGGCACGACTTTAAATGCGGGTGTTAAGACTCTTCGTCATCCATGTCGTTCGCAACTTTTGAGGTATAAACCACTATGCAAGATGACGTGCTGCAAATGGAATAGTCACTGGGCAGAGAAGGTTTTAAAGATTAAAGAGAAGAAGTGATGAATGTACTCAGTAGTGAGGTTCTCATAATTGTACACTAGTTAATTGAAGAGATTGATAAAACACATGAGTTTTAGAATGTTTGTTTGGTGTGTATAAGATTTGAATCGACGAAAAATTAAAAGAAGCTCTATTTTCACAGATGTCTAGACAAAAGTAAAAAAAGGCAGCTAAACAATATATACTGCTAATATTTGTTGATTGGTATTTTGATAAAAAAGGAATTATATTTAGCAGAAAAATGTACCCAAGAATGTACCCAACTAGGAATTCACAATAGCTAGAGCAATGTATAAAAAAGTATATATATATAAAGAAAATGACTCACTTTTCACATAGTCTGATAAAGAAAATACGGTCATGGCTATAAATAAGGACATATACATAGAAAAAACATTGGAATTTTCAAAAACTGGAAACTACAAAGATAATGCAAAAGTAGTCTTTTCAGCCTTGGAAAATATATTAAAAATTGCAGAGGTAAAACAAACAAAACAGAAAAATCAGCATCCAAAAACTTATATAGGAAAAACGGGCAGATCTCTCATGAAAATAATTAAAGAACACGAAAGAAGTTGTCTCAGTCGTAAACATAATTCTAACTACCCCTCACATCTGTTAAATGAGAACCATCGTTTTAATGGTGAATTTAAAATACTACATGTACATAACAAATGCAAAAAACTAAACCATCTAGAGAATTTAGAAAGAAAGCATCTTAAAAGTGCGAAAACCCTTCTAAATGACCAAATAGACCTTAAAAAATCCACTTTACTAAATTTGTACAGACAATAAATAGCATCTGTGTGGATTTGTTTAAAACATATAAATTTTATTTTATTTATACCTATTTTAACCTCGGCCTTCTGATGAAGCTACAGTGTTAGCGAAACGCGTAAAATATTAGTAATACAATGGAAATCTAGACAAAACAGTCTTTCATTCATGGATGAAACAGTTTCATTGGATGTACAGTTTACATTTTAGGGTATTAGGTCTTTCTGATGTAAAAACATGGCCAAGCCAGCCATTAAGCTTACCAAAAACAATCCAGAACATGTCCAGAATAGGGAGTCCCTCTCCATTGAACCCAGTCCAAAGCTATCCGACGAGAAGTCGGCGAAAATATGGGTTATTTGATTGTGGAGAGGGACTTCCTATTCTTGGCGAGAGAACATATGTCGGTACCCTGATGAGTCTAACCACCAACAGACGAAACATGTGCCTTCCAATGTAAGGGATGGGTGGGGCTTCCTCCCGGTCAAGCAACTAACCAGTGCTTATTATGGCCGAGACGCAGGTTGTTTTGCGTTCCACATGAGATTGTGGAATCTAACGGTTAGGTGTGTATAACTCCTGACTACTGTTGTCTCATTGGACGCAGTACAAAGAAGTGAAAAAACTCAAAAACTAATTTGAAGTCACTCTGGTGAAAAAAACTTTTTTTCACGCCACTCCTGTATTACTTTTTCTAGAACACAGTTAAATAAGAGTGGCGAGAGTCCATCCCCTTGTCTCACTCCAGTTTTAATTTCGAAGGGCTCTGAGATCTCACCCATGAATTTAACTTTTGACCTTGTGTTAGTTAACGTTGCTTTAATAATTGCCAGCGTTTTCAGATCTAGTCCTTGTTCTTTCAAGATATATATTCTATTTCTATCTATATATATATATATATATATATATATATATATATATATATATATATATATATATATATATATATATATACAACTTGCAATACTTCTGTTTCCTCGGTGGCTCAGACAATATATTTTGCACCTATGGATTGCCATGATGTTTCGAAAATAATAAAGGAATTAAAGAATAAAAAATCAGTCGACGATGACAATCTTCCAACACTTAGAGTAACACTTCCAATAATTAGAGATATATCTATATATCTAGGCCGTTATCTTTTATTGTGAACTTCTGTTTTTCTAGTGGTGCTTATCCTAATTTATTGAAAAATGCGCTTATAAAACCAGTATATAAAAAAGGCAAAATCAGATGAAGAAAAAAGCTACAGACTATAGCGTTACTAAACAACGTTAGTAAAATATCAGAAAAGGCAAATAATAAAAGATTGATAGGATTTTTAGAAAAGAACTATATAATTAGTGATTGATTTGTCCATTACTGTATGATAGATCATTTTTTAAAAAAGAAATAAAACAATTTTTTACTTTGTTATTTATCACTTTTATTTTTAAACAAAATTTGTGTGACTATGGTTTCGTAAAACGACTTTACATTCTCAAACGCTACTTTAAAACTGAGTTTTTTTTTAAACTCAGTTTTAAAGTAGTGTTTGAGAATGTAAAGTTTATACTCACACAAATTTTGTTTAAAAATTAAAGTGATAAATAACAAAGTAAAAAATTGTTTTATTATTTTTTTATATAATTAGTGATAACCAAAATGGCTTCAGAAAAGGAAAATCAACGACTAGGGCAATTTGTCAGGCAATCACGTATATATCCAATTTATTAAATGCTAAAAGAACCACGATGACAATGTGCATTGATTTGTCTAAAACTTTTGATGAAGAAGTTAACCATAAAGTACTGTATACCAAATTGAGTAGCTATGGCATAAGAGGCAGTGCTTTAAAACTGATTAAATCATATTTGAAAAATCGTACGCAACAGGTATTAATAAGGGATACTGATGGCAGGGCCTTTCTCTCAGAGGGGGTACATGTTACTAAAGGTGTCCGCAGGGTTCAGTTTTGGGTCCATTGTTGTTTGTACTGTATATTAATGATATCACTAATGTGTTGAGTGAACAAACAGTTATGTATGCAGATGATCTGAACCTTATATTTAGTGAGGAGAGCATTTGGGGATGTACGGGCAAGTGTATATAGGGCGTGCAAGCCTCTTGATCGGTATTTTTCTGCGCACGATCTCCTTTTGAATGAATCAAAAACACAATGCGTTCTCTTTAAAAATCGCAAAAGCAATTACATCAATTTTGTTTACAACAACAGTGTATTTAAAACGACAGAATATGCCTTTGTACTTGGATTAGTGATCGACCGGAGATTGGATTGGAGGGCTCCTATTGAAATACTTGCGTTGGATATATCAAGTATACCTTGAGAGTTATTTGCAAAAATGTAGGGATAGGTGCAGCAATTTCGGCGTGTCACGCACTCGTTCGGTCTAGGATAGGATGCGGATTGATTTTTTGGGGAAATTCACCTGATATGTATAGAATATTTCAGCTTCAAAAAAGATATGCCTACAACTATCATTATAACTCAATTTAAATTGCTCGAATAATTTAAATTGAGTTATAATGATAGGAATATCTTTGTTAAAAAAGGATTTTTCACTTTGGTAAGCATGTACGTTTATGATTCTTTTATGCTTGTATACAGGCTGTTAGGTAAACATGCGGCAAAATGCAAGGGTTTATTCCTTGTCCTTTGTTTCTAAGATACAGAGAGAACAAAATTTGCGACAACCATATTCGATATTTATTGAAATCATTAATGTAAATAAAAGTAGCGTCTATGTCAATGAGAGATTTTTTTTCGATCTTGATCACTTGGAACGACTGTTTTATCTAGTAAGTGGATTTCATCGGTCGCATTTGTTTACATAGATTAAGTGACGTTTGGCTGTTTGACGTGTCTTAAATAGTGAGCGAAGTCCTCTATCATAATGTATACAAACGCCAAGATGACTGACTTGCAGTTCACGTATGGACTTGCTGATGGCAATGCATTACAAGCTAGGCGATTGTACAGTGAACGATTTCCAGCCCGTAATGTCCCTGACCGAAAAATCTTCGAAAACATTCATCGACATCTTCGTGAAACAGGCACATTGAAACGAACTGAAGGGTCAGGAAGGTCACTGACGGTAAGAACGGTACAATTGGAACAGAATGTGCTGGACATGATAGCGGAAGAGTCTGGTAGTTCTACACGAGAAATTGCAAATAATTTGAATGTGAGTCACTGGAAAGTTTGGAAAATTTTTAAGAACAATTTGTTGTATCCATACCACGTTCAACGCGTTCAGGCACTACTACCTGTTGATTTTCCTCCACGTATTGCATTATGTCAATGGATATTGTAAACTTTACTTCGCATCCCTCTATTCCTGACACAAATTCTTTCACCGATGAAGCCACTTTCGCAAGAAACGCAATAACGAATTTTCATAATATCTATGTGTGGGCAGATGAAAATCCGCATGAGGTATGCGAAGACAGTTCTCGTTGAATGTTTAGGTTGGAATTGTAGGTGACTATCTAATTGGACCGGTATTTCTATCACAAAGACTTACTGGCGAGGTGTATAGCAACTTTTTGGAAGCAACGCTGCCTGAGTTTCTGGAAGATGTACCATTGGCAACAAGGCATGAAATGTGGTTTATGCACGATGGTGCACCACCACATTTCAGTTTGGTTGCTCGTGATTTTTAAACAGCAACATACGGATATCACTCGATTGGTCAAAGTGGGCCACACGCATGGCCTGCTCGATCCCCGGACTTAAACCTCCTGGATTATTTCTTCTGGGGATATCTGAAGTCATTAGTTTACGCTACTCCATTGAAGAATTTGGATGATTTGCGAAATCGGATAATTGCTGGGTGTAACTCAATTAGAAACGACCCTGGTGTGTTTGAAAGAGTTCGGCAGTCAATGACGAGAAGATTGAATGCTTGTATCAAGGCTGGAGGAAGTCATTTTCATCAGTTCACCCTGTATCTTCGAAACAAAGGGGTTTTTCAAAAATAATCATACAACAAAATATTCTTAGAATAAGTCAAGGAATAACCCCTTTAATTTTTGCCGCCTATTTACCTAACACCCTGTATAACAAAGAACTTTTTGAGTCGTTCCAAAATGAACATGAGTATGTGACACGACATAAATCCGACCTTTTACCATCAAGATATAATTTTAGTTATATTCACAAGAATGTTAACTTTACGACTATAAAAATATACAACAATTTTCCTCAAAATTTCCGGTTAAAGTCCAAAATTACAGCAAATAAAAGCCTAAAGGAATACTTGGTTAAAAAAGTTATTAGTCATTAAATTATTTTGCGGTTTCGTTAACCATGTTAGCATCATCAGGAGATGATTTAATCAAACTATGCTTCAGTTCAATAAAAAGTTTTATGAAATTAATGCAAATTCTGTATTTTATTCAAGAATTAAATAAACCGCTTAATTTGAAAAACTCTTTAGATGTGTATATAACATTTATCGTTGATTGTAACTGCATTTTCCACTATCATCATTGAAAAGAAATTTGTCCAATAAACCGTCGTAGACCTCTGATGTGGGATGTTCATAAATATAAATTTTTATGTCAATAAAGTTCTAAAATTAGAGAACGCTAAAACCTGTTTAAACTAATAAGAAAACTTTATTAGTAGTATTTGAACAGGGAAGGTTTAGCCGGTTGTTTTTGTTTTCCTAGTTCTAAGGAAGCGGAAAACTTTTCGAAGCAAAAGTTTTCATAAAACGCCTGTTATTCTTAAATTCAATTATTCCTAAGACATTTTTATTTGCACGTCTTTTTTTTTTGTTTATATCCTTGTTGGAATTTTAAATTAGATTCAATCACAATCTAACGAATGATGTTGCAACAAAACTTTTTGGTTTTCCTCTTTTTATCGTTCTATTATTTTTAATGAAAATTAATTCTTTTTTTTTAACCTATTTGATACCTTATGTATATTATTGCATAAGCTTTTCCACGACTAATAACAGATATAATCACAAAAATAATCAACTTTAACCAACAATCCGAATAGTTAACTGCCTATTCGCACTAATAACGAAAATAGCACAGGTCGACAAAATTTTCACAGTTCTAATGCTTGAATTTTTATTCTAGGCATCGAAAAATACTCAAATTTCCATTTTTAGCTTTTAAAGTTTGCTTTTGTCTGACTTACGTCGATAAGTTTTGCAGATTTTAATTGATTTTATGATCCACAGATGGCAGCACTTGGATCAACCCGATAGCAAATAGCATATTATTTGTGAAGGGCACAGTAGAAAGTAAAAAACTAAAATTTCAATAAAGAAAAAGTCAAACATATTAATATTCTATTTTAGCAGTTTTTAATTTTGTATGCATAAAACTTAAACTAGTTGTTTTCGTTATTTCTAGCCTGATATCGAGGAGAAAAACGACACATGACGTTTGCAGTGCCAAGACTTTGGAGGGAACCTAGTGATCATGTGCAAGACTTATTTTTGTATTGTTAATGAACAATTTAATGTAAATGAACAATTCAACAAACAATAAAAGTAAAGCTTTGGAGTTAGAGGCGCATCAACAACTGAGAAGGCTATTTAGCGATTGGACCTACAGCTTAACGTGGGTTCCGAACCACGGTCATTAGCTACCGAAAACCCCGGTCAGCACCCCCCTCAGGCTATCAACTCTTGGTTTTGTGCTTAACCGAAAGTATTTCGAGAAGCCTACCGACTGGCTAGTGACCAACGTAGAAAACCTCTCAGAAGGCATCCGGCCTTACTCAGCCTCGAACTGGCGTGACTGAAGGGTGATTCCTTGTCAGATTTTACACTCTTACCTAGAAACATTCACAAGAATTTTTAGAAATTTTTTTTGCCTAGTACGGGACTCGAACCTGCTTCACATTAACTGCCGTAACGTAAGGCTGACGCCTTAGACACCACAGCTAAACAAACAATAAAAAGAAAAGTAAAAATAGTTTGGGTAAGGCGAAAGACTGGTCTGTGAAACCCATATATTTTGACAAATCAATCTGTCTAGGCCAAACAAAGACAGTCGACTAAGACTTCATAAGGGGAGATGGATGGCGCAATTTATAAGGGGTATTTCCCCCACCTATCCACCAGAATAAATAATTAATAATAATAAAGGTATTGAGAGCCACAATTCAGTCGGAAACGCAGTTGCCAAAATTCAAGTTTCACATTTCTCTACTGCTCTCACAGACCCATCTTTCGGTTAAAATGTTAAGAGGTGTTTTTAAAATATTTTGTGTTGCTCAGGAAATATAGAAACTAATAGAAATCGATCGAACAAATCACGATGACAGAACAAGGGGATATTTTAGCCGTATTTTTGGTGACAAATAATATCACCTTTAAATAATACAACTTAAATGAATGTTCCTAAATTTAAATAAATCTCTAATCACGTCTATTATAGGATTACATGAAGACTTTGTATAAAACAGGACCTTAACCGTCAATTTTACTTCATATTTCCTGATTACCATGTTGCCATATTTAAACAGTATGGCACGATTTATACAACTATGCAACCAATAAAACTATCAAGACTGCAATTTTATTAAAACTGATTCTGATAGCTAAACCAGAGCTAATATATTATATCCTTTGAATAATTAAACGTGTACATGGGTAAAATAGAGTTCGATAAGGATAATTAATGCTCTACTAAAGTGAATAATACTTGTTTCGTTCCTTCAGGGCGATCCTACAGTATCCCATGATTATCTACTATCCGTGTTTTGATATTACGTAATAAATTGAAGCAGATTTATAAAATTTACGTTATTTTTTTTTATAATTTTTAATTTGTTCTATTAATAGGTGAGATGTACAAATTCTGTCGATGGAAAAACAACGCAAGGAAGCAACATGAAATAGAATATTATTTAATAATTGTTGTTATTGTTTATTATTCAAAGTAGAAAAATCATTCGTGTTCGAGATACAGGGGGTTGAAGATATCAACCTTTTTCTTTTTTAATTTATATCTTCAACATAAAGAAAAGTATTGTAAACAAATTTAATATACATCATCAGCCTTCCGGTTGCCATTATCTGAGAAAATATCAAGTCCTACAAGCAGTCACTGGCGGAATTATAGGATTTTACTACTAGTTACTTTAAAAAATATTTGGCTAGCCCGATCACCAGACTAATCCACTTGACCCTTTTCTTTGGGAATATATTAAATCATTAGTCTACAACACTGAAATAGAAGATATAGCAATGTTGGGAAAAAAAATGCTTTTGATAAAATACGCAACACGCCTGGAATATTAGAACGAACACGTAAATTAATGGAGAGGTGGAATATTTGCTTTAATATAGAGAAGACCTTAAGCATTTTTTGGTTGTAAATTCCCAAAGGAGATCAACTACCTTCATCAATGTCGACCCGGGGAGTATGATATTATAATTTCATTTATTGTCCTTTATGTAAGCTTCTGATTATGAAATTTGATAAAAACAGTTCTCCAGAGGATCCTCGCATTTTTCAAATCTTTATTGAAAAACCTTTTATACTTATAGAAACATGTATGTTAAGTGAAAAGTCAAGTTTGTTATGAAACCGAGGCAGACACGAAAAAATGTCAAGATACACTTTTTGTAGAGAATAATATTCTATGTTGAAATAATTTTGAACAAGACTAATTATTTTTTAAATTAATTAGTAGCAAAATCCTATAACTCCGCCACTGGCTGCTTGTAGGACTTGATATTCTCTCAGATGTGTATTAAAAAGACTGATCATGTGTATTAAATTTGTTTACGATATCTTTCTTTATACGGAAGATGTAAATTAAAAAAGAAAAACTGAAGCCTTCAACCTCCGGTATCTCGAATAAGAATTTCCGGAATAATATATATATGTATATATATATATATATATATATATATATATATATATATATATATATATATATATATATATATATACATATATTATTACATATATTCTCTTGACCGTTTATTATTATAATTTTTTTTTATTTATTGGGACTTTCGGTCAGTAATTAAGTTTTAATTTTTAATTTTTTTTATTAACGTTTCGGTTCAACAATGAACCATCCTCAGAATAATTCTACAATACATATAACTTTTATAAAAAACACAAACTTACGTTTAAAAACCTACCAATATTAAATTAAACAATTAATTTTAAAATTTTTTTAACTAATATGAGATAATTTTGTATAAAATTTTTAAATGACATATTTGACTTTGACATATTTAACAATTCTGTCATCTTTAAATTTTTGTTTTTTATTATGACCTAATTGTTTTGAATTTGTTATGTAGAATGATATTAGATGTAAAAATAAAAAATTATGAAAATGTATTATTTAATAATGTTATTATATACACAACTTAAATTATCTGTATCATTTCTGAAATTAATGGTATTATATGTTTTTTTATATAAATCATTTCTTTTATATTTCTTTTTTTATATTGTTTTTCAAAATCTAAGATTTTTATGTTGTTAAAATTAAAGTTATGTTCATTGTCTATAGCATGCTTTGAAAGTGCAGTTACGTTTGGTTCTAAGTTTCTAATGCTTTTTTTGTGTTCATGTGTTCAATTCTGTTTTTTAAATATTGTTTCGTTTGGCCAATATATGAGCTTGGGAAAACCACAAAAATGAAAACCACAAACACCCAAAATGGAAGAAACAAATTTAATTTACAAAATTGATTGCTTAAACTGCCCATGCTATAGACAATGAACATAAAAAACAAAAAAGGTGGAAGAATTGTTAATTATGTCAAAAGTCAAATATGTCATTTAAAAATTTTATAAAAAAATGACACATATTACTTAAAAAATTCAAAAAATTAATTGTTTAATTGATATTGGTAGGTTTTAAATGTAGGTTTGTATTTTTTTTTATATAAAAGTAATTTTTATTTTAGAAGTATTCTGATGTTGGTTCGTTGTAGAATCGAAACGTAAATAAAACAAAAAATTAAAGCTTATTTTCACTGACCGAAAACCCCAATAAATAAAATTGTATGTATATATATATATATATATATATATATATATATATATATATATATATATATATATATATATATATATATATATATATATATAAGCTGATTGTGGTTGATATATTTAGATGGGCCTAAAGACAACGATATAAAAAAGGCCTAGCTCTATAGGCCTTCAAGGCCTATAGAGCAAAAATAAATGTCAGCAATAGCGTATTGTATTGATTGGAGAAGGTGGTAATCTGATGACGCCAAATCTGAAGAATGTACCGGGCGTGGAAAAACTTCGCATTCGAGTTCCAATGTGCCTTTTTCATAACATTTATACGTTCACTATATATATGGTTTTTCAATTGGGACGAATCGATATTGACAGCCTGTGGCGGCCATGTTGTTTTAGCGGCGTCTGTCTAACTTGCTGTTTATTATCCAGTCACTGATGCCAAATCACTATGACAAGTTAGAGGCTTGAGCAGCACGTCCAAATGATAAAACTTTATTATTATGAAAAGGAGTGTTCGTTCATGTAAACGTTTTGGCCTTTCACAGTAGGACGCGGTGGTCTTTCACAATAGGTTCTCCAACGTTTGGTGACCAAATTCGAGACGACCGGTTCGGTAAACAATCAGCCAACACCCGTACGTCAAAGGAACGCCAGATCGGCCGAGGACATCGCCGCTGTCCGTGAAAGTCTGCTGGAATAATCAATTCCTCGCCATGCACAAGAGCTCGGCCTTTCGCAGACTTCAACTTGGTGAATTTTGCGTCGGGACTTGAGCCTGCACCCGTACAAGATCCAACTGACCCAGGAGCTAAAAGTTAATGACCACAGACAACGCGGTTTGTTCGCTGACTGGGCTTCGGAGCGTTTGGAAGAGGACCCCAATTTTGGGCAAAAAATTATCTTTAGTGCCATATGTGGTACGATGCCAACCCAGACGAGGTTTACCAGGGATCAATGCTTCCACAAAAAATTACTGTTTGGTGTGGATTTCGAGCTGGCGGCGTCATTGGTCCGTCCTTTTTCGAAAACGCCGTTGGTGAGACCATCACCACCAAAAATAAATTAAAAAAAAATTTTGGTTCACACGTAAATAAACCAATGACCTTAACTTTGAAAGTAGAAGAGGAATATTTCTGGCAAGCAAAGCCAACGACAAACTTATTAACTATTTATTATCAGATGTTGAAGAGAAAAAGAAAATGTAGTATTTATAAAACACTTATTAGGCCAGTGTTAATGCACTATCAGAAACCTTGTACAATAAAACTTGTACAATGAGTCTGATATTGTAAACATAAACTCTTTTTCCCTTTGTTTCTAACGATGTCTAAAGTGAATTAAAGCAACCTCTCTGTTTAGCGTCATCTCTAATAGTTCCTGTCTTATTTCCTGCCTAATTGTTTCTGCCTTTTCGGCCGAACATTTTCACAACCCCCCTATCTCTTAAATAAAGTTTTTACGTCCTCACTTCCTCGGGAAAAAAAGCAATAACAATAAAAATAAAAGTAAAATGATACTGGCACCATCAGCGTTATCATTAAAGCTTTTCTTTTACTTTTTTTAAAGTTAAGGTGGAAGAGCTTTTGGAAATAATAAAAGTTTTAGAGGATTGTCATTGAGTGTCAAAAGAAAAGAAAAAAAAGGGGAAGGTACGTCGCGATACTTAGTGTGTAATAGAGATTGTTTAATACAGGGTAATTTTGTGATAAGATAACTTTTATCATAGAAGTTTAGTCATGCTTGCGCCATCTTTGTCTCAGGCCAAGAATTTTTTGTACGAATATCGTACATGTTATGTGAATGATTCTTCATCATCTTAAGGTTGCAAGACTTGTGTACAAGGAGCATTGTTGGAAATTGAACAGAGAGTTTTTCGCAGGCGACATATTCGCCAGACTTAGCGCCATCAGATTACTAGTTTTTCTTTTTTCTGGCAATGGGTTAATGAACGATGATGATTTTGGTAAATTAATTGCGTTTAGAGATAAGTAATTGCCGGAAAAATGAGAATAAACTGTAGGAAAGCGATGAAAAATTTTCATACAATTGAAATGTTATGGTTTTGATCGCAATGGAAACTTACCCGCTACTGTTAACGTTGCATTTCTACTTCTAACTTTTCCTAAAGCGTTACTAGCTTCACACCAATACACTCCACCGTCAGATTCTTTTCTGCTTTGAACCACTTTCAAGAAGAAGAGGCTACCAGTGGGTAGAAGAACGCGATGGGATCTGGGATCTTGTATGGTTGTTCGCAGGAGAGCCCCATCTTTATACCTAAAGAGACACCAACTCCTTATTTGTGGTCTGTTCGAAACTGAAACCAACTTACCATGTTATCGTGGGCTCAGGTTCTCCTTGTGCATGACAGTTTAGGGTTGCTGGTTCGTGTCGTGCAACCGTTGTATCTTCAGGATGTTCGGATATTCGCGGTGGTTGTTGAGTTGTGTGGTGATATGCTGGAACAAATAAACAATAATTATTTTGATTGTTGGATTAAAGAAATGTTTTAGTAAAGTTGAGTTTGGTTTTGGAATATACAAACATGACCCCAGTCACTGTTGAAAAAATATAGGTTTTATAGTGGTTCAAATATCCCTGCTTAGATCTGCATGGTCTTCCGCAATCTGGGAATTAAAGGTCAGGGCAATAAAGAATTTGTCCAGCTTGGTTTGTTTTTTGTGTCAACCGTTTTGGATGCGACTTTTTGGCAATTATTTTCTTCATGAACATGAATACTTGTATCTTCTTTTTGGACCTCTCAGATTTCCTTACTTGTTCTTTAATTTACCACCGAGAATCTGCTTCGATATCGTAGTGTCGTGTAATCAAACCAGATCTAACCATCTCAGCTGAGCTTTTATGATATGAAATACTATGCTTAAATTGTTGCCTCTTTCAAGTAACTCCACATTGGTCTGATAGTCGTGCTATTTCATTCTCAAGATTTCCCTTGATGAAGTCTCTCGAGTTGTTTTATTTGCTTCCGATACAAGACACAAGATCTAGCTCCATATAGAGGAGTGGGAATTATGATAGCATTGTAAACACTGATCTTAGTGTGTTCACTTAAGTCTAGGTTACTAAAGATCCTTCTCGTTAGACACGCACTGGTCACAACTGGCACCAGCACACTTTGTTCTATATTTTACCTGTTCTTGCATGTCGACAGAGCAGGAAATTTCAGTATTTCTTCCAGAGGTTGACTATTCACAACAATATCACCTGTTTAGTTGGAATATAGTTAGTGTGAGATTTTTATCGGTCGCATTGGCGCGGACGGTAAGGCAGCTGTGCCGCTGCTGTGCCGAAACCTCATTGACGGGTCTGTATTTACTTTTCTGTCCTGTGTATTCTGTGTTCTGTGTATTTACTTTTCTTTTCTGGTCATTGGCGGGTCTGTATTTAGTCTGTATTTACTTTAAAGTAGTAAGGTAGCATGCGGTGTGTGCGCGGGAGAACATGACGGAAGAAAATGTGAGGCGGACGTAAAAAAATGTGTGAATTGTGTGAGAATGGAAAAATGGCTGATCTGAAAAAAAAAAGAATTAATTACGGGTACTAACGATGTTGGTACTCCAAATCAATTTAGGGAGAGGAAACGCTGCGGAGAGTCTGATGCGAGTGAATGCGGAAGAATGGGGAGTGGATGCGATTTTAGTGCAGGAGCCACCTGCGAGAATGAATGAATGGGAAGGATGGGAGATGTTCAGAAAGGAATATGGAGCGAAAGATATGGTGCTAGTAAGGGAACAAATGGGAGCGGTAATGATAGAGGATCGAGAGTCGAGTAGGAATATGGTAACGGTCGAGATTGGAGAGGTGAAAATGACAAGCGTGTACGAGGAGCCTGGCGAAGGAAAGTTAAATTTTGAGGGGAAGGTCAAGGGAGCAGGAAAAGATAAATGGATATTTGTAGGGGACTTTAATACAAAGAATAGAGTATGGGGAGGTGAGATTGACGATAAAAGGGGAGAACAGTTGCTGATGTGGGCAGTGGAGAATGGCCTGATGCTGGGGAACGATAGTGGCAGCTTGCCAACCTCCGCGGGGGGTATGGGGAGCAGCTACATAGAGTTCTCTGCTATAAGGGAGTGAAAGTGAGTGATTGGGAAGTATGCGAGGAAGAATCCTTTAGTGACCATCGGTATGTGAGAGCCAGAGTAGAAACTGACATCGAAAAAAAGGAAAGAAGACTGGAATGTTGGGACTTTAAAAATACGGACTGTACAGGGAAGAAATTGATAAAATAGAGGTAGAAACAGAGACGATAAATAATGAGTATAAACTGGATAAAGAAGTAGAAAAATATCAAGAAAAGGTCAAAAAAAATCTGTCAAAAAGTGATAAAAAGAAAAATTACAAGAAAGAGAGAAGGAAATGAATGGAAATGAATGCAAACAACAGAAAGCAAAATTGAGGAGATTGGTAACAGAGATGAAAGGTAAGACAGTAGTGGGGGAGGTGGAAGGAAACGGATACAAGACAGAAAGAAAAAGGTTTAAAGAGATGATAAAAGAGAAGAAAAAACAGCACAATGATAGAATACTAGATGATTTAGTGGAGCGAGAGCCCTGGAACAAAGTATGGGAGGCATTCAGAAAATATGGACTGAGACATGGAAAAAAGAAAAAAGATAATAGAGAAAGAGAAGAGATAGAAATAGAAAGGATGAGAGAATACCATCCGGCACGAGAAGAGGACGAAATTGGAGAATATGAAAGTATAGTGAGTATGATTAAAGAAAATGAATGGGAAAAAGATCTGATGGGTAGTGAAGATATTATAATAGAAGAAATGAATGATGTTATATAAGATAAGATCCCGAATTAGGCCATCAAGCAAATGTCGGAAAAGAGTAGATAATTATTATTGAAAGTGTACAACAGATGTTGGGCTTTAGGACATTTCCCCAAATGTTGGAAAAGGGCAAGGATGTGCTGGTTGCCCAAAAAAGGAAATGGAGAGAGGCCCATAAGTTTAACACCTACAATGGGAAAGATATTCGATAACATTATAAATAGAAGAGTCCGTATGACATGCGAAGTCAACAAAATGTTTGATGAGAAGCAGTTTGGATTTAGGAAAGAAGTTAGAATGGTAGATGCTATAGAAAAAGTGACGGAGAAAATTAGAGAGTTCAAGGCGAACGGACATCACGTGCTGGTGGTTGCTCTGGATTTAAAAAATGCTTTCAACACCGCCACACAAGTGGAAGTGTTCAGAGAATTAATGGATGCGAAAATGAATAAAAGAATAGTGAAAATTGTGAACAGTTTTATGAATGACAGAGTGGCAGTTAGTAATGGCGTGACTAGTGAAGATTGAAAAGGGCTACCCGCAGGGTTTCTGTTTGGGTCCGACGCTATGGCTATTGAATATGAATGGATGGTTCAGAAGAATGAATGAGGTGGTAAAGAGAGACGAAGAAAAAGAGGGAGGAGAAGAAGGGAAAGGATGGGTACAGGCGTACGCTGATGACTAGATAATTGTGATAAGCGGAGCGTCTGTAAGGAAGATTGAGCGTAAATGGGAGAACTATTGGAAATAATGTAAGGAGTGGGTGAAAGCAGTGAGGGCGACGTATAATGTGGACAAGACTAAGACGATGTTTCTTTGGAAGAAAAGAAAAATAAGAGTGCCAGTGATTAGGATGGATGGGCAAAGGATAGTGGTGAATGATAAATTGAAGTGCTTGGGTGTAATTCTGGATAGATATATGAATTATGTAGAGCATGCGAAAGAGATCAAGAAAAAGATGAGTAGCGTGATAGCGAAAATAGGTGGTTTGATGAGGAGAAAGCTAGGAAAAGAAGCGAGAATGGTTGCAAAAATGCTGTATGAAAGAGTAATAAGACCAGCGATTTTGTATGGGGCAGAAATCTGGGGTAGAGGAGTAAATGATGCGAGAGTGAGAAAAGGACTGAATGTGGTACAGAGAAGAGCGTTGAAATTAATTATGCAGGGATACAAGACGGCGCCGACAGAAGCTATGACAGTAGCGGCGGGTACTCCGCCGCTGCACATAGAGGCAAATGCGTGGGCGGATGCGTGGAATGAATGTAGAGAAAATGCGAGGAGAGAAAGATCACCGCGAAAGCATAGTAAAAGGCCATCGGAAGTGATAGATAATAAAGAGGATGAAGGAGAGAATGATGTGAGAATGATAAGGATTTGGGTAGATGGATCGGTAAAGGAAGAAAAAGGAGGAATTGGAATGGTCGTGAGAGCGACGGATTAACATCCAGAGAATATGAATATTATGCAGTGAAAAGAGGAATAGAATGGTTTAGGGATAGAGGGGACGAAAGAGCGATTCTAATAACAGATAGCAGAGAGGTAGTAAGCGAAATAGAGGATAGAAGGATAGCTGGAAAGGGAGTTAGTTTCTTACAGACACAAATAAGCAAGATGATGAGAGAAGGGAAGTTAATAAAAGTGAGATGGATGGCGAGAAATAGTGAGAGAGAAATGAGAAGAGCGGACGAGTTGGCAATGGAAGGGAGAGAAGGTGAGCAAGTAACGATTGAATGTGAGAAGAGGTGGAGGAAAGAATGGATGAGGAAGAAGAGGAAAGGGAATATATTAAGAGAGTGGCAAAAGAAATGGGATGAGAGTAAAAAGAGAAGAAAGATGTATGAATGGTGTAAGCGAGTGAGAGTAGAGAGAATGGAAATATCCTGGAAAGGTATGCAACTGGTAACATGGCAACCTAACAGGATATAGAGAAAGGTTCAAGATTAAGAATGATAGCTGTAATTGCGAATGCGGAAATGGGAAGGAAGATATAGAACATGTGAGGTTTAGTTGTACGAGTGCAGAGAGGAAGGAAGGAAGAAAAGAATTTTTGAGAAAATTGGATGGAAGAGAAATTGAATTGAGGGATAAAGAGAATAGAGTGAATGATGAAATGATATGTATGGTGAATGAATGGGCGAAAAGGGTAATAAAAATGAATAATACGTGGGAGAAGAGGGAAAAGAGGCTGCCTAAACCGGGGCGTGGTTTTCTTTCCCCAATAATTTGGAGAGTGCAGGGTGTTGGGTGTGCTCTTGGCAGTGGTCTCGCTAAATAGTTGGTATATGTTAGGTTGAAGCCGTAAGGTAAAAACCGGAAAGGCAAACGATAATTCTGTTTGTATTTACTTTCTACCTATCTGTGATTGTTTCTAGGCAAGGGCGTAAAATCCGACAACGAATTATCCCTCAGTCATGCCAGTTAACATTGTAACAGTGTTCTACAATGGTCACTCGCCAGTCAGTTCGCTACCTGATAGACTTATGGGTAAGCATATAACCAAAGATTGATAGCCTGAGGGGGATGCTGGCCTGGGTTGTTGGTTGCTGATGACCGTGGTTTGGAACCTACGTTAAGCAGTAGATCCAGTCGCTGAATAGGCTTAGACGCTGATGCGTCTCTAACCCTAAAAATCCTTCTTCTTTCTGGTGTCGATTTACATAGAAATAGTTGCTATATACTGACTTGTTTTTGTCAAAAGAGAAAAAAACATTTCAGGTTATAATACTCTGTGGTTCCATTCGGTCGTCTAAAAATATTTCTGTATTTAAATGTAGAGGGACTCAATACTAGATGATCTATTTTAAATTAACATTATACCAGGTGTCCCATTAAGGATGGATCGCGGCCGTATCTTGAAAACTATTTATCACACCGCTTTGGGGAAAAAAATTGTACTAAAAATGATCATGAGAAATTCACCAAAAATATTTTTAAACTTCTAAAACGACCGCAAGAGGGCGTGATGAGCTAAACATTTTAAAAATCTTTTTTTTGTGTATTTTCAAGTGTTAACCGAGTAAGAAAAATTCTCAGTTATAATTAGCAAACTGTCTCCTACAACTTTGTTGTATGACATTTTGTCGTAACTTCACGAATAAAGAAGTGGGGGGGAGTTTTACCTATTTAGATAAAAAGTCGTCTAATGTCCGTTTGCCTTAACCGATTTTCCTCAATTTGGATTCATTTGAAAGGCAATTGCTAGGACAATCAGATAATCTGGGAGAAAAATTATTTAGTTTATTAATGAAACCGCGAGGTGGCGTTGTATTCAACAATAGTTTTTTGAAGTTTTGTTCAGTTTTTTCAAATGGAATGGTACAGCTTTTATTACATGGCTAAAAAGGTAATTTAAAAAGGAATCATCCAGTGTAAACCCGAAATCGATATCTCTGACATGTCAAGAGATATTTTGATTTTTTTGAAAAAATCAGTTATTTCACTACTACCTGCATTAAGTTAAAAAAATATTAACCTAATGTTTGCCCTTCTTCAGACTTTTCCCGGGCTTAGGACTGGTCCAAATTCTTCGTGCCATATTAATTTGGAGCGTGTTTAAAGGCCAACGGGCTAACAACGAAGATAATAATAATAACAACAGTCAACTAAAATTAACAACACAACAGTCTAATAATTAACAGAATCTGAACTCTAAATTCCCTTTCTTTTTACATTTTTTCTAAATGTCCGTTCCTTTCTAAATGTTCGCCTTTCGCCTTTCGCCTTTCTAAATGTTCAAAATGCCTTCCATCCTTAGAAATGCAAAGATTTATTTTTCGACGAGTACTAAAAATGGCAGCTTCAATTTCCGCTCTTGAAATGCTGGTTATTGAATTTTGAATTCTTTCAATCATGTTTTCTCGTGTGGTAGAACGAGTTTGAAAAACAAGGTCTTTTAGTCTTCCCCACAAGTAAAAATCGAGGACTGTCAAATCCGGTGAGCGCGCCGGCCACGAAAATAAACTACCCCGTCCTATCCAACGATTTGGAAACGAAGCATCCAAGAAGTTTCGAACCACCTGCGAGAAGTGGGCAGGGCATCCATCATGCTGGTACCACATTTGTCTTCTTGTTTCCAACGAAACATCTTTCATTAGTTCTGGCAGTCAATTTTGTAAAAAATTTAAATATGTTTCACTATTCAAATGTTCATTAAAAATAAAGGGACCAATAATTTTGTCTCCCAAAACACCACACCATACGTTCACACTCCATCTATTTTGGTGGTTGATTTCTAACATCCAGTGTGGATTACCAACTGCCCAGTAGTGCATATTATGTAAGTTAACGCCTCCATCACTGCTAAAAGTAGCTTCATCAGTCCATAGCGTGCGTTTTAAGAATTGTTTATTTCCACTACACATATTTTTTAACCAGTGACAACAGTAACCGTCTGTCGAAATCATTATCCAAAAGGGCTTGGTGTAAGACAACATGATACCGGTACACCTTGTTATCTCTTAAGATTCGATGAACGGATGTCTTGCTAACACCTAATTCTTCAGATATTTGTCTGATACTGAAATGGGGGTTGGTTTCAACATAAGCCAGAACATTTACGACATTATCTCCATTACGAATCGAACGTAACCTGGTGCGGACTGGATCTGGATGCACAATTCCTGTTTCTCGTAAGCGTCTTGCTAGACGTGTAAACGCCTTCTTCGACTAATGCCTTCTTTCGGGATATTGACTTGCATATTGCCGCTCTGCAATACATGCATTTTCAAAACATTGGAAATACACCGCCAACATGTCATAGGCCTCGTTATTCGTAAAAGGCATTGTGAGATATTATTATAATAATTATTAATAATCAATAAATGCAATGTTGAAAATGTAATGCATTTCAAAACTGAGAAGTTAATTTGACTGTTTTTGTTTGTTTCCATGGTTCCCTTCTTACACTCTTTGTGTAATGTACCTGAGGATTGCATGCGTTTATTTGGAAACCCGAAACCGCATAATTTCATTCATCCATTCATTTAGTTTAAAAGAAAGAGTAGGTATATTTATTAATGACTGATTTCAATATTCTGTCAAGTAGTATTTAAGCATCACAAAAGAGAAAATGTAACAATTGGGGAAAGGCATTTTTTCCGCTTATGTAATTAAATTAGAAAATATTATCAAGGTCAGGATTAGAACATTTATGATGATTGATACTGATCAGATAATTATATTTTTTAAGTATAATTGTTACGGTTGCGATTGCGACCTAAATATTAAGACCAATTTTTAACATAATATTACGGTAAAAATTAAAACTAACTGATTTTTTTCAGAAAAATCGAAATATCTCTTGACATGTCAGAGATATCGATTTCGGATTTTCACTGGACGATTCCTCTTTAAATGACCTTTCTTGCCATGTAGTAGAAGCTGTACCATTCCATTTGAAAAAACTGAACAAAATTTCAAAAAAACTATTGTTGAATGTAACGCCACTTTGCAGTTTCATTTATAAACTAAATAATTTATCTCCCACATGATCTGATTGTCCCAGCAATTGCCTTTTAAATGAATCCAAATTAAAGAAAATCGGTTTAGGCAAACGGACATTAGACGACTTTTTATTTAAATAGGTAAAACTCCCCCCCACTTCTTTATTCGCGAAGTTACGACAAAATGTCATAAAACAAAGTTGTAGGAGACAGTTTGCTAATTATAACTGAGAATATTTCTTACTCGGTTAACACTTGAAAATACACAAAAAAAATGATTTTTAAAAATGTTTAGCTCGTCACGCCCTCTTGCGGTCGTTTTAGAAGCTTAAAAATATTTTTGGTGAATTTCTCATGATCATTTTTAGTACAATTTTTTTTCCCCAAAGCTGTGGGATAAATAGTTTTCAAGATACGGCCGCGATCCATCCCTAATGGGACACCTGGTACATTTAATATTTCAGCTACATATTCAGGGACCGAAAATAAATATAAACGTTTCTATAAACATGGGTCCTACTCTGAACTGTTACAGAGATACAGGGGTTAACATACTTATGGATGGCAAATGTAACAAATGAATGAGAAAATGTACCTTTACTTTTGCTAGTCAACCATTTTTTTATACCAGTTAATTATTAGTAGTTTGTCATTTGCAGATTATTTTAAAGTTATTTAATTGATTTCATTATGCCTTCGTTATTCTCTCATCCTGAATATGCTGATTAATTATTTGTTTATAGTTTTTGTAACGGAAGCTCTAATTGCGCAGTCTCCGAATATCAGCGTCGTATCCCGAATCGGAGACTGCCTGATAGAAGGGTTTTTGAACAAGTTTTTATCACCACTGGAGAATTGTTCGTTATTATGAATGCAGCAAGCACAGTGACAATGACTACAATCAGTTGTTGAATAAAATAAAAAAATACTAAATAATAAACCTCAATATAGTATTGTTCAATATAGATACCCACGTAGGTATCTTTTTAAAACTACAAAGATTAATTTCACTTCGACAACACGTCCACACACCAATGGCAATGAAATTGACGTTCGCGGGAAAACCTACAACAAATGGTTCGTGTGCGTGTTGTGCGGCGAAAATATTTATGTGTGACCTCGTGTGTCAGAGCATCTACATTGCCACGCATTTATTTACTTGATTCAAAGAAAAATATTATTGATAAAAAGTGAAACAAAGGGAACAAACGTATGCCGTAGTTTAAGAAAGTTAGTGATTTCCTGTTATAACCAACTTTTCCTGCTGGTTGTTCACATTTATCGGTCACGTGGTTTCCGAGATAAAATAAAGGCTCTTTATTTAAAATAATCCGTTAATAAATTATTAGAGGTAAATGTTTAATATATTTTCTTACTAATGTTTCATGTGAAGATTCAAGACGATGGGCTGAAAGGAATGGGTAAAAGTTTAATTTGGAAAGTGACTGATTTACGATGAATTTTTGAGACCATTAAGGAAAGCACCTCTCGTGTGTCGATAATAGAATCTTTTGTTAGTCAGAATGTCGTTTAAATCTTTTTAAAAGTCCCTTTAGCGAACAAGCGGAGAGCCATTTTAATTTTCAGGGAATCGTTCGTTACGTTTCGAGTGGCAGCAAGAGAGAAAGGGAAAGAGAGAAAATAGTCGAAGATGGAGGGACTAGGAAGTTTTCTGACTGTTTATTGTTAAAAAAAAGATTCAATGGATGCAGAAACATGCTAAAGTCACGTAATTTACAAAATGACAATTCATTTTAATGACTACAGCAAAGGAAAAGTAGTTAAGGTGATTATGACTGCTTATGTGATAATGACGAATGTCCTTGTGTGGAAATTGATGAAAAAATAATGAGATTGTTTTAAAACTGATATAAAATTCTTTCAAAATTTAATCAGAAGCAAATAGAAGGTATTCATATGAAAGAGATATGATATGAGATGATATGAGATTTGGTGTAAAGGTCTTGCAAATCCTAATTGAACATTAAAACAAACATTGTGTTTACACCATTTTTCTTTTCCTAATGTAATAAAAATAAGATAGACAATAAGATAGAAAAATAAGAGACGTTATTTTAACTCGTCGCTCATTTGTGTTTTAATGCACACTTTATCCTTGCAGGTAAAATTTAAAATATTTTTATCTGAAGTGTCGATTTTCAATTGTTTGTCAAGGGGTGTCAGTTGCAGTGAAGGAGGCAGAATTTAGCAATGTACATACTCTACATAAGAAAAATAAAATTATTTTTGTTCTTTTAAGATTTAAAAATACATTTATTTCATTAATTTCAATTTAATTGTTGTTAAATTTTCGGCTTGGAGTGTATATACAGGGTAGGCCAAATAGTTGTTAATGTTTGATTGCGCTGTAGAAATTTCGGTAGGAGGGATTGATCTTAAACAATAGTTCGGCTCAGGTTCGGCAGCAATGTCTACATCCGGAATAATCGGGCTGATATGTTTCAAAGACCACGGAGGCCACGCATTAACGGTGAATTATCGACGTTATGGCGACATGCTTCAAACTTTGTTCACTCATGCTCTTCAAGAATTTGAAGGAGACACTCAGTATACTTGGTTTCAACAGGACGGAGCCATCTGCCACGCTTCCAATCTCTCTTTGCCCGTCGTTCAGGTGCTTTTTCCGGGAAAATTAATTTCTAGCCGAGGAGACAATAAGTAATACCCCCCCCCCCAAGCTTGGACCTGACTTCCTGTGATTTTTTAAGGGGATATCTTACTATAATACAGTAAGATATTCCCGCACTATACATATATCTATCTATATCTATCTATATCTAAATATCTATCTATCTATCTATCTATATATTATTATTATTCACGTATGGGCCCTAGTGGACCACGTGAAGTACAATTAGAGGCGTTTGTTGTTGTTAGCCTTCCTTTGTGCCCATACTAATTTCATTCTTTCGCTATGAGCTTTTTTCCTTTCGTCAGACCAAGTTGTTCCAGTCCTCCTACATTTTTCTCTCTGGCCAACCTTCCAAACGTTCACCTTGTGCCTGAAACAGCCTCTATCCTGAATTTCACTTTGTGAAATATTTGCTGATCTTAGGTCCTCTTTAATTCCAGCAATCCATTTAATTATTTCTACTTTAGCTTTACTCCTATTTTCATAAAATTCGACTATTTGTCTAGTTAACCTACTCGGATTCATCCGTTTTATGTGTCCGTAAAACTTAAGTCTTCTTTTTCTCATATCGCTATGTATATCTGTTTATTGTTTGATTTCTTGGTTTTCTCGAAGTCGGTATGTTGTGCTATTTATTTGTTTGGGGCCTAGGATTTTTCTTATGATTTTTCTTTCCTTCTTTTCAATGTCCTCGATGTCCCTCTTTCTATTCAAAATGAGCGTTTCTGCAGCATATAGACATTCTGGCTTAATAACTGTGTTGAAATGTCTCAGTTTTGTGTTTTTAGATAGGCATTTTTTGTTGTAAATATTTTGTGTAAGTCTCAATGCCGTTTCCATTTTTTGACATCTACCCTTATTGGCCGCTTTTTCCAACCCATTTCCCATGATTATTTCACCTAAATATTTGAATTGAGAGACTGGTCTGATGTTAATGGGCTGGTTTAATGGGCTGGTCAATATTCAGGGTCGACTTTTTTTCACGCCACTCCTGTATTACTTTTTCTAGAACACAGTTAAATAAGAGTGGCGAGAGTCCATCCCCTTGTCTCACTCCAGTTTTAATTTCGAAGGGCTCTGAGATCTCAACCATGAATTTAACTTTTGACCTTGTGTTAGTTAACGTTGCTTTAATAATTGCCAGCGTTTTGAGATCTAGTCCTTGTTCTTTCAAGATATATATTCTGTTTCTATCTATCTATATATATATATATATATATATATATATATATATATATATATATATATATATATATATATATATATATATATATATATATATATATACCATATATATATATATATATATATATATACCATATATATATAAGGGTGGTCGTTAAAAATGAAATTTTTTCCGATGCCCCCATTTTTCCGATACCTTTCTTTAGATGAAAAATTACGGGGGATTTTTTTTTTAACAAAAATAACAAGTGCCTTAAGACGGTCAAGTTCATTTTTTGATAAAATCGTAGTTTTTTGTAAATATCTGTTAAAGCAAACGGATTTGAGAAAAAGATATAGAAGCAATTTTGTAGGAACCTAAATTCTCTGCAAAATTCTGTTCTGTTATTTTCTTTTGTGTTCTGTTTTGTTATTTTCATTTTCTTCATAAAATCATGTTTATGAAGATATTCTCGATAATAAATTCATTAACTCCATATAGCCAACATTTTAAGACCTATAAACGTAATTTTTTCTGAAATATAAAAAAAATTGTAACTTTTTTTTTATATATTTTCTATACTATATTTCAACTATATTTCAGAAAAAAATTGACGTTTTTTATGTTTTAAAATGTTGACTATATGGGAGTTAATGAATATATTATTGAGAATATCTCCATAGATATGAATTTTATGAAGAAATTGGAAGGAATATTTTTTGTAGAGAATTTAATTTCCTACAAAACTGCTTCTATATCTTTTTCTCAAATCCGTATTCTTTTAGAGATACTTAAAAAAAAACTACGATTTTATCAAAAAACGAATATACAAAACAGGAAGGTTGTTTTGGGGCGCCGGAAAAAAAAATTAACGACCAATCTAATATATATATATATAACTGAAACAAATTTTTTTTAAAAACAGCCCTAAAATTGGCCCCTTTAGAAAAATGTAGAAGACATACGTGGTGGGATGAAGTTTGCGAGCAAGCAGTATTAAGCCGAAGTAAAGCATTGAAAGAATGGAACAGTCAAAAAACAGCAATGAATTATAACATCTTTTTGGAAGTTAGAAAAAAAACATCGAAGCTAATTAGATAAACTAAAAGAAAATATGAACACAATCAACTTAATGAAATACAAAAATATTTCCAAAAAAACAACATCCAAAATTTTTAAAACTAAATTAACAGGTCAGCAACCCCAAAGTCTTTGTTCCAAAAGGAAAACGGATAATTAGTTCTAAATAACCAAAATAATTGCAAAGAACTTGCCAAATATTTTGAACAACTACTAAACTGTCCTGAGTCCTTAAACAGATTACCAACATTAAACCCTAAACAAACAAACCCAGATTCATTACCACCCAATGAAGATGAAATAATTAGGGAAATCAAACGATTTAAAAATAAAAAAGCTTCTGGTGAAGATGGAATCACTGCTGAACTTTTGAAACCCGCTGGTCCGGGTACAATCCAGGAAATAACTAAAATTCTACAAGAAGTTTGGCGAACCGAACGGATTCCGGAAGATTGGAAGGATGCTCTAATCCATCCACTACATCAGAAAGGAGGTAGAACGGACGTAAACAACTATAGAAGGATATCTCTTCTCCCAGTTTGTTACAAGATTCTATCTCAATGTCTACTAGACAGAGCACAGGGACAGTTAGAACTTAAAATTGTGAATATCAAGCCGGTTTTCGACCGAGCAGATCCTGCTCGGAACAGATCCTGAATCTAAAGTTGATCCTAAGACATCAAAAACTGTACAATAAAAATCTCATCCCTACATTTATGGATTTCAAAAAAGCATATGATTCTATTGATCACGAATCTTTATTCCAAATCTTGAAAGAAGAAGGACTATATCTGAAAACGCTAGCAATTATTAAAGCAACACTAACTAGCACAAGGTCGAAAGTTAAATTCATGGGTGACATCTCAGAGTCCTTCGAAATTAAAACTGGAGTAAGATAAGGGGATGGACTCTCGTCACTCTTATTTAACTGTGTTCTAGAAAAAGTAATACAGGAGTGGCGTGTAAAAAAAATCTGCCTTGAATATTGACCAGCCCATTAATCTGGGAAGCACTAATATCAAAATAGATTATCTGGCGTTTGCTGATGATCCAGCAATGTTAGCTCAAGGTATATTAACGGCACAAAAACAGATTGAAAACCTATTAGACGAATCTCTCAAAAAAAGACGAATTCAAATATTTGGGTGAAATAATCATGGAAAACGGGTTGGAAATAGCGGCTAATAAATGTAGATGTCAAAAAATGAAAACTGCATTGAGACAATATATTTACAACAAAAAATGCATATCTAAAAACACAAAACTGAGACATTACAACACAGTTATTAAGCCAGAATGTCTATATTGGACAGAAACGTTTATTTTGAATAAAGAAGAAAAATATCGAGGAGATTGAAAAGAAAGAAAGAAAAGTCAAGAAAAATCTTAGGCCCCAAACAAATAAACAACACAACATACCGACTTCGAGAAAATCAAGAAATCAAACAATACACAGATATACATGGCGATATGAGAAAAAGAAAACTTAAGTTTTACGGACACATAAAACGGATGAATCTGAGTCGGTTAACTAGACAAATAGTCGAATTTTATGAAAATAGGAGTAGAGCTAAAGTAGAAATAATTAAATGGATTGCTGCACTTAAAGAGAACCTAAGATCAGCAAATATTACATAAAGTGAAATTCAGGATATAAATTGTTTCAGACACAAGGTTAGCGTTTCGGAGGTTGATTAGAGAGAAACATGTAGGAAGACTGGAACAACTTGGTCTGAGAAAAGGAAAAAAGCTCATAGTGAAAGAATGAAATCAGTATGGGCGCAAAGGAAGGCTAACAACAACAAACGCCGTCGATATATATATATATATATATATATATATATATATATATATATATATATATATATATATATATATATATATATATATATAAAGGGTCTTAACGAAATACTCTGCTAGATTTTTTGGCAAACTCTACGTCACAAAATAGCACAAAAATATTATACGAACATGGGTCCGAAAATCCTTCGTGTTTGAGATACAGGGACTGTATATAATTTTCTATGGTGTTGATACAAATTGCAACAATACGTATCTAAAAACTATAAATATAATACATTATAAATAAACAACAAAGTAAAAGTAAGTCTTATTGAATATATTTTCAAAGAAAACCATAGTAATTATCTTTTTATTAAACGATCTCTGCTGGATAAACAGCAGTTTGTCGAAATAGTTGGCTTTTCACCTAGGAACAATATTCCGGACTAATTTCCAAACAACTGTCCCTATTAGGCGTCTGTCGAATACGAAATTTCACTTAACTACAGCTTCCGTTGCATAGTTTTGCATGCAAGAGGGCGAATTTTGGTCCTAACGAGGCCATCAATGGACCCTGGCGCCGAGAGGGACCCCAAGATGTCAGCCAGAACAGTCTCTAATTTGATTCCCAGTTTCAGATAGTCGCAAACATCCAGCCGACGAACTTTATTCGATGTAATTTGTAAACGAGACATCTGGATGGGCGAAATCGCTACATCCCAAGGCTTTTATCCTTTTTAAATTGATACCATTCAGTTCCATAAGTATCCTCACATGTTCAATTTAGAATAAATTAGAAAAATTATTCTCTCTTTTTATTGGCTTGTCCGAAGAGTTCACAGGATTTTTTTTTTAAATAAAGAGAAACGTAAGTAGTTCATGCAAATATTTATTTAATTTATTATGTTTTTTTTTTCGTCCATTTGAGGTTTTTCAACTTGGAATATATAATCAGACAGTTTCTGCAAGGATTATAATTGACGCAACAAGTATCGCATGTTCCTAGTTTAGCAACTTTCCGCATACCGTCTGTCAGTTCGTTAGGAAGTCCAATCCTCTTCAAATTTTGTTTGTGTCTCCTCTCATATCTGGCCTTTTTTGCAACTGTCCAGATCTTAACATCAATGTTTTTCTGGACTAACTCAACTAACTTTGATTAAACCCTTCTTTATATAGTAGATTATTATGAGGAATTTTTACAATATAATAAAAAATATGCCGTATTTTTTCCTTTATTTGGGGTTTTCGCCACTATCTAAAACTCAAAAATACCTGTTCTTATGTAAAGAAAGAATCACTGGGTAAAAACAAAAAACCAAACGGAGACAAATTTCTCAGTGATTCTTTTTTGTAATAAATTTGCCTAACGAACAAAATTTTAAAGATATAAAAATGTTATAAAAAATGTTACAAACTTTTTAACCTTAACGTTTCGGATGGTCCTCTCTCCCCGTTTTCAAAACTAAACTAAAACATAAATTATATTAATTTGTAATATATAAAGTAACGAGTAAAAGTAAATATATTTTTTTGTGTATGTCAACGATACTTACATTGACAACAATTGTTGCTGGCAAATTTATTACTAAAAAGAATCACTGAGAACTTTGTCTCCGTTTGGTTTTTTGTTTTTACCCAGTGATTCTTTCTTTAAATAAGAACAGGTATTTTTGATATTTTTTGAGTTTTAGATAGTGGCGAAAAACCCAAATAAAGGAAAAAAAAATATATGAACACGCCACAATCATTCAGACATTACTTAAATTCTAGATTTATTAAAATCGCCCGTTCTAAGAAGGTTTTTTTACTCTAACATCTAACGATCTAGATGTTTCACCTATATATAATTTGCCACATTCGCAGGGAATTTTATAAACCACATTTTTGGTATTTTGTTGTATATTGTTTGGTTTAGTCTTTGTTAATAGAGATCTAAGAGTATTTTTTGTTTAAAATGTCATTCTTATGTTGTATTTATTTCCTACTCTTTTAATTGTGTCAGAAATACTGCGGATATAAGGAATTGTGAGGTTAATTGTTTGAGAGTTATTATTGTTATTAATAACATGTCTGTTTTGTCTAGTATCAAAAATTTTAAACGATTTATCTATAAAATTTTTTGGGTAATTGTTTTTTATTAAAATGTCTTTTATTTGATTTGTTTTTTTTTTGTAGTGTATCACTGTCGGTACAAACACACAAAAATACAAACATACAATAATAAAAACAAAAAAGAAAAACAAAAATAAAAATACAAAAATACAAACTACTGTCGGTACAAATACACTGCACACTTTACCAAAGTGTGCATTACAAATGCACACTTTACCAAACCGAATTCCATGCATATTCCTCTACTAAAACTGTGCTCTAGCTCTAACTGATTTTGCAACTGTTCTTTATTGGCAGCATATATTTTAATATTGTCCATGCAGAAAAGATGTGACAGTCTCCCGCCTACTGGCCCCTCGATTCCATATCCATATGTGCTTCGTTTCTATATGTTGCTAAGTGGGTTTAACGCGAGACAGAACCATAGCGGACTGAGACTGTCATCCTGGAAAATTTCTTTATTAATATGTAGATACTGCGTAGTAAATACAGTTTTATTATTTTGAAGATTGAATTTGGTTTTCCAGTGTTTCGTCAGATGTTGCAAAACTTGTATGATTGTATGGTTAATTTTGTACATTTTTAGAATATGTTACTAACCAATGGCGAGGTACAGAGTCAAAAGCTTTCCTATAGTCCACCCAAGTCACTGATAGGTTGCGTTGTTATTAACCTAATTTGCAATTGTGGTATCAATTACAAGCAGTGCCTTGGAGCCTTGTGATATCTTTTTACATAATCCATTTAAACCCTTTTTACATCATCCTTTTTACATGTCCATTTTGTTCAGCAGTCATTATGTTGTTGCTAATTATGTGTTTCTCAGTTTCTCGAACAATACAAGCGGTAAGGAGCTTATATAGACTCGGCAAGCAAGTATAGGACGAAAATTCTTTGGATCCAATGTGTCAGAGGGTTTTGGTAACACCAGTGTTATTCCTTCCATAAAAAAAGTGGTAATTAGGCTAGGATTTGATGTAATGGCCGAAATTGTTTGTGCTACAGGCCAATGCATAAGTAAAGTATTTCTGCCAATAATTTTGTATCTTATAAAGTCATGGTGTTTTCCAGTTTCCACTCTTTTGTGATTGCTTCTTCAACATGTAATTATGTAATTTAGCCTAACGGAATTCGCACTTCCTCTAACGGGAACATTGACATCCCAGATAACTTAGATAATAATAATAATAATAATAATAATAATTTATTGAATCCTCAAGACAATACAAATATGCATGGATCAAGTGAAAACAAGAGCATGCACATTGCCACACTTCTGTACATACAAAGAATATATAACATTAAACCTACATATAAATATTATATTCTTGATAAGGTATATAATTTAATAATTTAATAAAGTATGTATTCAATCCCCACAACAATAAAAATATCCATGATTAAGTCGGTTTGACAGAATTGACAGAATTTTCAGTGACACGACCTCAGAAATAATACGTGAAATGATAATCTTGCACAAATAAACATTGTATACATATATAAGCATTGAATCTAATTATTGATACGACATATATTCTTCTAAACTATAAAAACTTTGACTTATAAGAAATTCGCAGACTAATTTTTTAAATTCGTTGTCATTCTAAACATGCTTAAATCGTTGTGGCAACTTGTTATACAGCTTCACACCCCTATGGTAAACATTATGTTCAACTATCTTACATGAATGTATTGGTAAAACAAGTTCATCAGAGCCTCGTGTGTCATAGTGATGAAAATCACTATTTTTTACGAATGCTACAAAATTTCGCCTAACAAAGATGATAATCTCCAAAATATATAGTGATGGTAGAGTCAAAATCCTGCATTTTTTAAAATTGGTCGACATGTTGCCAGTAGTGACACCCCACCCATCATTCGAATTATCTTTTTTTGTATTTTGAAAACACGCATCAGAGGCGACCCACCCGAAAATATCAAACCGTATCTAGCGCGACTGTAAAACTCTGCATAGTAATATGAATGCAGAATATCCGTGGTACCAACCCGTTTTAACCTATAAACATCATATGAGACAGCAGCTAAATTCTTGCATAGTTCAGCTATTTGTTCATCCTAGCAAAGTCTGTTATCGATCTTAGAAGAATTGATGATTGATTAGAAAGATTGAATGATCTTAGAAGGATTAAGCTCTATAGGGACCCTTTCTCTGTAATCGGGTTGCAAGGTGACGCTAGAATTCTTTGACGTTCCTGAGTTGTTCAAGGACCGAACGGTTCTCGCTATTTCCAATAGTACTTTTATCTGCAAGGGCTTGAAAAGTTGCTCGTTGAGATCCAATGTATTTATGTTCTTTAGCAGGCTCTTCTGAATAACTCCTGTTGTAGATATTATTATGGGAACTATTTTTACCATTTTCATGCCCCAGTGTTTTTTAATTTGCTTTTGAAGTTCCGGGTATTACTGATTTTTTTCTCTTTGGGACTTTAATACATTATGGTTATTAGGAATGACCACATCTGTAAATAAAGCGCGTTTAGATAATTTACAGTACGGTCCCAATAGATTTTTTTACTATTGCTTTCGAGAATAAGTTCGGGATTGTAGTTTTAATATGGAACTCTCTCTGCATTGTGCCTATCTTTATAATCGATAAGATTGGACTTGATCATTTGTTTTACCCGCTTGGTGAATTGAGAGCTGAATTGAGTGAATTGAACTCATTGAACGATGAACAATGTGCTGGGCTTGTTTCATTCCCAGGTACTTGTTTGTGTTTGTTGATACTGATGGTCCGACATTTTTCCAATCCAAACTCCATTCGGACATCACCAGGAAAATCCTCCACTATTTTTAACATTTGCTCGATGTGTGAGGCAAACAATTTTAGATCGTCCATGTAAAGCAAATGGGTTAGCCTCATAATGTGTGTGTTAACCATACTTAGTCGAGTTTAATCTGTGCGAAAGAAGATTCATGGCGGGAGCATGGTCTGTTGTTATGTTATTGTCATCCTGCTTAAGCTGGATTTTGGTTTGTCAAATATGTTATAATATATTATGTTATTATTATTTACAACTTTTTTGTAGCCTTTTCTGTTTGCTAATTCTGATCGTATTTCTTCAATTGTTGTCCTTAGCCGATCTAATTGTGAACATAGAGATCTGTGTTACGTGGAAGAACTTCATAAACCTAATGCTCCTTTATATCATGGGGTTATTGAAACTGTTTGTATCTAACTTGGGACTGGACAATGTAAAAATTACTACAAGACCGTAGAGAGGGTATTTCCACAATATTCTATGAACTTTTAAGGGCAATTTTACTGTTTTCTATAGTTTAGTTTGTTTCTGTCTTGTTTACAGTACAGTCAAGTGATTAAGTCGACGAGGAAGTCAAAAAAGCTTATCTTTTATAGTTTAAGTGTCAAATTGGAGATCAAGATAAAAGTTTACTCATGTTTGCTGTGTGAGTTGTGTAAAATGACGACTCTTCATGTTTCCTGTGCGAGTTGTTACGTAAATTTAGTGTAGTGGATGTTAAACTTGAAGAGATTTACCACTAAACGTGCGTCGAGCAGTTCAAAAAAGTGTTTTGGTGTTTAGTGGTAAATCTCTTCAAGTTTAGTGTTTCACACCAAAGGTTCCAATAGAAGAATTGATGTAGTGGATGTATTGTAAGAAAAATTCCATTCCGTTTGCTGTTTCAATGGTGTGTAGAGAACCTACTGACCATGTATGTGATTGCTACTTTTGTATCATTAACAGAAGGAATTACAAAAAAAGCGAAGGGGCAAAATTCAGTATCCAAATTCAGTAACCCAAAAAAGGTGCTGTATGCGCCTCTCCATGTCAAGCTTCGACTAATAAAAACTTGTGACTTTAAAATAAATCGTTCGCATATATAACAAAACTTATCCGCTGTATTTTTGAAAAATCGACGACTAGAATTTTCACTACCTCCAAAATTCTTTAAATGGAAAATCTTTTAAAAGGTGACAAAACAACCTGTTTTTGGGAAAGCAGATGTTAATTCTTGGCAAAAAAATATGGACCTACCTAAATAAATATTTACTTAAACTACTTGCGCTTGTCTTTCTCTTAAAAAAATGTACGAACTTCCTGCACAACCCGATATTTACGTAATTAGTGACATTTTGTTTTGCAGCAACAGTATTTACAATTATCAGTTAAAAAACACCGGTTTTTATAATTCCACCGCAAAATCTAATGAAAGGTAATGTTTATGATAGCGTGATATTATTTGGTAAATTGGTGATGGATGAGGCTAAGGAATGCCCCGTTCCCGGAGATCACCCGGGAACACGTTGAGAATGGCCATGCTCGTGTGGAGTGGCCCAGATGTTTATGGCCCCATTTTTTCAGTATAACATATACAATCATAACAATCGTTGCGTATGATAGGCGCTAGGAAGACCCCTACCAGAAAATGTTATTCCACCAAAAAAAAAGTGCTGCGCAATCGTAAAGGACAAAACAGATCATTGGCCTAACTGGACAGCTAAAAGAAACCGATGCAAATTACCAGGTTCCAACTTGAATCTTTGTTTCTACGCAAAAAAAATGTTTCTACAAATTTCATATATGCTTATTTTTTAATTGTTTTATTTTTTTAAATTGATTTAACCATTTTATTACAATAAATAATATTTTTATAATTATAATTAATAACGATTATTGTTAACATTATTAATAATAAAAAAATACAGTGTGATATATTGACGCCTGGTGGGTTTTTAAAGTTGGAGGGCGTAGAAGAAAATAATACCGCTGAAGATTTTTTTTGTTTTCCCCTTTCTCCTTTTTACTTTTCGTGCTTAAGTTAAAAGTTGATTATTATTATTTAAAAAGTACTACTCGGTGGGTACGCATGTAACAAATTCCAAATCAAAACAACTATTGGCGAGGCGAACGAAATACGCGACGCGAAACATATCAAACGCTCCGTATCCGCCAAATCAGTGCTTAAAACTAATTACTGATACGCTCGGTCGCAGGGAATCTACGTCCAAATCGCATGTTTTAGAAAGCAGTTAAACCCCCAAACTCTGGCAACCAACAAAGCATGTAACGCCAACGACGCGAAAAGGTGACGTGGCGTAGGGTCGCTGGAGGTAAACGTCCGACCAACGATGTAAAAATTGTGGCGAGAGGATGGAATTTTTATCCGCATTATTTGGTGTGATGGGTTGACAGACGTTCTTTTACATTTGGAGATTAATGTTTAATAATATCTTAAAATGAGTTAAAGGAAAAAAACTAAACGGAAATAAAATATGGTGTTTTACTCTAAAAAATTGTTTACTGTGTTAAAGGCTGGAGGGGCGCCGCCCCAATGCCCTCCCTCACGGAGCCGCCACTGGTGTGGTATCTTGGTGAACTTTTCTATCATCTCATCATTTCCGCCATTGCGTGATGTAACTCAAAGTTTACGCGACAGTTTTCTTTTCAAATTTGTTGCGAAAAAATGATGGAATATTTGTTTAAACATTTTTTTTGCTAATCTGAGTGCCTATTGTTAAAAAAATATCCAAGTAAAAAGAAAAAATTATGTACTAAAGGGTTAAATTAAAATAGTTAATTTTTTTGAAATTTTGGTAAATATTTCATCGACACTTTCACATATTTTAGTAACCAATACACGATTAAGTTTAATCTACCTTTAAGGGCGACCCTTATTGACTCTATGCTCAACATTGGCCATATTTCACCGAAAGAGATCCCGCCACCTTTATGACAATAATCCAGGACACTTAATCTGGATCGGGGTGGTATTACACGACAATCCTTATGGCGCTTCTATCGCAAATCCATAGATAATGGACGGAGAGGGGTCCGGGAATTACCCCCACCACTCCGACCACTCGGTATGAATGCAAAAGGACAGATCAGGACTGGAAAGACGATTCACAGCAGATCTCGAAGATGGTGGTAATAACGTTGGGTCCTGATCCTGGCGAAAGGGGAGGCGATTTTGATATTGGCGGATGTCGGTCGCGATCAGCTCTCTTGTCTTGGGTGAATAATTTTCCCGTAAATACGTTTGTTAAAGGCGTTTGCTATTCGGAGGTCTCTGCCGGGAAACGTTTGCTGAATGTTTGATTTTTTAGATGAAAACTCATATCTGGACAAATAAAAAACAGAAGAAATATCTATAATACCTATTTTTAGAACTACAGTCTATAGGTGGAAGCAATTTTTGTATTGTCTAATTCTATACGTAAATTCCAGACATTTTTGAACTGATTCAACAATATCTTTTTTATAAGATTTGCAAACTAAACACGGAGAGATTTTTTACTAAATACCATATAAATTTACTTAAATTCTCTACGCACGTTAGGCTAGCGATGTTAACATTATCTGGAGATGATTCAATCTATTAGAGTAGCCCGATCTAATAAAGACAACGCAATGAATTTGGGAACCAATACCTTTATTTCTCTACATTTCTCTTTTAGCTCCATGCTCCCTTCCCAGCAACGTTCAATAGGTCCGATTTCCTGTATATACTGAGAATCGTCGAATTCCTCAAAATAGCTATCAATCGCAGACTCCACCTCTTCATTGTTAGCAAATCTTTTACCACCGATCCATTTTTTCAAGTTTGAAAACAAAAAATAACCCGGTGGGGTTAAATCTGGCGAATAGGGTGCGTGAGGGAGCAATTCGAACTTATTAATTTTGACTATCGCGATAACGGATGTGTGAACTGGTGTATTTAATTCTTCTTTTTATATTTTTTTAGATCCTGATGATGATAACATGGTTAGCGAAACGTGCGTCGAGCAGTTCAAAATAAGTTATTTGGTGTTTAGTGGTAAATCTCTTCAAGTTTAGTTAACTGGTGCAACAAAACTTTCTCTTTCGCCAAATGCAGTCGTTTTTTATTGATTTCATTACTCAAATGTTGCGATAAGTTCGCATAATATTCAGCGTTGATTGTTTTCCCTTTCTGAAGATAGTCGATGAAAATTATCCCGTGCGTAACACAAAAAAGACACTTTTTGAAATGTCTACCATATCTGTTAGCTCGAGCACCCTCAATCGATGATCATCCAATACCTTTTGTTGATTGTGTTCACCATTTCTGGCGTGGTCAGCTCATTTAGTCGATCAATGCAATATTCGTCTTGGTGTTCGCACGGTCTCCTTTCAGTCAATATTCCGCTCAATATTTTACTGTTGTAAATGAAGGAGCAGACTCTTCTAGAGTAAAATTTAGCTTCGCTTTGATATCGGTTGGACTGAGACCTTTCAAATGAAAGTATTGTATTACTTAACGAAGAATAATTTCTTCCATGTTTACAAATTCACTGAGAGCATTCACTATTAATGGCTGCCAAACAAATACTAAATTACGTAGCGTCGTCAAACTTCAAACCTAAGTATATTTAAGTGAGGTAGCCGATACTTGATGGAAATTCATTTTAAATAAAAAAACCAAGATTAATATCTAAATTTCCACTATATTTAAAACTTGTACGTATGAAAATTGTTTCGACACACAGTGTCTTTTTCAAATACACACTAAATTAAACTAACAGTAAGAAAAGCAGTTACTACGTAAGCTAATCTAATAAAACCATAAATGATGATAGTGGGCGTCCCGCGTCTCAATGTCTAGAGTAATATAAGTTTAACAAGGGTGAACCATTCAAGTTTACCTAATCATTATGTAAAATACCCAATTTTTTTCTTTTATTAATTTCTAGGCTCTCTAAAAGATTAAGTTTTTAGATTTATTTTCGTTATGCAACATTTTGAAATTATCATTGAAAGTGTGATTTTCTACCATTAAGTGATTGGCATAATGAGAATTATTCTGTTCTTTAATATAACTTCTTTTATGTTCATTAAGCCTGGTGGAAAAGAATTTTCCTGTTGTCCAACATAGACTTTTGGACAAGAACCGCACTCAATTAAATAAACTCCTGAAACAAGCGATATAAATATTGCATTCAGAACAAACCATAGTCTTGGACGCTTAATAAAAAACAATAAACGTCAAACAAATAAACTTCATAAAATCAGTTTATTTAACTGAGTGCGGTTCTTGTCCAAAAGTCTATGTTGGACAAACAGAAAGATCCTAAAAAACTTAATCTTTTAGAGAGCCTAGAAATTAATAAAAGAAAAAATTTGGGTATTTTACTTAATGATCAGGTAGACTTGAGTGGTTCACCCTTGTTAAACTTATATTACTCTAGACATTGAGACGCGGGACTCCCACTATCATCATTTATGGTTTTATTAGATTAGTTTAGGTAGTAACTGCTTTTCTTACTGTTAGTTTAATTTAGTGTGTATTTGAAAAAGACACTGTGTGTCGAAACAATTGTCATATGTACAAGTTTTAAATATAGTGGAAATTTAGATATTAATATTGGTTTTTTATTTTCAAACCTAAGCTTTATAAGGTTTGTACTTTCTACTATAGTTATTCGTTTCAAACAACAACAGTCATCTATACCGTCAGGTCTGGTACTTCTGGGGCTACCTTTATAATTCTAAAACTAAATGTTTAAAAAACTGTTATTAACTAATCCTAAAACTAAAAATATGAGTGTGAAAAAATCATGAACTAATAAGTTAAACAAGTTTAACATCAATAATTCGCAACGTTAAAGAGTAAGTTAAGAGTACAAAAATGTAGACCAAGAAATAAACTACAATGTAGCGAAACGCGTTATGTTTTATAAAAAAATATAAGTGGAAATTACACAACTTTGTTGTATTTATACAAATTAGTGTAAATTTTCATCAAGAATATGCCGCAACCATCCTCAGTTTAAAATAAGTAGATAGGTATTTCAAACTACTATTGAAGAGTGCAACAACAATATAGAACTAGTTTTACAACCACTGTATAAAGAATGAAGTCACACCGAAGTATCTCAAGCTCAATACTCAGAACGACAGCAACGCAGCGCGTAAAGCAGCGATGTATGTCACAGAAAATGGATAAAAGAAGCTGGAAGAACCCAGTCTACCAAAAGAGACACATATAGTCAAGTTCGATTAATAACCAAAAAAAAAAATTCTGTACGCGAATATCAGGATTTGTTTCTTATTTATGAGGAACCTTTCCAAAATTCCGACGAAGCTACTCGAATTTACGGGCCACGATATCCCGAAACGCCTCTTTCAGTTTGGCAAATATTTGCGCCGGTTTCTAAAAGACCTTTGGATACGGGTAGTGTGGTTCAAAAATTTCAAGAATATGGGGGGCAGCGAGAAATCGGTTCTAAAGTCGAAGAACAAACTTTATGTCTTTTTAAAGAAGATTCTACCGGATGTACTCAAAGTGTTACGTTGGAGTTTCCCATTAGATTATACGTAGAACTAATAGACCAATTACTATACCCTTATTAAAGATTACAGGGTACAAGCACTCATACCCACTGATTTTACACTAAGACAATAATATTGTGAATGATTTGCGTTTAACCTTTCAACAGATTGTTTGTTGTTTTTCTCCCACGCTCAATATTACATGACATTCAACATATTAAAACCAGTCAACAAACTCGAGCTAATGCACTTACAGAAATCTCAATAAATTGTTGGTCTCTGACAACCCTATTACGTTGTACGTAATTAAATCAAACAAATTATGAGGTTTAACGGACGGTAAACACGCAAAACACACCAAAAAAGTTCTACTTAAAATGTAATACCCCCTACGATCGTTCTGCCCTTTACTACCCTTTGTTACGACCACTATTTAATCGCAATGTATGCTAAAAGCCCAAATTGCTTAATAAAAATTCTCAAATGGGATTTTATTAATCACTGAAATAGGTACTAAATTAAAAACCGTAATGTTTAAAGTGATTTATTGCTAGAGAGAATGGGGAACAATCCAACTAAAGTTCTCGTACGCTGTTATATCGTGGACTGTAATAAAGTTCACTCTTATATGGTTATATGAAAGAAATAAGATAAATGGAAGTTCTTCTTCCTGCTGTTTTTATAGGCATAGCACGTTTAGCTTTGATATCTAGACCGCTGACGATAGCGAACATTGTACCCACCTATTTTGTGGTCTTCCTTTTGATTCTTTGCGTTTTGCTATTGTCAGTTTGCACTCTTTTATATTTTCTACTTTCTTCGTTACTCGTTACATATATATATATATATATATATATATATATATATATATATATATATATATATATATATATACTTCGTTACTTCGTTACATATATATATATATATATATATATATATATATATATATATATATATATATATATATATATATATGTATATATATATATATATATATATATATATATATATATATATATATATATATATATATATATATATATCATCATCATCATCAGCCCGTATCGATCCACTGCAGGATGAAGGCCTCTTCAGCATGCTTCCAACCTTCACGGTCCTGGGCTTTCCTCTGCCACTCGGGTCCAATATACTTAACGATGTCATCAATCCATCGTGCTTTCGGTCTTCTTCGCGGACGTTTGCGATCAAGCGGTATCCACTCCAGGATTGCCTTTGTCCATCTCCATTTCAATTGTTTTACTTTTCCAATGATGTCACAGACTTTTGTTTGTTCCCTGATCCATGCACAGGACTTTCTGTCTCGTCTTGTAATGCCAAGCATACATCTTTCCATTCCCCTCTGTGTCACCCGAAGTTTTTGATATATATAACTATATATTTGATATATATAACTATATATGTATATATATATATATATATATATATATATATATATATATATATATATATATATATATATATATATATATATCATCATCATCAGCCCGTATCGATCCACTGCAGGATGAAGGCCGCTTCAGCATGCTTCCAACCTTCACGGTCCTGGGCTTTCCTCTGCCACACGGGTCCGATATACTTAACGATGTCATCAATCCATCGTGCTTTCGGTCTTCTACGAGGGACGTTTGCGATCAAGCGGTATCCACTCTAGGATTGCCTTGGTCCATCTGTCGTCCCATCGCCTCGCTATATGGCCTGCCCATCTCCATTTCAATTGTTTTACTCTTCCAATGATGTCACAGACTTTTGTTTGTTCCCTGATCCATGCACAGGATTTTCTGTCTCGTCTTGTAATGCCAAGCATACATCTTTCCATTCCCCTCTGTGCCACCCGAAGTTTTTGATATATATATAACTATATATGTATATATTGGACCCGAGTGGCAGAGGAAAGCCCAGGACCGTGAAGGTTGGAAGCATGCTGAAGAGGCCTTCATCCTGCAGTGGATCGATGCGGGCTGATGATGATGATGATGATGATGATGATGACATTCTGTGTAAGAAGTACCTCATTTACAAAGTTTCTTATTTACAAAGCCCGCGTATAATATTCTTTTTTTTTTATGTAGGATTTAATTTTATGTATGTAAGATGGAAACACTGTGTCTAACTACGATGTTCAATTTGAGACCTATAGGTTGACTGGTTTGTTTACATCAGTTGGTTGTGTTAGCCGACGTCAGATCTGTGTTGCGATTTAACTATGAATAAAAATATTGAGCAAACAGTTTGCCTTAAATTTTGTGTGATAAACGAAATGTCGTGAGTTGAATCGCTGAAAATGTTGAGGAAACGTTTTAAAGAATCGGTCCAAGAGGAGATCTTTTAAGACCGTTCATAACATTAAGACTGACATTTTGGGTATGGAACGCATCGCTGCCCGACTGTTTCCGAAAGAGTTCAATTTTGTCTAAATAACCAGAAAGCAAGTCATTGAAGACATGATTTTCCGAGCTTCTACGGACTCCACCTCCATGAAACGCATCGTAAGGGGCAACGAGACATGGGCGTACAAGTACGACGTGTAAATAAGTCAACAGTTTTCGAAATGGCGCTGCGAAAACGAGCCGAAACCCAAAAAAACGCGTGAATGGCGTTCGAAAATCAATATGACAGTTTTCTTCGGTTATCATGATGTAGTGCATTCCGAATTTCTTCCAGAGGAACAAAAGGTGAATAAAGAACACTAATTAGACGTCATGAGGTGTTTGCGCAAAAATATCCGACAAAAAACGACCAGATTTGTGACCAAAAACTTAACGGTAAAAGCCTAACGATATACTTCACTTGATATGGCCCAATGTGACTTTTTCCCGTTCCCGAAGCGAAAATTACCACTTCGATGGAGGCGTTTTGAGTCAATTGAAGCCATAAAAGAAAATTCGCAGAAAGAGGTGAAGGCAATACCACAATCAGCCTACGAACAATGTACGGAGAATTGGGTTAAGCGATGGCATAGTTGTATTGTACTCCATAGGGTCTACTTTGAAGGCGACGTAATTAATTGATTTTTTGGTGATTTATTTAGCAATTCTCGGTATATTTTCTGCCGAATGTATATGAATGATGGAAATCAAGTTTCAAACCAAACAAATTAAACACAAAGCTTGGCAAATAAAAGAACATATTCTACTTAAAACTCACAACTATTTAATACAATCTATAAATGGATTTTTATGAATCTCTAAAATACGAATTAAATTTCAAACCGTAATATCCAAAGTGATTTACTATCGAAGATGATCGAACACATATTCCCTGTGTCGTTACATTGTGGACTGTAATAAAATTTATTTGTATATCTTTATTGACTATTGAAAAATTAAATGTTGTTTTCCGAATTGTTAAAGTCGATCGTAAACGTTAAAGTATCGATTTAACATCACAACACCGCTTAATTTAAACTTTACTATTTTGTTGTTAGTTTTTATTGCTGGGAACATATTGTTGTCCGACTGTAAGACAATTTAATTGATTTCAATCTCGAAATTTCAAAGCTTGATGACTTGTTAGGATAGAAACTACGATGTTTTTGATGTGCGAGACTAAACCGAGGATATATAAAGTAATGATAAAGAGTGGAGCAAGTATACGGTGTAGCGGCTAATAATTCTTCATTTTCAGTCGTTTGACTCCTTAGAATATTTGAACATCTCTATTGTTCGGATGCAGACAGGTGTCCGTCTAGCTATGCTCTGTTGGTGTTGTCTGCTGTCTGCTGTCAACAGTGGCCTAACTCACAAAACCACGAAAACGGAAAAAATAGATTAACACAAAAAATAGTTTAAAATACTGCGGATAGATGGCAGGACATTGGCCTATTTGATATTACCGCTAATTTAATTTTGCAACAATGTAACAGTGGCCTAAATCACAGCTGATTGTTCCCGCTCCCGCGCAGTCTTACCGCCCTCCCACACAAAGCTTTTTATATTATTTATAATTTCATTGTTATCTTTGCTTTTAACATTGGTGGTTGAAGGTTCAATGCAACATAGAATGTTTTGTAATTGTTTTAATATTATGGACCCAAAAGTGGACAAGCAATTAAATGGTAAGCATCTTTGAATCAACTTGATTTTTATTTTGTATCATTATTTTATTCGAATTTATTAATTACAATATAAAAATGAAGAAATGGTATTTTTTATGTCATGAAACTGCTATCTCAGATGAGCCTTTACAAAATTCTACTAACCAGTTAACAAATTACATTGCTGAATCTATTAACAAAACCAGAAAAAGAAAACGTAATGAAAATAATTGGGCTCGTAATGTAAGAAAAAGTTTAGTGAAGAACAGCAAAAGAATATCATCAGCAATTATAAAAAAAAAGGAAATTTTGACCAGCAGACATCGTATGTATGAGAACTAATTAGTGTTATAGACCAAAAGAGGTCCTACACTAAAAAGAAAAATTATTCTCGAAGATCTAAAACTTTTTAAACAAATTTTTCAAAAATGTCCTACAAGTCCTGCAGGTACTAATTCAACTTCCTAAATAACATTATAAACCGTAGTTAATGAACTTTCAGATATTATGGAACTTAATATCAGATATGAGCAAAGAGTAAAACTGTACTACAATATTGAGGAAATTGAAAAAATAAATAATGAAATTTTGCATGAAGAAATTGATTTTCAGCTCCGACTAAAAAAATAATAAATATCACCCAGGATCGGAAGAGGAGGGGGAAAACTCCTCCAGAGTTATCCATTTTGTGCTTCGGAAAGTAAAATTTAAAAAAAACCCACAAAAAATTACTTACACGTTCACCAGTGACGGCTTGCATGTCTCAATCCTTTTGAGGTAATTTTTGATGACTTTTCCGTATATTTCGGCTGGTATCTCGGCCATGACTTGACGAATGTTGGTTTTCAATTGCTCTTTCGCGTAGTCCCACAATAAGTCCGACAACGTCAAATCGCATGATCTCAGCGGATAATTGACATCACCAAATTTCAAAATTACGCGGCCTCGCCTTTATTCTCGAGCAATAAAGCCAAAATTGGCCTTTGTAATTGTCTGTGGCTTGTAGCGCCGTCTTGTTGGAACCACATATCGCTCAGATCGAAATTTTCAATTTCTACCCAAAATAATCGATTATCATACGGTTACAGCGCTCATAATTAACGTTAACAGTCACTTCGTCGTTTTTAAAGAAATACGGACCAGTGATACCACCAGTACCGTAACGCGCACCAAACAGTCACCTTTTGCGGATGCAATGGACTCTCCACAATCACTTCTGGGTTTTCAGAGCCCCATATAGGACAATTTATATATCCACCGAGCGAGAAATGAGCCTCATAGGTGAAAAAAATTTTGTTCGAAAAATCACGTAAATGTTAAACACCCAATCACCGTATGCTCGGCGTATTCCATGGCCGGCGGGCTTCAATTCTTGCGTGAGATTAATTTTGTAAGGATGAAGATATAAGTCTAAATGTAAAATACGCCATAATGCCCCGTAAGACAATCCCACAGACTGTGAACTTCAGCCACACTTTCACTAACAGCAGTGATATTCTACATCGAGCGAGCGTTACGATGATGCACATGTCTTATCACATTCATAACAGACCCAGTATTTTGAAATTTCTTGACTGTGTTGGAAATTGTGCATGCAGAAGGAGGATTAATTATTTATTTAAATAATAGGGTTATCCAACAGACAGGTGACCTGTCCTATTACAGGATAACACAATTTAACAAAGCTTAACTTAACCTACAGAACATAACAAGTACTTATTACTTAAATCTAAAAACTAAACCATTTAATTCCTAAATAATTGCAAGACATAGTATGCAGGTCATAATACAATAAGATTAATACATACATTAAGAATATTATTAAACTGTTTTAAATTACTAGAGTAGAATAAGTCAAGAAAACTTAAACTCACTGGATCCGTCGCGCTGCCTGGTAGTAGAGGCAAGTCACTGGAAGCTTGCGTAGATCCGAGATGACGCAAATTAAAGTCACCGACCACAAGTATATCATTTTTGTGATATTCCTCCAATACTCCTTCCAATTTAGTAAAGGATGCTGTATAATTATTTAAAGAGGCATACGGTGGAATATAAACAGTACATATCAAGAGCCTCCTCTCTCCCCTCAAAACGATAGAGATCCATAAGTCCTCCACAGTATTATCGTGGCCACACAGATATGATAAGGTGCTACCTTTGAATGATTCACGAATTCCCAACAAGACTCCACCATCGTCCCGCTTGCCCGTCGTTATGGGATTTCTGTCCAATCGAAAGATCAAATATCCCTGAGGAAATAACTGACTGTACGAAATTTCTGGTTTTAACCATGTTTCTGTTATGCAAATAATATCATAATCGGCGTCACAAATTGCTTGGAAGAAGTCAACGCATATTGTTTTTAGGCCTCTGGTATTCTGATAGAAGATAGACACAGCGTGATCAGCCATTACAGTAAGGCAATCTCAAACCGTTTTACAGTTTTATACTTAACGAGACGAGTTAGAGATGAAGATTGTTAAGGTCGATTTCGGATAGGATACGGAGTTCTCCTCTTTCTTGACAAATATATTAGAGTCCTTCACCCAGCAATACTTGAACTGGAGATCCCTACAGCGTTCCCGAGACTTAGCAAAGATTGACTTGTAGTACGGTGAGAGGTGTTCATTTATATATATTCTGGTATTTGCGCCAAATCCCAATTTCTCCGATGCAATATTAGAATTTTTCAAAGCTTTGGCAGCTTTGAGTAGTTGGTTTCTGTTTTCTAGGGATGCAAATTTTACCACAATATTTTTAGGTAAAGGTCTTCTAGTGTCTTTGTGCGGAAAACGCATTACCCCATGACAGGTTACTACATCAGTTTTATCAATCTCTACATTTATGGCCTCAGCGATTTTTATTACCAAGTCCTGGATGTTTTTCCCGCGCCCCTCCGGGACACCGCAAACCTCTATGTTGTTTTCCCGTATCTGCTGCTCCGCAGACTCAAACCTGGCTCGCAAGTCGGCGCACTCCTTCCTAACAGCTACCAACTCACTCTGAATATTATCAAACCTCTCGATACCTTTTTAAAGTGCTCCATCTGCTTGTTGAAATCATCTATCTTATCCCCGTAGAACTTAACTGAGTCTGTCAGACCAGATTGTTGTTGTTGCACAGACGAACCATCTTTTACGATTGAGTTCACCTTTGCGAGAAGCTCGCGCAATAATTTTATTAGTGTCCGATTTTCTACATTCATTACAGGACCAAATCACCCCCGAGTCATCAGGCAACTCACCCAAAACCACTGGCAATTTAACGCACTTTAAATGAAACTCGGGACGGCGGTGTCCACTACAATAAATGACTGGGTTAGCGCGGATAACAGAAGTTGAACACGCAGCACAACAAGCCGGCATCGCAAAAAAGTTAGTGTTCAGTGTTCACGATGTCCAAAATTCAAGAGGTTAACAAGACAAATCAAGACGCTACTACGATTAATACTTTAGTACACACAACATTAAATATACTGCAGCAAAGTTTATCAATTAATTTTCGCGATGACGCAACAACAATAGATTAAACACGGGAGCAAGAATTATAGCGGCCATATTATGTTCGTAAGATGCAAAACATGGCTACAGCAGAACCACCATTTTTGTAAAAACTTTTAACAATTCTAACGCGTTGTTCTGTGGTTAAACGATCCATATTGTAAAATTGCAAACCTTAAACTGAACAAATTACACTTTGGATGATCACACTGTTTGACAGTTGTCAAAATACAGGGCTGTATTTTCTGAATCACGAAATGGAGGATAACCCTGCATAAACCGAATTCAGGTCAAGTAATTTCCGATTCAATATGAAAAAAAGTGGACCGAATGGAAAACAAACCAAAAAATAAACTTCAATTCGCGCCTCTAGATAATGAATGCCAGTGCTCAGGTAGGGAAACGTAAAGGCGAAAAAAAAACTGATCCGCTTTAATTAAAAATCATAAATGCTCAACGCGCGTACCAAATTAATAATGTAATGAACCCTTGTACGGGTTAATTAATCCGACACCCCAGATATTTTACACCTTTCTCGTCTGGCCTTTGTTGGCCGGGCGGAATGGGACGAAATTAATTAATATTTGTGGAATGCAGCAGAAACTGCTTCTCCCGTCCGAGACCGAGCGCTTTTCCGCTCAGAGAACCCAATAAATAAACGCGATTCAGTCATAGCATTATTTTGCGACAATACACTGTATTGTTAGTTAGTTAGTTAAACATTAATTGATTAATCATAATTTTTCGTATTTTTTTTGCTTCGACCATGTAACTGTTCCGCGAGAAAATTCATTAATTACGATAGAACGCTAGAGTGTAGGTAGCAAATGCACGAGAATAGTCTGAAAAGATTTAACACGTTAATTGTCATAATACTCGACATTTGGGTTTCAGTATTAGTGGTTATATATGTGTCATATATGTTTTGTGTCATGCTTTTACTCCAGAGCCTGTAGCTCAAAAACCGTGCTTCAAGTTACATTTAAATACATGGAGCATTAAACTCAAAGAGATTTACCACTAAACACCGAAATTACTTTTTTAAAGTTAAACTTATTTACAGTTAAAAAAAGTTAAAAAAAAAAAGTTAAACTGATTTTTTCTAATTACTTTATCTACCACGTTCTTATTATAACCGTTCATCATTAAATCATCTTCTGATGATGCTAACATGGCTAGAGAAACGTGCATCGAGAACTTTAAAAAAAGTGATTTGGTGTTTAGTGGTAAATCTCTTTGAGTTTAGTGTTTCACACTGAAGGTTCCAATAGAAGAATTGATACATGGAGCATATTAAACTAATATTAGGGGGGGGGGGGGGGTTCTAACATTTGAAGTTAGAACTTTTTTTTCAATTGGTGATGGTACATTAGTTTATTTCGGGCTTGTAAGAAAATCTCTTACGTAATAGTGTCATAGTTTTGGCACCGTCATTTAAAATTATAGCAGACTACAACAAGCATATGGGGTAGTTGACAAAATGGATGGGCTTATAACATCGTACAGAACAAGAATGCGGCAACGAAAATGGTATTTGCCGATAGTATCATATTTATTAGATGCTTGTGTTTCAAATGAGTGGGTTCTCATGAAGAGACTCAAGCCATCCGATCTTAATTGTGCTTTACTACTCGTTTTCCGCAGATATGTTACCCTTAGTTTCCTTACATCTTATGACAAAAACCCAAGTAGGGGAAAAACTACAACACCCTATTCAGTTGCACCTGGACTTGACAATATTGACAATATAGAGCACATAATACGTTACAATGAATCCGACAGGAGATGTAAAGTTTGCAACAAGAAAAACAATTTCATATGCACAAAATGTGACTGAGGACTTCATCCAAAGCTTAGCTTAGAGACATACATTTCGAGTTAATATTCTAATTATGTTTTATTGAAAGAAATAACAAAAAAATATATTTTTATTATATATTTAGTGTTCGTTCTTAGTAATGGTACATCATAAACAAGAACATTTTCTTTTCTTCTAAAAGTATTTATGAAAGAAAATACCTTAAAGAACGAGAACAAGACACATCATCTTTCATTACGTGTGTGTTTTTGATGATGCGACAGGATGGCATGAACAGAATTTAATGTTGCATACGATCATAAAACAACTGTACCTTGCCATGGAGCTAAGGACGGCCGGTTAATGTATCCAATAACAGTTCAGCCGTTTAATTTCGCTAAAAGTGTTGTAGTTAAAGGCTTCAGGCGTAGTGCCAAAACTGCTGGAATATTCACTGAACGCGTTACACAAAGTTATTTATGTTTACCTCGGTTCTTTTACACATTTTGCCATTCTTGGATGCGTCAGCTAAAATTACCTGAGGATATGCCCTCGCTTTTAGGTGCCGTGTGCTGAAGATGTACATCACTCTATCGTAAATATCTTTATATTTCTATTTAATTCATGTTAAGTTTCAAGCTTAGTTTCCACCGTTCACATATACAGTCATGATCAAAAGTATTGTGTATCGACACTCATTCGATAAAAACATAAGGTGGCGCAGCACATGTAACTGTATATACAGTGTAATTCTTTTAAAACCAGACATAGACTAACTTTTTTATTTGAAGTGATATACTAGTACTTCCAAGTGCAAAGTTGTAGCAAATAACTTGACTAAGAAAAATGTATAAACAGTATTTTCCAGTGTTGCCAGATTTCCTCAGTAGCTACTAAAGCAATATGTTATAAAAGGCAACATCGGATTTTTTAAATATAATTTGACATATCTTAAAATTAGAAATAAAAAATGTTATCTCACATTTCTTTATTGGAGTAGTTGTTTTAGAACAATTAGCAAAAACAATTAAAATAATCTGCAGCCGTCAGAAACTAAAAGAAGCTAACATAGCAATAACAGTCCTTGGAATTTTAACAAAAATTGTGTTGCTTGAAAGGAGCCATCATTATTGTGCTGTCATTGTGTTATATGAAAGCTGTTGTATTTGAATGTGTATAAAAATAATGTTTTAATTCAGTTGCTAAGATGAATCAGTTATATAATCAAAAAGAGAAAGTCGAATTAATTTTTCTTCATGTTGATGGCTTCATTTTACGCGATGCGTGCGCCGAATTTCACGCAAGGCATCCCGATAAGCATCTCGATAAAAACAATTAATAGTGTGTGCCCAAGGATCCGCAAAAATGTTGTCATAGAAGAAAATATTCTTCTTTGTAATGTGGAAAATCCACACAAGTTAACGCACAAAGTTTCCCAAGAGGTAGATTGTTCTATATATATATATATATACCAGGTGTCCAATTAAGGATGGATCGCGGCCGTATCTTGAAAACTATTTATCCCACAGCTTTGGGGGGAAAAAATTGAACTAAAAATGATCATGAGAAATTCACCAAAAATATGTTTAAGCTTCTAAAACGACCGCAAGAGGGCGTGACGAGCTAAACATTTTTAAAAATAATTATTGTGTGTATTTTCAAGTGTTAACCGAGTAAGAAAAATTCTCAGTTATAATTAGCAAACTGTCTCCTACAACTTTGTTTTATGACATTTTGTCGTAACTTCGCGAATAAAGAAGAGGGGGGAGTTTTACCTATTTAGATAAAAAGTCGTCTAATGTCCGTTTGCCTAAACCGATTTTCCTCAATTTGGATTCATTTAAAAGGCAATTGCTGGGATAATCAGATAATCTGGGAGATAAATTATTTAGTTTATAAATGAAACCGCGAGGTGGCGTTACATTCAACAATAGTTGTTCAGTTTTTTCAAATAGAATGGTACAGCTTTTATTACATTGCTAGAAAGGTAATTTAAAGAGGAATCATCCAGTGAAAACCCGAAATCGATATCTCTGACATGTCAAGAGATATTTCGATTTTTCTGAAAAAATCAGATAGAAGCCTCCTGAAAAACAAAACAAACTTCAACACTACGGAAGTCAATTACCAGAGGTCACAACACAGCGTGCCTGACGACACCTAAATAGCGAAAATTTCGGACCAACTAGGGCTAGATAGAAGCCTTCTGAAAAACAAAACAAACTTCAACACTACGGAAGTCAATTACCAGAGGTCACAACACAGTGTGCCTGACGATACCGAAATAGCGAAGATTTCGGACCAATTAGGGCTAGATAGAAGCCTTCTGAAAAACAAAACAAACTTCAACACTACGGAAGTCAATTACCAGAGGTCACAACACAGCGTGCCTGACGACACCTAAATAGCGAAGATTTCGGACCAACTAGGGCTAGATAGAAGCCTTCTGAAAAACAAAACAAACTTCAACACTACGGAAGTCAATTACCAGAGGTCACAACACAGTGTGCCTGACGATACCGAAATAGCGAAGATTTCGAACCAACTAGGGCTAGATAGAAGCCTTTTGAAAAACAAAACAAACTTCAACACTACGGAAGTCAATTACCAGAGGTCACAACATAGCGTGCCTGACGGCACCTAAATAGCGAAGATTTCGGACCAACTAGGGCTAAACAGAAGCCTCCTGAAAAACAAAACAAACTTCAACACTACGGAAGTCAATTACCACAACACAGCGTGCCTGACGACACCGAAATAGCGAAGATTTCGGACCAACTAGGGCTAGATAGAAGCTTCCTGAAAAACAAAATAAACTTCAACACTACGGAAGTCAATTACCAGAGGTCACAACACAGCGTGCCCGACGACACCGAAATAGCGAAGATTTCAGACCAACTAGGGCTAGATAGAAGATTCCTGAAAAACAAAATAAACTTCAACACTACGGAAGTTAATTACCAGAGGTCACAACACAGCGTGCTTGACGACACCGAAATAGCGAAGATTTCGGACCAACTAGGGCTAGATAGAAGCCTCCTGAAAAACAAAACAAACTTCAACACTATGGAAGTCAATTACCAGAGGTCACAATACAGCGTGCCTGACGATACCGAAATAGCGAAGATTTCGGACCAACTAGGGCTAGATAGAAGCCTCCTGAAAAACAAAACAAACTTCAACACTACGGAAGTCAACCTGATTAGAGACATGTAAGAGTCCCAGGGCTAACATAAATCTCTGGCTGAAGAAATGGAAAAAAAATCGTAGAAAGTATCCGAAAATTAAACACGCACTATTCAAATCGAACATTGCACTCAAAAGAAATATCGTACAAGAATACAAAAAACTAGTCATACTCAGTATCAGCAGTAAACAAATACTTTGTGTTTACACTGCAGTTGGTCGTGAATATAAAAAAGTCAGGTTTGTTTTCAAATTTTGTAACTGTTAATAACTTCTTTCTTTTGCAACTTTTATATAATTTTTGGTAAAATTACTTATTTTTGCGGGTTCTAGAACCTGTTAAAATAAATAACTCAACTTTGAAAACACGCCCGTATAGATGGGTATCACTACTTTTATACAATGTACGTTGGTGTACATGTAGCTGAATCTGATTATCAGAAGTTCAATGATGGTAGATTTTTGATGTCGCATTTTTCACTGTTTCTCCTCTCACCCTCAATAACCTTGATGTTACCGAGAAAAAAAGTAAATCAGAACTTATACTTTCTGTTTATCTGTTCTATATCTTTAAGCATATTAACTCGCAAAGAAAACACAATAATAATGATAAATTTAATGCTATATTTAGATAGAAACGCATGCCCTTACACACATGAGTCGACAATAATCGAAAAATAATCACTGTGATGTCCGTTAAACCGTAGGTCGTTATTTTGAAAATTGACTGGCAACGGAATCAATTATTAAAATAGGCTCAATTGTTATGGATTGACATATTATTTTAGCGTTCCTATTCATTCCAATTTGGATTTTCTTTGCCATTAATTCGTGACATCAACTAATGAAGGTAACTATTCTCTTTTATATAAAGGGTTGTTATAACTATAAAATGAGGCACAATGACTACCAGGGTCCATAACAAAACAGCTAGAGCTAATATATGACGCAAACACAACTTATATGTAAAGAGTCATTTCTATTAACAAAATTTAAAATGAAGAACTTTAAACTTTCAGAACTTTAAAATGAGGCATAAGTTTCGTAATCCAACTCATCATCATTGATAGGTGTGGGCGAATGTTGTCATGGGACTATTCAGTTATGAATCAGACCGGCCGCAGATCACCAAACAGTCGCCCTGACCTAATTGTGGTGAATTTTCGTCTTTGGAAAGTGTTGTGGAGCGTCATCGTGGTCCAACCACTGAGCCGATCATCGCCGATTGCCGTAAAAATCCACTATTCATCGCACGGCACAATCCGTTCGAGAAATGGATTGTTTTTATTGCGCAAAAGAAGGACAAGACGACACTTTAAAACGACGATTTTTTGATTTTTATTCAATTCGTGCGGCACCCATTTACAGGGCTTTTCTTACTTTCCAATCTCCGGCATATGATTAGAAATCGTTACATGCATTACGGTTAATTCAGAGGCAAGCTCTCGAACAACAAGTTACGCGAATTTGCTTTTGGTCCATGTTGCATTTAACTCTGAGAGAATTGGCCAAAATTATTTTAGAACAAAATGAATACCACAGTTAGGCCAAAGACGCACTACAGACAAACCGCCGTACGATTTTGTGAGTCAAGAAAACTAATATAAGCGGTCGTACTTGCGGTTTTTTCCCGCGACTGATTTTAAAACCGTGAAATATTGCTCGCGGGTAAAAATCGCGCCACAATTTGTAACCAATAGAACTTAGTTAGCAATTAGTGTTGACGTTTTCTTTTTCTATTTCTTAGTATTAAAGCAACAATACATACACTGCTATACTATACATAACACATACACAATACAATACGTAACACATATACACTGCTCCCTTGAAATCCATCTTCAAACTGTGAAAATCGCGGGCAGTTTCACGGTTTTTAATCGAAGTATGTGCGTCTCGAGCGGTTTCCCGGTTATAGCTGTTAACCGCTCGCTGGATAAAAACTGTAGTGCGACCTCGGTCTTAGATAGAGCTAAAAACGCGCTTTAAAATGTCAAAGTCAAAGTCAGTGTCAAAAAAGTCAAAGTAATTTAACATTTTTTTGAAAATACCTTTCAAATTGAATTAACAAAAATGGCAAAAACTTTCTTAACAACCTAATACAATACGCACTTATAAACATATAATAGTCCAGTTGCGTCGATGTTAAGATTTTGAAGACATAATACGAGAAAAGGAATTATTCGATATAGTATTTTTAAAAATTAAATTGTTTTAAATGTCCCATATGTTCCTTTTCATGTTAGGAACAATAATCTGCGAATCGTCCCGGTATAAAACGACAAAAGAATGGGTTGGACTTTGGCGAACGTTCCTTCCATACAGGTCATTTCCATGCCATCCCAGGAAAATTCAGGAGACAAAAGGACATTAATCCGGCAGGATTAGCATCGGCTGACCCTTACAGGAAGAGGACTGTACAGCGGGAGAAATTATCCTTAACGTACCATTTGTTTTAGCGCTAAGCCATTTCGTATGCAAAGCGAAACGGTTTGCTGTAGTCCATTTGGTTGGCGATAAGGGTATTGTATTAAACGCTACTGCTCCTACCGCTTTCGGTAAGGTAGATGGATATTTTTTGTCTTTTTAAACAGGACGATCGTTTTATCTCGCAGTGTGGATTAGGAAGGACAATGGAAAACGTACGAGGTCCTTATATTACATTTCTACGTTAAATACGAGGCGTTTGAGGCATTTAAATAATTTCCTCACACTATCCTGATTGTTTTCTTTTGTTTCGTGATTTTGAAGACTTTTACTTTAGAACGGCATATCCAAAACTAAAATCTTCTAGATTACAGGAGAATTAAGACAAATATGATTCACATCGACTACTGTCTTCAATTTCATATCAAGAACAACATAAAGAAAACAAAATAAAAAATGGACAAGTGGATATTAATGTACTAATAGATGGAATATTGTTTGATAAACCAATACTTTTAAATATCTAGGCAAGAATAACGCATGGAAATAAAAGTATTTTCGTTCTACAGAACATTTTGAAATCTACAATATGGAGGAAAACAAAAATATAGATACACTCACCAATAATTAGATCGGTAGAATGGTAAGTCGACTTCTTTCAGAAACGTGGACGCTAACAAAGAAAGACGAACTACCGTTAAGTCAACGGGAAAAGAAAATACTAGGGAAAATATATGGCACCGGCTGATCCGAAGGAGATTAGAGAATTTGAACGAATGAAGAATTATTAGCAATACCAGTGAGGTCGCAACAAAAATATAGCGAAAGATCAGTCATGAAAATATTAGTTAATAAAAATTAAGAGCATAGGGACCGAAGGGAAAACCAAGAAAGTGATGTGGGGAGGCATTGAGAAAGGCTCTGCATGAGATGGGAATAACTGAATAGAAAGAGAGAGCGGGATATAGAAAGAAATTGCCAAATATAAATAAATTCCCATTTCTCGACACTTTAATATTAAAACAAAACAACACATTAAAGACAGAAAACCGACAAACACAGATAGGTATCTCAATTCTTTTCAAATCACTCAAAATCGGTCAAGATAGGAGTAATTAAAACTTTATACAGAGCAAAACTTGTTTGTACCGACAGTGATACACTACAAAAAGAAACAAATCACATAAAAGACATTTTAATAAAATACAATTACCCAAAAAATTTTATAGATAAATCGTTTAAAAATTTTGATACTAAACAAAACAGACAATTTATTAATAACAATAATAATAACTCTCAAACAATTAACCTCACAATTCCTTATATCCGCGGTATTTCTGACACAAAATATCACATTTAAAATTAAAAGAATATAAGTACATAAAATATTTTACATTTCTTTTTTGCTATTTATTTCAGAAAAAGCTAAAAACTCGGGAATATAAAAGTAGAGCAGTAGTAATCAGTGGCAGAACGCACAAAATGATGCAATTTAATTTGAAAACGAAAGAATTGCTTCAACTTAGTGTCAACCTCAAATGAGAGAAGCAGGAAGGCTCGCGTTCCGAGTAAATATAAACAAAATAAAATACATGAAAATGAGAAATAAAAAAGTCGAAATGTGCAAGGAAGGGCTGAAAATTAAAGTAGGAAAAGAAACACTACACTTCGACAGGGTTGATGGTTTTTGTTGCCTTGGTTCAACTATTACCGACAACCATGGAATGGAAGTGGAGGTTAAGGCCAGAATAGCAAAAGGAAATAAATGTGCAACTCCTGAGAAACAAGAATATATCAAGAAAAGCTAAAAAAAGAGTTTATAAAACAGTAATGAGACCAGCTCTAATATATGTCGCGAAGATCTGGACCATAACCAATAGTAGTCAAAGAATGTCGGAGGTGTGTGAGTGTAGAGTACTGATAAGAATATACGGTGGTATCAAGGAAAGAGGTGGTATCAAGGAAAGAGATGGTATCAAGGAGGAGAATCAGTGAAGAAGAAGAATCAATGAATAAATAATAACTTTAATTAAAGTACACTCAATAACGCAGATCATTACAGCACGGCGAATAGCCTGGCTAGGGCATATAGAAAGGCTACCAGAAAGCAAACTAACAAAGCAGGTTGTGAGCAGGGGGAGAAACAAGGGAAGAATGAAGAGGGGAAGACTGAGGAGAAAGTGACTACAGGAGGTGGAGGAGGATTTAGCCAGAATGGGTGTGACATAGTGGGAAAGAAGGGCAAGAAATATAGTGGTTTGTCGGCAGATTGTAAACCAAGTCAAAGGCCTTAAACGTAAGCTGTAACTTTTAACCTTAAAGACGTATCTAAGACGATCTAAGTAAATTTTTTGGTAAAATCGTAGTTTTTTGTAAGTATCTCTTAAAGTATACAAACTTGAGAAAAATATATAGGAACAGATTTATTAAATGTTTATAACCAATAAAGTTGTATTATTTAATTTTGATGTAAAATTAATGACATTATTTATGCCTTAGCCGTTATTAACTAGATATTAATTAAATAATCGTAAATTCTGCTTAAGTTACAAAATTTTTTATATTTCAGAAAAAATGACGTTTGTAGGTCTTGTTGACTATATGGAGTTAATGAATTTATTATCGAGAATATCTCCATAAATATGAATTTAATGAAGAAAATGGAAAAAAACCTTTTTTGTAGAGAATTTAATTTTCTATATAATTCGTTGTATATATTTTTCTCAAATCCATATACTTTAAGAGATATTTACAAAAATCTACGATTTTATGAACTTAGATCGTCTTGAGGCACGTGCTAATTTTGTTTAAAAAAAATCTGAATTTTTTTCGTGAAAAGGAAGGTTTTTTTTGAGGCGTCGGAAAAAATTTAATTTTAAACGACCACCCTAATATAATATAATATAATGAAAGTAATTGATTCTTGCTCGAAGCTTATGATGAACATGCACTATTCCAAAAAACTTGTGAACGAGAGATGGAGATAAATATATATATATATATATATATATATATATATATATATATATGATCTAAACTCTAACACTAGTGCAAAATACAGGTGAGCGACGAAAGCATGGACAGGCAGAGCATCAGCTAGCGCAAGCCTCATGATTTCTTTATAAAATACCGCAGTATTTATTGAGTCCATTTTTACCCAAATGGGTTTATAAATAAACAAATTTCACATTAGTGGGACACAAAAAAAACTAATTATAAAAGGTCTCTCCACAGTTGGAAAGTCATAGAGTGGTGAGTAGTTTCCGTACAAAGAATTTGCTGGAACTTTCCTTTATGAAAATGAAGAAGAAATCCTAAACTGCGATGAATATAGGCATATGCTTAAAAATGATGTCATACTACAAGAGATACAACAGCGACTTGGACGAAACATTTCTATAATCGATTAAATGAGAAAATTATATAAGCAGACATTCATTTCTACCATAAAATCCTTAAATGTAGATCAGAGATAGCCCTCAAGATTACTATATCTCAAATAATCTATATCTCAAACTCAAATATTCAAAGGAAAATAAAGGAAATATGTCAACAAACACTATGGTGATGTAAGATGTTGCAAAAAAAGAATTTTTACGTGAAAGCGAAATAGACCACCATTTAACAGACATTATTATTCTAAAGTAACTGCCTGAAAACCCTGATCACTTTAAAGTTTGATATAAAAACCTTTAGTTTATTTTTTAGTTTTGTATATTTAATTTTAAAAGGGATACTTAGTTTTGCGCCACTGGCTATATTGATAAAGTTTATGCTGATACACATCTTCAGTTATTTTTTTATTCGTTACTTTATTCCAAAAACAGTGTCTATAGGATAGGTAACTATTTGATTAATTTATAAACAAAACCATAGAGTTAATAAAAATTGAGTCCAACTACATGAAGAATATCCTGTTGATTATTGAGATTTGAGCACAGCTCCGACAATACAATGAGTTTTTTCAACTTTATTCTGACAAAGTTGGAGTGTCATTGAAACTTGCCAATCTGCATTCAATTTAAATATAATAAAGTGGACATTAGACAAGAAAAACCTTTGAATAAACATATTCCATACAACACACTTGAATTAACTGAACTAATTCAATTAAAAAAAAACGCAAGAAATATATAATCTTCTTAACAATTATCCACACTTCAGCGATAACGCTGCCTCGCAAATTTCATCCAACAGTTCGTGAGGGAAACAAAATGCAAAGAAAAACGATAAAAAAAGAAATGTTAAGTCTCGTCTGTTCTGACACTGATGGCGGAATTATGAGTCCGCCTTCTTTTTGTTTGGTTCGGCTCGCAGGCTTTGCAACATTTTTAAATAAATGCAGCAGACACGTTTATGTCAGTCATTCAACAATCACGAAAATTAAGACGCCGACACATAAGCGTTACATGGCAGTATTTTTTTTAAATTAAAAAAAATATATTATTTATTATAGCTAATATTTATATATATATATATATATATATATATATATATATATATATATATATATATATATATATATATATATATATATATATATATATAAAGTAATGTTTTGAGGTTAGAGGCGCATCAGCAACTGAGAAGGCTATTTAGCGACTGGACCTACAGCTTAACGTGGGTTCCGAACCACGGTCACCAGATACCGAAAACTCCGGTCAGCACCCCCCTTGGGCTATCAACACTTGGTTTTGTGCTTAACCGAAAGAATCTCGAGAAGCCTACCGACTGGCGAGTGACCAACGTAGAAAACCTCTCAGAAGGCATCCGGCCTTACCCAGCCTCGAACTGGCGTGACTCCTTGTCAGATTTTACACTCTTACCTAGAAATATTCACAAGAATTTTAGAAAAACTTTTCTGCCTAGAACGGGATTCGAACCCGGTCCACATTAACTGCCGTAACGTAAGGCCGACGCCTTAGACACCACAGCTAATATATATATATATATATATATATATATATATATATATATATATATATATATATATATATATATATATATATATATCATCATCATCATCATCATCATCAGCCCGTATCGATCCACTGCAGGATGAAGGCCTCTTCAGCATGCTTCCAACCTTCACGGTCCTGGGCTTTCCTCTGCCACTCGGGTCCAATATACTTAACGATGTCATCAGTCCATCATGCTTTCGGTCTTCTTCGCGGACGTTTGCGATCAAGCGGTATCCACTCCAGGATTGCCTTGGTCCATCTGTCGTCCCATCGCCTCGCTATATGGCCTGCCCATCTCCATTTCAACTGTTTTACTCTTCCAATGATGTCACAGACTTTTGTTTGTTCCCTGATCCATGCGCAGGACTTTCTGTCTCGTCTTGTAATGCCAAGCATACATCTTTCCATTCCCCTCTGCGCCACCCGAAGTTTTTGAATTGATTGCGATGTGAGTGTCCAGGTTTCACTTCCGTATGTCATAACGGGTAGAACGCACTGATCGAATACTTTTCTTTTCAGGCAAAGTGGGAGTCTGCTCTTAAACACTATGTTGAGCCTACCAAATGCCTGCCAGCCACATTTAACACGCCGTTCCACCTCCCGGGCGGTATTCCCCTCCATGGAAATCCTCTGCCCAAGATATACAAAGCTGTCCACAATCTCTAAATCCCTTCCTAAAACTGAAATTCTTCTGTCCTGAGCAAAGTTATTGAACATAACCTGACTCTTTTTCAGGTTTATTTTCAAGCCAAATGGTTCGCCAGTCCTTTGCAGTTCTTGAATGCGTCTTTGCAGCTCCTCTGGGTCTTGTGAAATGAGAACAATATCATCTGCAAATTTAAGATGGTTTAAGTTTGCACCATTGATCTTTACACCATCCTGTTCCCAATCCAGTTTACGGAATACTTCTTCAAGGCCAGCCGAGAAAAGAATAGGCGATATTGCGTCACCCTGCCGTACACCTCGTTCTATATTAATTCCCACTTCAAGATCATCAAGGTGAATTGTGGCTGTAGCTCCATCATATATCGATTCTAATAGGTTTACATAGGCTCTCTCTACACTTTGGCTAAGCAGTGCATCCATTATCGCATGCTTTGAGATGGAATCAAATGCTTTTTCGTAGTCGATAAAAGCCAAGCACAGTGGCATGGTGTATTCGTTGTGCCTTTCTATGACCTGCTGTACAACCTGGATGTGATCCATTGTAATGAATCCACTTCTGAATCCTGCTTGTTCTCTTGGTTGTGCGTCATTCAGTTTTTTTAATATTCTTTTAGAAATTATCTTAGTGAAAACTTTGTACATCACTGATAGGAGGCTTATTGGACGGTAGTTCTTTAAATCTTCCTGTGCTCCTTTTTTATGTAAAAGGATCACTTCTGCATTTTTCCATAAGTCAGGTACTTTTTGTTCTTTGAGGCATTTTGAGTATAATTTTGCCAGTGTTTTATGTAACGTCCGACCACCAGCTTTTAGCATTTCGACAGTTACACTATCCTTTCCTGGAGCCTTGCCGTTCTTCATCAATTCTATAGCATTTGTTACTTCCTCCACTAGGATATCTGGTATTATATATTGTTCTTCCGTGGGTATTGCTGTCCCTGACTGGCTCTGATCTTCATATAACTGGGAATAAAACCTTCTGACAATCTCTAACATTTGGGTACGCGTCCTGCACACTGTGCCATCCTCACGCTTTAAAGCATATATTTGAGTTCTTTTGTTTCTCAGCTTCTGTTTGGCTTTGTTAATTCCTTTGTTTTCTTCCAGGGTTTTTTGCACTAGCTGCATATTGAATCGGCGCGTGTCCTCTCTGATACGTTTTCTTATAGTTTTGCAGAGCTCAGTGTACTCGACCCTGCCAAAAGGACTACCTGCATTTCTCATTGCTCGCGGTTTCTTCATTAAATCAATGGTCTCACTGGAGATTTTTCTTTGTTTGAGACATTTTTCCTCTGGTGCTATTGAAGCAGCCGTTTGAAGTAAATTGTTGGCGATTTCTTCATATTGAACTGATATTTCCACCTCCTCTGGATCTTGTAACGCAGCAAACCGGTTTGACAAAGCAATCTCAAAATCGCTTCCTCTCTCCAGCAGTTTTCCAGAATCCACCTTGCCCTTCTTTGATCTTACTTATCTGCAAACTTATCGTATCTGCAAACCCAACTCAGTCTGGTTTTTCCGCAAGATAACGCTATAGCGCATATATACCAGATGAATATTTGAAGAAGACACCTGAAGACATATATCATCCAATTTGTTCCGTTGTGGACCTGCTGATCATTTTTTGTTATATCAAATACATGCGGATTTTTTTTTATTTTATCTTGATTTTATCTGCAAATTGGTCCAAGTCTTATTGACCAGATCAAATACCGTACTGCATATAAGTTGTCAAACAAGAGTCTGTGACAGTGACATTCGACTGATAGGCGAGAATCTGAATCATCGTGTATAGAATATATCTGGGATAACATTGTTCGAACTCCGAAGCAACTTGGAGTATACAACTTGGAGTATACTTGTAATACTGAGTATATACTGGGTGGGGCAAGTGTAATACTACCAATTTGTTTTGGCTCCATTTTTTTTTCGTGATATTTGTCACAGTTTGGGTTTGTCTGTTCTGTAATGCGGATGTACGCAAGTTTTATTATGGATAAATTCACGATAAAAGAACGCAATAAAATTGTTATAATTTACATTAAAAAATCTCATTGGACGCAGTCCAAAGAAGTCCAAAAATCTCCATATATATATCATCATTATCAACATCAGCCCCCGTGTCGATCCACTGCAGGATGAAGGCCTCTTCAGCAGGCTTCCAACTTTTACGGTCCTGAACTTTTCTCTGCCACTCGGGTCTAATATACTTAATGATGTCATCGGTCCATCGTGCTTTCAGTCTTTTTTGCGGACGTTTGCGATCAAGCAGTATCCACTCCAGGATTGCCTTGGTCCATCTGTCGTCCCATCGCCTCGCTATATGGCCTGCCCATCTCCATTTCAATTGCTTTACTGTTCCAATGATGTCATAGATTTTCGTTTGTTCCCTGATTCATGCGCAGGGATTTCTGTCTCGTATTCTAACGCCAAGCATACATCTTTCCATTTCCCTCTTTGCTACCCGAAGTTGTTGAATTGATTGCGATGTGAGTGTCCAGGTTTCATTTCCGTATGTCTTAACGGGTAGAACGCACTGATCGAAGACTTTTCTTTTCAAGCAAAGTTGGAGTCTGCTTTTAAACACTATGTTGATCTTGCCAAATGCCTGTCAGCCACATTTAATACGTCGTTCCACCTCCCGGGCGGTATCTATTCCTATCCATTGAAATCCTCAGCCCAAGATATATAAAGTGGTCCACAATCTCCAAATCCCTTCCTAAAACTGAAGTTCTTTTGTCCTGAGCGAATTTAGTGAACATAACCTGACTCTTTTTCAGATTTATTTTTAAGCCAAATGGTTCGCAAGCCCTTTGCAGCTCTTGTATGCGTCTTTGCAGCTCCTCTGGTCTTGTGAATGAAGATCGACATCATCTTCAAATCTAAAATGGTTTCAGTTTGCACCATTGATTTTTACACCATCCTGTTCCCAATCCAGATTCCGGAATACTTGAATATATATATATAGAATAGGTGATACTGCGTCACCCTGCCGTATACTTCGCTCTATATTAATTCCAACTTCAAGATCATCAAGGTGAATTGTCGCTGTAGCTGCATCATATAAGAATCCCAAAAGATTTACATGTGCTTTATCTACCCCCTGGCTAAGCAATGCATCCATTATGGCCCGCTTTGAGATTGAGTCAAATGATTTTTCGTAGTCGATAAAAGCCAAGCACAGTGGCATGGTGTATTCGTTGTGCCTTTCTATGGTCGGCTGTACAACCTGGATGTGATCCATTATACCGAATCCACCTCTAAATCCTGGTTATACTCCTGTTGTCATTCAATATTCTTAATATTATTTTAGATATTATCTTTGAATGGTGAAAACTTTGTATATTACTGATAGGAGGCTTATCGAACGGCAGTTCTTTAAACCTTCCTGAGCTCCTTTTTTATATAAAAGTGTAACTTCTTCATTTTTCCATAACTCAGATACTTTTTGGCCTTTGAGGCATTTTGAGTATAATTTTGCGAGTGTTTTATGTAAAATTCGACTAAAAGGGCAATGAAACAAAAAAATGACTTTCCTGACAAATGACGACATTGCTAATTGTTTGTAATGTAAAAGGTTGTTAGAAGATCATGTTAGGAAAAAAAAGCTTTCCCGATATTCTAATTCTTTTTTTATACTATCTGTGAACATTCCCTTTCCGCTCTCATTTAACATGTATGTAAAATCTTTCCTCACACTATCAACGAAATCTTAAAATCCTACTTATCATGGCAGATTTCCCCAGAGCAGGCTGGGTTTGTAGCAGGGAGAGTATATTTCGGTTTCCTTGATTAACCATCCTGTAAACTTATGTTTCCTAGATTATCAGAAGGATTTTGACAACCTAAAATGGGATAAATTATCACCTGGTTGACTTAAGTTGTCCTCTAAAGGAAAAAAAAAACGAGTAGCGGTTAACATTGAAAATCTCTCGCCAATTCTATTCAACATTTATGGGGAATATACCATGCGTAAAGCCCTTAAAGATTGCACAGATTGTATCAGTATTGGCGAGATTAAAGTAACTAATTTAAGATATACCGATGACACTACTACAACTGACCTTAATTATCGAAAAAAAAAGAAAAAGTGTCCATCAGTCACGACTCTTGTGTAGAGAAGAATATGCATTTACTGTTTATCCTAGAAATATTATTTTGGCTACGCCACTGATTCTTTATATAAAGATTCCGTCCTTATGAAACTAATTAATTACAAATAAACCATTCCGGACGTTTATTTTCGCCTTAGTTCGTGTCTAGCTGGGATTTTTTTCCACGAGGGACTCTGAATTTGTGAACGACAAGCGTGAAAATGATTTTATTAAGAACACATTAAGCCTTAAGACGATTATACAGTTCAATTTGGATTCGCAGCTTTGCAACAGTTTGCATATTGAAAATTATATTTAAAAAAACGAAAAAACACCCTTAATGGTAAATCGAAATAAAAAGTAAAACATAATTTTTAGTATAAGAATAAAGTGATGAACGAGAAAATTAATGTGTCATTGTGAAAAAAGCGTGGGGTGCTCGATGTCATGTCTATAAGTAGAGTTAGTATAAAAATATGGTACAAAGCACCCTACGTTTTTTTAGAATGACACATTTTTTCGTTCATCACATCTTCGTTTACCAAAAAATTAATTTTTACTTTTTACTTCGGTTTACCTTAAAAGCGTGTTTTTTAGGTTTTATAAACTATAATTTATTTTTCATTTTTTAGTTCGATCTGCTATAAAAGCTTGTTTTTTTTTAGTTTTTTAAACTATTATTTTTTTTTTTCGAAATTTTTTTGTTCGAACTGTCTACCTTGGCAAACTAATTTTTTCGTTCATCACTTTTTTCTTATAATAAAAATTAATTTTTACTTTTTAGTTCGGTTTACCATTAAAGCGTGTTTTTTAGGTTTTATAAACTATAATTTATTTTTCATTTTTTTAGTTCGATCTGCTATAAAAGAGTGTTTTTTTTAGTTTTTTAAACTATTAGTTATTTATTTTTTTCGAAAATTTTTTGTTCGAGCTGTACCCTATCAGATTATTTTTTTCGTTCATCACTTTATTCTTATACAAAAAATTAATTTTTACTTTTTAGTTCGGTTTACCATTAAAGTTTATAAACTATAATTGTTTTATAAACTATAATTTATTTTTCATTATTTAGTTCGATCTGCTATAAAAGCGTGTTTTTTTTTAGTTTTTTAAACTATTATTAATTTTTTTATTTTAGAAAATTATTTGTACGAACTGCCTACCTTAGGCGTTGTAACCGTGTCTCAGCGTCCCTCTCGGAAAGCAAATCCTTGATCCTGACGATCCTGTTCAGGATAATGAGACGAACTTATTAAATTATTGTATTGTCATCGGTTCTTGATAACTGTGAAAAGTTTCAATTTAATATGACGTTTTGAAGTGGGTGAAAAGGACGTTCAAAGATTCCGTTTCATAGATAGATACTGGTGCAGCTAATAAAAGCGTTTTAAAAAGAAAACATATCAATCCAGTATTGTTATGTTATAGTCTGAAGTAAAGTACTAAAGTTTTATTATTTTATTATTTGGGTTATTTTAAATATCAAAATATAACCTATTCGTGCTATTCCTACTCTTTAAACTATCCAAAAATAGTAATCTATCATTGTTTTCGTATTTATAAGTGAATACTATAGTTTTGGATTTACTATTTAAGCTCTTAATTCATCCCTTGCCTCGGTATCAGATTTGTTCATGAATAAGTGGGCTAATAAAATATTGCTCAGACTTTCAAAGAAAAAGTTAACATTGATATTAAACGGGTACAAATTCCTTAACGGTTATCGAAAAAATTTGTCACTCTGAAGTGTAAAATTGACGACAATACAACTTTTTTTGATTTTATTGGGAAACCGTTCTTCATAAAGTCTTCTGGCTTGTAGGGCATCGCATGACGCAAGCCCAAACATTAAATGCATGTCGGCATATTCAGCACACTTAAATTCAATTAATAATTAACTAACCAAGAAGAAAAAAGATCGAAAATTTCAAAACACTATTTTCAACTGACACTGCAATAAATATTCTTATTTAAATCGGTACATATTAAAAAAACCATAATAACAAACAAGGAATTTTATGAAGATAAAAACCAATGTAAAACCCCATATTTATTGAAAAATTTCACAGTTCATTTTATCGATGATCGATCAAGAGGACTTTTTTTTTAGGTTGAAGGTTTAAGCTGTCCGAAAATATTATTGGTGCGTCTTTATCGTACAGGATGTAAAAAAAAACATTACTAGGTTAGGGCTAGTCCCAGCTAGTAACCATCATATTAAAAAAATATTAAATTACATCTAGTACTTCAAAAGTTATTTAAAAACAAAAGATTTCAAGGGGCGTGCGTTATATGTATATAGTCCTGTATATAGTCGCTGTTTTAAACTTCTCGACGTACGTTTCGCTAAGCATGTTGGCATCATTAGGAGATGATTAAATTTTCAGGTCTGGTGTTTGTCTGCACACCCGTCTGCAAACCAGATTAGTTGTGAAAAAGAACCTTTGTCGAAAGACGCTTTAAAACTGTTTTTCCTATTGATCGAACTCTTCGACGCATATGTTTGTATATATCGTTATGAAAAACGCAACATTTTTTTTCTACCGCTCTTGAACATATCGATACGTTTTTCAAGAATAAAAAGGAAATGCCCAATTCCCATAACTACTCCCCTCTTTTCCATGTTTAACGGAGCTACTCAGTAGGTTTTTTATCCTGAGTTTTTTTTATAGTTTTCCGGTTTGTGCTTAAAACGATCCCGTACATATATATTTTTTTTTGGTTATCTCTTCTGCGAGATATGATCTTAATGCGGGCATTTTATGTAGAAAGCACGTACTGTTTTTTTATGTGAACGGCTAGGTATTGCATAAGTTACGTTCCTATATGGTCCAGGATTTCTTTGGATCGGAATGGAGGGGGTTGGATTTGAATTTTTATGGAGCGACTCCGTGCAGATGTGCCCTTTTACAGGACCGATCGATCAATGATCAAATACGAAATGTTATAAATATAACGAATTATTTTTTAGCATATTTGTATAAAGATGGGTAAAAGTGCTTTACAATTGCACACATTGAACACATTTTAAATTGATTTTCACATTCCTTTGAATGATCTGAACTGTTGGACTTGGATTTGGAACTTACACCTGCTGGCTGCACATTCACTCAAGAAAGCAATTATCTTTTTAATTGGATATATGAAAATCTACATGGGGTAAGGCTTTACCAGTTCTCACAGGTGTGAAATGTGACCCTAGTTTAAGACCTACAACGTGAAGTAACAGCACTAATAATAAATACAAATTTGAGGAAATAAATAGTTTAAGACCGAAAGTAGGGCAAAAATATACAAAGCCACAATAAAACTTTTATTTAATTACCATAACAAGCAACGCAAACAATATATAATACGAAGCGAGGAACTGAGAGTTCAAAGTTAAATACAAGAATTGACCAAATGGGTAAGATAACAGAGAAAATACTGAAACAAATATGTAGAAAGAATGGAAAATAATAGAGGTGTGAATAGTACCATCACTGACACGATAGACCAACAAGAAAGAAAATAAGAGGAAGATCTCCAAAAACAATGGAAGGAGCCTTCTATATGAATTATTCTATAATCGAAAGAACAACACATACAAAAATTGAAAATCGTTAGAAAAAAGGAGATTACGCTGACAAATAAAATCATTTTTCATAAAAAAATCAGTATTTCTACAGTTAACTTAATAACTATTATGGTTATTTTTATGGGATCATCTCATAGTTTATCGATGTTATAACTTAAAGACAGTGAAGGCATATAGTACGAGTGACTCATAGCTCGAATACTGTGTAACTACTGTAAAATTATCTATGTCTCATATGTAAAATCAAAATCAATTGACGTAAACAAAAATAAAAAGGATCTCTTCGGTGTAGTTTATTATTCCGTTGCAATATTCCAGAAAATCCAAGCAAAAATGTTTATTTTTGCTTTTTATTTTACAGCCTATAAAACTTTCTGTTTCGAACACAAAAATAACCGATGAACCGTGATTATTCGTTTGATTTTTGTCATTTTTCTTCTAAAAGCTTTTCTCTCTCTACATGAGATGAAAATTAAGTGGCCATTCGAGTTCAAAGCTTATATCGTCCCTAAGTGCTGCCATATATTACGACAAAAATAATTTGGAAACATTCCAACATTGGTTTTATTGTCTCAACACTTTTAAATATAATGTTTACAATATATTAATATAAAATTTATTCATATGATAGGAGGGACCTTTCTAAAGTAAAAATGTTATATAATTCATTCATGTCATCTATGAAGAACAAGTAATAAATATTTACAGTCAGTGTAAAAATATTGGACGCACTTGAACAGTAATTTTTGAAGGCTTTTCCGTTCAGTTCGAGTCTTGATGACGGCTAAGGCCAGAAACCGGTTGCTGATTGGTCTTGTTGACGGATGAGGTAATGTCAAAGCACCCACTTGGAGCATGGGTGAATCTTCTTTACTTTTTAAATCCTTCTGCATGGAGTATGGAATATTTCGAGCATTTCTACCACGTACCACGAACGGTTTCAGGCAAACTGACTGTTGTGAACGTTCACCGTAGGATGGCGTTAGTTGTATGTGCTGGCAACCACCATTCGACATGGCCGGTCTATATGATTATGGTGTTGGTTGGTCCAGCTAGAGCGCGACTAAATGCAGCTATATATATATATATATATATATATATATATATATATATATATATATATATATATATATATATATATATATATATATATATTAAATTTTCCATGCTTGTTTTACTTTATGTATTCAAACCGTAAATAGTTTTTGCTCACTATAAATAAAAATAAAACATTGTATGTAAAGAACACGAATTAGAACTGTTTATTTCGCATATAGTATATATATATATATATATATATATATATATATATATATATATATATATATATATACTATATGTACAATAAAAATCTCGTCTGCACATTTGTGAATTTCAAAAAAGCATATGATTCTATTGACCGCGAATCTTTATTGCAAATCTTGAAAGAACAAGGACTAGATCTGAAAACGCTGATAATTATTAAAGCAACTCTAACTATCACAAGATGAAAAGTTAAATTCATGGGTGACATCTCAGAGCCATTCGAAATTAAAACTGGAGTGAGACAAGGAGATAGACTCTCGCCACTCTTATTTAACTGTGTTCTAGAAAAAGTAATACAGGAGTGGCGTGAAAAAAAGTCGGCCCTGAATATTGACCAGCCCATTAAACTGTGATGAACCAACATCAAAACTGATTGTTTGGCGTTTGCTGATGATATAGCTATTTTGGCTCAAGCTATATTAACGACACAAAAACAGATTGAAATCCTAAAAGAAACAGCAGAAAAGGTAGGACTTCAAATTTCATTTGAAAAGGCACAATACATGACCTGTAACGGACTAAGAACACCATTTCTAAACTAAACTTGAAGAGATTTACCACTAAACACGAAAAAACCCTTTTTTTAAATTGCTCGACGCACGTTTCCCAAATATAAATTCCATGATTGCAGTTTTAACTTCTTCGTCGTGGTTGAATCGTTAATCACCAAGGAACCCCTTTAAGTACCAAAATAAGTAAAAATCACTGGGTGCAAGGTCTGAACTGTAATACTTCCCAAGCAAAAGACTTGATTAGATCTCGTATTTGCTTAGGAACATGTAACCTTGCAGCCCAATGCTTTATAAATTCGGAAATGTGAAGTCCACAACTATTCCACAATTAATTTAATGCTGATAAAAAAGTATTATTTTGTTTGTGATTAAATTTTGTCTTTTAGTTAGAATTTTGTACCATTTTTGTCGTCCTCGTAAAGCGAGCATTTTTTATTCTTCTAAATTATTTAACATTAATTTTTTCATGAATGATCACAAACTTCGCCGTAGACGGAAATATCTCAAAAGGCGCTCTCCCTTTATTGTTACTGGTTCTTTTCCTTTATTCGGAATATTCAAATAGTTCCTTTAAGCTGGATATAAGAAGGAATGTGATGAATGCCGAATGACTTTTGATATCTTAAGGAATTGATGTTTATATGCAAATTGGACAGTCTCGCTGGATAATACGCTTTTATTCAGATTTGGACTGGGATACTTGTCGGGGTATAGTTGGCTTCGTTTGTGCAGTTTTTATTAGAAGGCGTTTTCGGATGGTATTGACCGTATATGAGAATAATATGCCAACTATAGGGCTGACCAAAAAGTATTTTCATTTTAGAATAAAATAAAGAAAATTTTTGCTTTGTTATAATTTTGAGGAACTTTTTCGATCTTATTTGAAGTGAATGTGATAAATTAGAGAACATGTCTCATTCAAATCGAACAGATGTTCCACTAAATCATCAAGAGATTGAATCTAATTCTAAAATTAAATATTAGAGGTTTATTTCCATAACAAAAAAGCGTGTGTATACTTATGTCCGCATTTAAGAAGTTATACTTCTTTGGAGTAACTAATAAAAAAACATGTCTTGACAAATGGCGAAGGTGTTATTATTTAAAAAAAATAAAAATAAATTATGTGTTACATCGACGCACGCGACTTCGTCCCCCGCTCAAAATATACTCTGATCTGTTTTCTCAAACACGCCATAAGACGTATAACTTCAGTAAATTAGTTTAAGAATCAAAGTATTGGCCATCATCAGCTAATACTGTTTCCCATCTTTCTGTCAAATAGTGGATTCCGCGCCAAAAGAACTTCTGTTTTTTTCAGGCCAATCATTCATTAAGCCAAATTTTTAATTATTCGTAAGAGGTATTGTTCTGAAAGTCCAAGGTGTATCGATTGAAATAAGTTGTAGTCCGAAGGGGCTAAGTCGGGTGAATACGGTGGGTGGGGTAGGATGTCCCATTTAATTTTTTCAAAATAGTTTTTACATATTTTGCAACATGAGTCCGAGCATAGTCAAAAATGACTTTATTGTGTCTTTGGGGGTATTCTGGTATTATGATGATGATATACATTGGGTATATATATTTTGGGTATATATACATTGGGTATATATATATATATATATATATATTTGGGTTTTTCGCCACTGTCTAAAACTCAAAAAGTAAAATATAATAATAAAATAAAAATATAATATAATATAAAATAAAATATAATAAAAAAAATAAAAAACAGTTGATAAATCACTATTAATAGTTAGAAAGAGAGGTATTAAAAGAATCGGTAACAAAATACAGAAGATTAAAAGAAACCGCTATAATTAATTTAAATAAAAATAAATGTATTGCTATGCCTTCGGTAGATTTAAATTCAATATGGTTCCCGATTCTAAAAAATACAATTAAAAACATTTAAATATTTGAATACACAATCAGTACAATAAGCAATCACACAGTAAACATTACCTATATATATTTTTTGGTAGTATGTCACTGTCATGAAAATCCATTGTTGTCAATGTAAGTATCGTTGACATACAAAAAAATATATTTACTTTCACTCATTACTTTATATATTACAAATTAATATAATTTATTTTTTAGTTCAGTTTTGAAAACGGGGGGAGATTACCCTCCGAAACGTTAACGTTAAAAGTTTGTACATTTTTTATAACATTTTTATATTTTTAAAATTTTGTTCGTTAGGCAAATTTATTACAAAAAAGAATCACTGAGAAATTTGTCTCCGTTTGGTTTTTTGTTTTTACCCAGTGATTCTTTAAATAAGAACAGGTATTTTTGATATTTTTTGAGTTTTAGACAGTGGCGAAAAACCCAAATAAAGGAGAAAAAACGAGACAGAAAGTCCTGCGCATGGATCAGGGAACAAACAAAAGTCTGTGACATCATTGGAATAGTAAAGCAATTGAAATGGAGATGGGCAGGCCATATAGCGAGGCGATGGGATGACAGATGGATCAAGGCAATCCTGGAGTGGATACCGCTTGATGGCAAACGTCCGCGAAGAAGATCGAAAGCACGATGGATTGATGACATCGTTAAGTATATTGGACCCGAGTGGCAGAGGAAAGCCCAGAACCGTGAAAGTTGGAAGCATGCTGAAGAGGCCTTCATCCTGCAGTGGATCGATACAGGCTGATGATGATGATGATATATAATATATATATATATATATATATATATATATATATATATATATATATATATATATATATATATATATATATATATATATATATATCCCAATCCCATGATTGCGCAGTTTTAACTTCTTTGTAGGGGTTGAATCGTTGATCACCAAGGAACTCCTTTAAGTACCAAAATATGTGAAAATCACTGGGTGCAAGGCCTGAACTGTAATACTTCCAGTAATTGTTTCATCAGGTATTAGCAGCCTACTATCCCACCAAATCCGCAGCAAAACCTTCTTTCCATGTATATTGCATACTAGTTGTGATGTTGAAGGCTGGCCTGGGCCTACCCATGATTTTTTGCGCTTTGGGTGATCAAAATACATCCACTTTTCCTCACCTGTCTGGCAAGCAAAGTTTCACAATTGGTTTTTCGCCTGTCAGTGTCTCTTTCTTTCAATTCATATTTTCGTTCCTTCTGGGTCTTTCCCAATGCATGTAGACGTTCGGAAATGGTGGATTGGATAATATTGACTGCTTCTGCTAATTGTTTCAACATAATGAGTTGAGTCTTCATCCAATAATGCTTGTAAATCTGCATCTTCAAACTTTTTCGCCTGTCCTGGACTCAAATCAAAATCAACACTTTTAAAGCGCTTAATCATCATCCACAAGTTTTTTGAGTTAGAGCATATAGAGCACCATAAGCTTCAACCAATAATCGATTACTTTCAGGAGCTGTTTTATTCAAATGAAATAATGTTGTATAAATAATGTTGTAAAAAACTATGGTTTTTGCACAATGACAATTAATAACGAATTAGCTTTTCATGGTGTATATTTACCCTTGACAACCGTATATAATAAAGTGTGTCAAAAACCATACACCGTGAAGTTAACTAAGCGTTACCTTCCTTTTGTATATACTTTGTTAAAGATTCCAGCGCTATGTCCAGTTCAGTTCAGTTTTAATAGTTGCTCTAGCGAGATTAGATAGTCTAATTATTTCCTGAATGCAACCCAATCTGTTTTATTGTTGTGCAAGGAGGGTTGTTTTCCTTTATTAAATATCTGTGAATGAACAGTTAACATTACTATTGAGTAGTCTGATATCAAATCAAAGCAGGTTTCGGTCGTACATTTCTTAAAGTAGTTCCAGCGTGGTATAGTATAATCAAAGCATTTTTTATAGTCAGAAATGCGAGGCCTCGGCAACCAAATATTCACGCATTCTAACAAATATTTTTGGTTATGATGATTTAGTAACGTTGCTCTGAGCACATAATATATATATATATATATATATATATATATATATATATATATATATATATATATATATATATATATATATATATATATATATATATATTGGGCTTTTGGCTGTTTGACGTGTCTTAAATAGTGAGTGAAGTCCTCTATCATAATGTATACAAACGCCGAGATTACTGACATGCACTTCATGTATGGACTTGCTGATGGCAATGCATTACAAGCTAGGCGATTGTACAGTGAACGATTTTCAGCCTGTAAAGTCCCCGACCGAAAAATCTTCGAAAACATTTATCGACGTCGTCGTAAAACAGGCACACTGAAACGAACTTAAGGGTCAGGAAGATCACTGACTGTAAGAAAGGTACAATTGGAACAGAATGTGCTGGACATGATAGCGGAAGAGCCTGGTACTTCTACGCGAAAAATTGCAAATACTTTGAATATAAATCACGGGACAGTTTGGAAAATTCTTAAGGACAATTTGTTGTATCCATACCAAATTCAACGCGTTCAGGCACTACTAGCTGTTGATTTTCCTCCACGTATTGCATTATGTCAATGGATATTGCAAACTTTACTTCGCATCTCTCTATTCATGACACAAATTTTTTTCACCGATGAAGCCACTTTCGTAAGAAACGCAATAAGGAATTTTCATAATAACCATGTGTGGGCAGATGAAAATCCGTATGAGGTATGCGAAGATAGTTTTCAACATCAGTTCTCATTGAATGTTTGGGTTGGAATTGTAGGTGACTATCTAATTGGACCGGTATTTCTATCACAAAGACTTACTGGCGAGGTGTATCGCAACTTTTTGGAAGCAACGCTGCCTGAGTTTCTGGAAGATATACCATTGGCAACAAGGCATGAAATGTGGTTTATGCACGATGGTGCCCACCACCACATTTCAGTTTGGTTGCTCGTGATTTTTTAACAGCAACATACCAATATCGCTGGATTGGTCGAAGTGGGTCACACGCATGGCCCCCTAGATTATTTCTTCTGGGGATATCTGAAGTCATTAGTTTACGCTACTCCATTGAAGAATTTGGATGATGCGAAATCGGATAATTGCTGGGTGTAATTCAATTAGAAACGACCCTGGTGTGTTTGAAAGAGTTCGGCAGTCAATGACGAAAAGATTGAATGCTTGTATCAAGGCTGGAGGAAGTCATTTCGAACATTTATTCTAGATTGAGCAACTTTACATGTAGTTTTTGATAATAAAATGTTGTTAATGACAGTTGGACGTCAGTTGGACTCTTTGCAGTCGAAGCGGACAACACTTGAAAATGACATGCGATTTTGGAGAAACGTCGTGACTCTTCACAGAATCAACGGATCGACACCCGGAATGAATTAGAAACATTATCTACCATCCATGAAAATATTAGATGTAACAGAAAAAAAAAATTTAAAATTAAATTAAATTTCTGCCATGCAGAAGCAAAAGAAGTGTCAATTCTAACCTCGGAGATTGAAAACGTATCATAGAGTTATTAGAACTTAAATTTAAAAGTTTTAAGTGTAAATATGTTTTATACCTTAGAGAATTTAGAAAAAGAAAAAAATGTGGGCCTCAATTCCAAACGGTGGGTTAAATGTAAAAATTGTTCGTGTGTTACTCAAGTTATGACAGATAAAGTACCCCTTTCTAATGTATATTCTAAATCTGTTCTCGGTAAGTTGGTATCAATATAAATTTCTTTTTACTTTAATTTCTTAATTAACTTAATCCCTCGTTACTCTACACTTCTCGAGACATCTGTACGTACAGCGTTGCCAGATCACTCTTAACCATAAAAATAACGCGTTAAAATTGTAAAATTACTAATTTTTTACATTGTTATATCTCGTAAAGTGCTACTTTTTTAAATTTATTTCAAAAACAATTTTTCTTTACTCTCCTAGTTTTGTCTTAATTCTGTCGAGAGATTTTTTTAATACAACAGAAAATAGTTGGGTGTAAAAGAAGTTCAACATGTTTTAAATGGAGAGTGACCCTGAAAATTGCCAAATTTATTATTAAATATCTCGCGTTCTAAACGGCCAAAAAATCTGAAACTTCAGAATTTATTACTAAACGTTATTCTTAATCTGTGCAAAAATATGCATTATGCAAAATATGCAACTATTGCATCTAGATTTTTGTTTCAGTCTGATGCCCAGTATGTTGGTTGGTTAGTAGCTAGTTATTAGTTTTTATTTTTATTAGCTAACTATTTCTTATTACTGTGCGCTATCAGATTTTGTTTCAAACTTGGACACAGGGTGACGGGGTAACTTTTGTAAAATTTTAACATACATGTGAAAACAGTGCTTTGTCAAGTGCCCATATTTCCAGGTTGTTTAAGGAATTCTCAGAATACAGGAACTCGATTGAAGATTAACCTCGCATCGAAAGGTCTTCAGCTGCATGGAATGATGAAAACGTCCACAGGGTCTGGAATCTTGTATGCTCTGATCTTCTATTGATAGTCAAAGTAACCGGATAAGGGTTGAATTTGATTCACACAACCGTTCATAAAGTTTAGATGATTTTTTAGTGTGTTCGAACTTCTGATAGTGGTCGTTGACAAATCATCATGGCAACCATCATGATATATCAAATGTTTGGAAAATCATCATGGAACATTTAACACCAGGGCAACGCTTGAAAATTGTGGAGATTTATTATCAAAATCAATGTTCTGTGCGCCAAACTTATAGAGTAATTTTATGGTGCACATAATCGCCTAACCGAGCGATATATTCGCCGAATTATAACGTATTTCACTCTGCCCGATATTAAAACAAAAACAAGACTAAAAAACTGTGCGTTCCGAAGAAAATATCACCAGAGTGTTGATGAAAATCCAAATTTATCGACTTGTTAATGGAGATCATTACAGAGCGATGATCAGTGATTATAGAATTTGAATGATTTCAACCACATGTTATACAGCCCACGCAACAATCGATTTATTGAGGGAACAATTGGGTGACAAAATTACTTCGAGGAACGGACCTATTAACTGGCCACCAAGATCATGTGATTTAATACCTTTAAATTATTTTCTTTGACGCCTTGTAAGCCAACATAACTGGGACAATTGTGGACATAAGACCCGAATTGCTTGAAAAAGTGGTCGGAAAATGATCTTTCACATAAAATAAATAGTTTCGAGGTATATAATTTGGTTGTAGTTGTATTTGAAGTTCGAACTCAATAAAAAACTCGCCCTATACTTCAATGAAATCGAATTAATATTCAATTTTTTTTTTATTCTGTTTAGAACATTAGATCAAAAATAATTAAACCAATAAAAAATAATGTGATTTGTTCAAGTTTTTATATAATATATTATATGTTTAGTTTCCGCATAAAGAAGGGTCTGAAATTTCACGATATTACGGAAACTCATTTAGGAAATTGCCATAAAATATGAGAAGTCGTTAAGCGAAGTTTCTTGGGCTGTTTTCTTCAAAGTTATATTATATCGAAGCGAAAGAAAACAAAAGTAAGTCGTATCTCTAAGCTTTCGAGACAGAGAATTTAATATAAATGAAACGAGAATTAGATAATAGTGCAAAAACTATTTTGAATCTCGTAGATGTGCATAATAAGACGACTTGAAGGAACTTTACATTTAGCTCTCTGTTTTGTTTGAAATATTGACTTTACGTAGGCATGAAGTAGAGCCAGTTGTGTGGAAGTTGATTTTGTTTGTCTGTAGGGTTTTGGAAATATAGAAGAAATGGAGAAAGTAAGAAGCATTTGAAGGTTATTTGTTGATTGTATCTATAGTTCATAAATTATTTACAGCCTGTACAAAACTAAAACAGTTGCACGTCATCAATGACGCTATTGAAAAACATCAGAAATACCACTACATAAATTAAATAACTAAATAATCAAATGAAATGTATTCAATAAATTTCAAATTTAGAGCTTGATTCGATCGCCAGCATATGTGACCTTGTCGAGTTTAAAATTTTTCTTATTGATATTTATTGACACGTTTGGAGGTTATCCCATTTATATCTAAACGTTTACTTTCATTTTATTACCTTACGATTGAAAACAGTTCTTTTAAAAACTACCACAGTGTTATGATTGCCAAAGTCGCGCTTGTAAAATGTGAAATCATTTAAATAGCTATTATCAAGTATTGGTAGTATCTCTGATAGACAATGTTATCCTTTGCGGTTGTTAGAGACGTCAGTTAAGTTAATTGCTAATAACTGGATATGTTTAGTTTAAGTCGTATATATATATATATATATATATATATATATATATATATATATATATATATATATATATATATATATATATGTTTTGACGAATGTTCTCACGGGTGTGAAATGTAATGATAGTTTCTCGGGTATCCCGTGGTAGCTGAATGTCCACTGATGGACGGTTTCGCTGACGTTTCGATGGAATCTCATCCATCATTTTCAAAGCGTTTACTAGACGGTATTTCGACGACAAATGCTGAGTCATTTTCAAAGCATTTGTCGTCGAAATACTGTCGGAAAGAAAGAAAGTACAGGAAAACAGTCGGCAGTTTTCCCGCCCATAAATGGACTAACTACAGTGGTAGAAGATTGGTTGAACTATGTTCGCAGTTTAATCTAAAAATAATGTCAACCCATTTTAAGAAGAAAATAACAAAACAAAAGACCTGGAGGTGCCCAAACACGTACATGGGTGAATTTCAAATTGACCATGTTGCCATTTCGTACCCCAATTATAAAGAGATTTTGAATGTCCAAGTCAGGAAAGGAGCTAACATAGACACGGGTCACTTACTGGACTAGAATCAAACTTAACTTAAAACCTGGAAAACTTATTCAAAAGAAACTGGTAATACCAAAGTTCGACCCCAACGAAAATAAAACCAGCCCTAACAGAACAGCTTGATAAACAACCAGCACAGAACTGGCAAGAATTGAAACAAAAAATTATTAAAACAGTCTTAAAGTTGGTCCCTTTACAAAACCGTAGAAAACATCCGTGGTGGGATGAAGTTTGCGAGCAAGCAGTATTGAGCCGAAGTAAAGCATTTAAAGATTAGAACACTCAAAAAACAGCAATAAACTATAACATTTTTTTGGAAGTAATAAAAGAAACATCGAAGCTAATTAGATGATTTTCTCGAAGCTGATTTCTGAAGCTCTTTGATCGAAGCTGATTAGATTTTAGACAAACTAAAAGAAAATATGAAAACAATCAACTTAATGAAATAGAAAAAGATTTCCAAAAAAATAACACCCGAAACTTTTACAAAACATTTAAAACTAAATTAACAGGCTATCAACCGCAAAGTATTTGCTTACAAAAGGAAAACGGACAATTAGCTCTACATAACCAAGATAATTGCAAAGAACTTGCGAAATATTTTGAACAAATACGAAACTGTCCTGAGCCCTTAAACAAATTAGCAACACTAAACCTTAAACAAACAAACCAGAACCAGAAATCATTACCATCGAATGAAGATGAGATAATAAGACAAATTAAGCTGCTTAAAAATAACAAAGCTTCTGGTGAAGATGGAATCACTGCTGAACTTTTGAAATCCGCTGGTCCAGGCACAATCAATAACCAAAATAACCAAAATTCTACAAGAAGTTTGGCGAACCGAACGGATTCCGGAAGATTGGAAAGATGCTCGAATCCATTCACTACACAAGAAAGGTGATAGAACGGATGTAAACAACTATAGAGGGATATCTCTTCTCCCAGTTTGTTACAAGATTCTATCTCAACTAGACTCTACTACAACATTGTACAGGTTCGTATTTGTAAGCGAAAACGTTTAAAAAATTCCAGGTCGTCAAACGCCACGAAATAATCGGGCCTAAATAAAATGCATTTTATGTTGTTTATATACTTTTGGCCGTCGAATTAAAACTACGTCTTCAAAATCACTTTCACTTGAAAATCAAATTTATGGGATCCATATCAAAGCTCAATAACACAAGCCTATAGTGAATTTGGTGCCGGAAAGAATAAAACTGTGTTTGAATATTCTCGTTATCCTGGTTCTAAAATATATTTTTTTAATGGACGTGTAGTTTTCGAGATATGATGCAGACACTTCAGCAACAGCGACATATCCAGAAGAATTTTCAAAGTTATTTGCTGATGGTGGATACAGACCTAAACAAGTGTTTAATGCAGACGAAACTGCCCTGTTTTGGGAAAGAATGCTAAACAAAACTTTTTTATCCAAAAGTGAAAAGTCCGGCTTTGGTTTTCCGGCAAAGGTTGAGTTTAAGATTAAGATTGTTTAATTAAGCTACTTATGCTATATGGATCGCTGAGTCCTCGTGCTTTGAAAAATCCAAATAAGGAAAACAGTGTTTTGGCATTCAAACAAGAAAGCATAGATTGCCAACTTTTGTATTGTCCTGTAGTTACAGGGAGCTAGATCAAGCGATTACAGAGAATAGTTAATAATCTAAATAACTTTTGATCATGAATGATCTTTACTCTTATTTTTACTCTTACCTATACTCTTTTTTTACTTTTATCTTTACTCGTATATTTACTCTTATCTATACTCTTATCTTTACCCGCATCTTTACTCGTATCATTACTCATATCTTTACTCTTATCTTTACTCTTATATCTACCCTTATCCTTACCCTTATCTTTTTACTCTTCTCTTTACTCGCATCTTTACACTTATCTTTAATCTTATCTTTACTCCTATCTTTACTCTTATATTTATACTTATCTTAAGTTAATTAAATTACTGGCAAACAAATTGTAGAAGCTTATGTGTCTATTTATGAAATGTATACGTTACCAAATATCTATAAGCAATCACTAGTTTTGAAATGTCTTGTACGCTGTACCTGAAAAAAAGAAATACATATTGAATTAAAAGTCTTTTAACGTTATAAAATATTATACTATCAAACTGTTATCCAATTTAATGTAGACATACTGTCTAAAAGAAAAGTTGTATAAACGGTACACAAACCTACCAGACACCGATTCTCCCGATCAAGGGTCTTGAACATTTGAACATAACGAACGGTTTTTCGTCGAAACATCATGAAAACCCAAGTACTTCTCAATAGCTAAAAAGAAATTTATCAAAGGATGTACATCCAAAAGGAATCTTAAGCATCCATTAATTACCAGGGATTTACAAGGCATTTTCTTCATTAACTTTTTGGAAACGGAGAAGACGTTCGCAGAAGGGTTTACGCCATCATTTGGAAAAAAATAAACTGTTGGTTTAACATAGCACTACATCCATCTATTTATGCGATGTTGCCACAGCGATACTGGTCAAATCCACATTACTTTCCAGACTTGGCCCCTCATCAAAAACAGTTTTATTTTTACTATGCCAATATTTTATTTAAAATGGCGCCAAATATGATATGGTTACTTTTAAGTTGTAGAGGATGATTTTTAGTGTGCCTGAATTTCCGATAGAGGTTGCTGTTTAATCATCATGACACATCAAATACCTGGCAAATCGTTATGGAAATTTTAACATCAGAGCAACGCTTGCAAATGGTGGAGAAAACAAGACAAAAAATTATGCGTTCCGAAGAAAATATCGTCGCTGTTGCGTTGATGAAGATCCATATTTATCAATTAGATTATCGAAATGATAAAATAGGTGTATATGAAGTATTTTGTACTTCTAAATCCGAAAACGATAAGCTTATTACTGTAACACGTACAGCTTTTTTGTTACAGGGGGCTGCCAATTCCTTTTCATTTATCGGAAATCACAATTTAAATCTACCGAAGACATAGCAATATGGTTATTTTTATTTAATCTTAAATTCATTATAGCGGTTTCAATTCAATATGGTTCCCGATTCTAAAGAATACGATTAAAAACATTTAAGTATTCCAATTCACAATCACAATCACAATCACACAGTAAACTTCAACTATATATATTTATTTGGTAGTATGTCACCGTCATTAAAAACTAATTGTCAATGTAAATATCATTGACATACACATAAATATATTTACTTCCTATCTTTTCAGAATTTATAGAAATTAATATAATTTATTTTTAGATTCGTTTTGAAAACGGGAGGAGAATACTTCCCGAAACGGTAACGTTAAAAGTTTGTATATTTTTGTAGAACATTTTTATATTTTTAAAATTTTGTTCGTTAGGCAAATTTATTACAAAAAAGAATCACTGAGAAATTTGTCTCCGTTTGGTTTTTTGTTTTTACCCAGTGATTCTTTATTTACATAAGAACAGATATTTTTGATATTTTTTGAGTTTTAAATCGTGGCGAAAAACCCAAATAAAGAAAAAAAATTCCCATCAATGTTACAAAAATCATGTCGACACGGACCTGTTAATTGGCCCGCAAGATCATGTGATTTAACGTCTTTAAATTATTTTCTTTGGGGTTATGTTATGATCGTATAAATCAACGTAACTCTGACAATTGATGACAGAAGGGCCCAATTGCTTGAAAAAGTGATCGAAAAATCGGATTAATTAAATGTATTCGAATTTATATTCAGGACTCACTTAAAAAATCCTCCTATGGAAGAATCAGACGTTACCATTCGGTAACAATTCAAAATGAGTATTTAATTAAAATCAAAACCACTTTTTTTTATCGTTGCTATCGGCTTAATTATCCCCACTCCGAGAACTCTCCAGACTGCAACGGAAGTTGGGAGCAAATCGGATTCTGTTCGGTAATCCTGATATTTTCTTATTTCGGCGAGGGAATTGCCGCTACTAATGAAGGTGCGCGGAAAAGGATTAAATTTAACTACGACGAAACCCTCTCCAGTATTTTAGACCGATTTCCAGCCAATTAAGGCCCACCTCGTCCTGTTCGTGTAGATTAAACGGTTGGTGTTTTGTTACAGGTTCTTATTTACTTTGTAGTTTTATTGTTTGCGAATTACGGGCTGTATCAGAGAGTAACGTCATAATTCTTTTACTAATTGATACAATGTAGTTTTCCTAAACCTTATTATTAGTAATCAAAATAATACAGGGTCTTAATTTAATCCCGAAACCTGCGTGACTTATCAAGCGGACAACCCACATGGCAATTGTGACATAATACCAAAAGATTTACGTTTACATATACCATATAACACAAACAGAACTATATATATTTTATATACGGCTAGTTTAGCACTTTTAAGAGCTTGCATTCAACGTTGATGTTGAAAACCGACATTGATAATACATTACAACACATATATGATACAGTAACAAGTAGATTTTAATCACATTTATAGTAGCGTCTATTCCAGTTACATATATCACTTCAATATTCAAAAACATACTCACATTAAGAATTTTAAAAATTTAATTATTGAAAAACATTAATAAAACTATAGTTAACCTTTTAAATAAAACATTATCTGATTCTGAATAGTATGTACTTTCTAAAGGACTAAATTTTAGTATTACATCGAAAGATATTCCTAAATTAGACATTATTTCGGCAGTAGAGTCTGCTGCTCAGAGATTACCTTTGAAAAGTACAACTGTATAGAGAATCAGATTAAAACTAATCTTAGAAAGACTATATAAAATCAAATCAAATTTATACCCTGAGGAAAGGTTAGCTATAGATAAGTTAAAAAAAGAAATATTAAAATATTAGCATAAGATAAAGGTAACGCCACAGTTGTTCTGGACACTACAATATATAATAACAAAATTAAAACTTTAATTGATGAGAGAAGTTACACTACAATACGTGCAGATCATACATTAAATATAGAGAAACAAGTTTACGATACATTATATAAACACAAGCATGAATTTACAGATCTAGAAAGATCACAACTTACACCACATTATAGTAAACCACCCCATTTCTATGGTCTACCAAAAATACACAAAACTAATATACCACTTCGCCCTACAGTTAGTAGTACAGATTGTCCATGTAATAAACTAGCAAAATTTTTATTAAACATTTTAAATCTACTTTCGGGTAAAACAAATTCATATATTAAAAATACGTCAAATTTTAAGATATAAATTCTCGAGAGCCTACAATTAAGTTTACTTTAGAGATGGAGAAGGAGAATAAATTGCCATTCTTCGACATTTTAATAATAAAACACAACAACACATTAAAAAACTACAGTTTAAGGAAAACCTACAAACATACCTACAAACCTATATACATATATTATGACAGAACAAAACTCGTTTGTACTGACAGTGATACACTACAAAAATAAATAAATTACATCAAAGACATTTTAATAAAAAACAATTACCCAAAAAAATTCATAGATAAATCTTTTAAAACTTTTGAAACCAGACAAAACAGACAACTTAGTAATAACAATAATAATAACTCTCAAACAATTGACCTCACAATTCCATACCTCCGCGGTATTTCTGATACAATTCAAAGAGTAGGAAATAAATACAACATAAGAACGACATTTAAAACAAAAAATACTCTAAGCCATATATTAGCAAAAACCAAACAACACACAACAGAATACCAATGTAAGTATCATTGACATATACAAAAATTATATTTACCTCCTATTTTTACAGTATATATAGACATTAATATAAATAAATTTTTAATTAAGCAAATTTATTACAGAAAAAGAATTACTGAGAAATTTGTCTCAGTTTTGTTTTTGTTTTTTACCCAGTTTTTTACCCGTATTTTTGATATTTTTTTGAATTTTAGATCGTGTCGAAAAACCCAAAAAAAGAAAAAAAATATATGAACACGGCACTATCATTCAGAGAATATTTAATATTGTTCCTTAATGTTTTTAAAATAAACATAATAATCTTTTGTGATAATTGTTGCTTTGATAAACCTTTTAAACCATGATCTCAGAATGCAACTGCTAGGAAGAGTAGAGTAGGTGTAAATCATAGATATCACAGAAGCTATACAAAATCTTTATTATTTCTTACGATATGACATAAAATATTTCTTTGTTTTCAGCAACAAACAAACCCACTTGACAAGTTGACAAGTTGTGCACATTCACTTTGTTCTGTGTTGCATCTTCTTGACGTGTTATGTTGTGGTATATGTAAACACTGCTCAAATCGTAGTTCATACGGTACAACAGGTTTAAAATGATTTATTACTGTGGGAGAAATTTGATGTAATTTTATTTCTGACTTCATCTTAATACTTATCAATCCTGAAGTCACCGACATCCCAATGAATTTTAGATTTGGAACTGCCGATTGTGTTTTCTGCTTGAATATAATGAAATAGTTTAACACAGACAGATTTATAAAATACCACATTCTATACCACCACCATTTTTTTTAATTTGCGATCTATTTCATTAGATAGATTTTAGCATGTCGGTTTTGTCAACATATCTCGTATGCTGATTATAGTCCTTGATCATGATTAGACATCTCGCAGTGTATCCCTTAGCTAGCACTTTACAAAATTAAATAGTTTAAATTTTCTGGGGCTCAAAAGGGAAGGTTATAGGTACTTTCCGGGCTGTGGCTCATCTTTGTGGGATCCACCATTCTTTACCTCTTTAATTCTGGGATTTCAGGGCTGAACGGGGAAAAATTTTAAGTAAATTTAATCTTTGTATTAAATTAATAAAGATTTATTTTGTATTTTATTGCACACTGAAAAGAAGAAGCGTTTAATTCAAATTCTTGCTTTACCTCGTTCAAAGTCTTGTTCTCTCTCTCTTAGTTTTTCTGTTTGGCACGAGTAGTATATTTTAAAATTAATTAAATAAAAATTTCATTTTCTTAATAAAGACCAAGAGGGGTACGGTCTGTTCCCTTCTGGGTCGGGCGGTGGAGAGGGATATGGTGGGACCCCCGCTTCTCCTTCTTACTCTACCCCAGAGTGTATAAACTCCCATCTTTTTATTTATGCACAATTGCGTCATTTCAAGTATCATGATAATTTCCAAGAAAATGAACTAATTTGCGATCTCTTGATTTCGTAATGGCAAGTTCATCTTTACTGACTCTCCAGTCAGACTGGCCCCTTATCTGTAATTATTTGTTCGTTTTTATATTATTTGGTCTTTTCTATTGGCTCATACAGTACCACACGCGTAAATAAATTCCTTTTGAAGCGATTTTTTTAACTGTATAGAATTGAAAAAATTATCAATATATATATATATATATATATATATATATATATATATATATATATATATATATATATATATATATATATATATTTATTGAAAAGATATATAAAGAAAAGTCCATCTGGGCTCACAAGTGAAATTGATTACATCATGACCAACGATAAAACAATATTTACCAATTGTACTGTCCTTAAAAATTTTAATGTTGGAAGTGACCACCGAATGGTACGAGCAAGGGTTCGGATTGACTGTCGAAGAGAGCGCGAAAAAGTGGTAAGATCAAAGAAGGGCAAAGTGGATTCTGAGAAACTCTTGGGGAGAGGAATCGATTTTGAGATTGCTTTGTCAAACCGGTTTGCTGCGTTATAAGATCCAGAGGAGGTGGAAATATCAATTTAATATAAAGAAATCGCCAACAATGAGCTTCAAACAGCTGCTTCGATAGCACCAGAAGAAAAATGTCGCAAACAAACAAAAATCTCCAGTGAGACCATTGATTTAATGAAGAAAAGGCGGGCAATGAGAAATGCAGGTAGTCCTTTTGGCAGGGTCGAGTACACTGAGCTCTGCAAAACTATAAGGAAACGTATCAGAGAGGACACGCACCGTTTCAACATGCAGCTAGTGCAAAAAACCGTGGAAGAAAACAAAGGAATTAACAAGGCTAAACAGAAGCTGAGAAACAAAAGAAGGCAAATATATGCCTTAAGGCGAGAGGTTGGCACAGTGTGCAGGGCGCGTACCCTAATGTTAAAGATTGTTTTTAAGAAGTTAAAGTTTTGAAAATTAAAGATAATTAAATTATTTAAAAATGAAGTTAAAGAAAATTTTATTCCCAGTTATATGAAGATCAGGACCAATCAAAGACAACAATAGTCACGGAAGAACGAATGCCAGATATCCTAGTGGAGGAAGTAACAAATGCTATAGAATCGATGAAAAACGGTAAGACTCCAGGAAAGGACAGTGTAACTGTCGAAATGCTAAAAGCTGGTGGTCGGACGTTACATAAAACACTGGTAAAATTATACTCAAAATGCCTCACAGAACAAAAAGTACCTGACTTATCGAAAAATGCAGAAGTGATCTTTATACATACATCAGTAATGTACAAAGTTTTCACTACGATAATTTCTAAAAGGATATTAAAAAAACTGAATGACGCACAACCAAGGGAACAAGCAGGATTCAGAAGTGGATTCAGTACAATGGATCACATCCAGGTTGTACAGCAGGCCATAGAAATGCACAACGAATAAACCATGCTACTGTGCTTGGCTTTTATCGACTACGAAAAAGCATTTGACTCCATCTCAAAGCATGCGACAATGGATGCACTGCTTAGCCAAGGGGTAGATAAGGCATATGTAAACCTATTAGGATGGATATATGATGGAGCTATAGCCACAATTCACCTTGATGCTCTTGAAGTGGGAATTAATGTAGAACGAGGTGTAGGGCATGGTGACGCAATATCGCCTATTCTTTTCTCGGCTGGCCTTGAAGAAGTATTCCGTAAACTGGATTGGGAACAGGATGGTGTAAAGATCAATGGTGCAAACTTAAACCATCTTAAATTTGCAGATGATATTGTTCTCCTTTCACAAGACCCAGAAGAGCTGCAAAGACGCATACAAGAACTACAAAGGGCTGGGGAACCATTTGGCTTGAAAATAAACCTGAAAAAGAGTCAGGTTATGTTCAATAACTCCGCCCAGAACAGAAGAATTTCAGTTTTAGGAAGGGATTTGGAGATTGTGGACAGCTTTATATATCTTGGCTTTATATATCCGTGGCTGACGGGCATTTGGCAGGCAGGAAAAGTATTCGATCAGTGCGTTCTACCCGTTGACATACGGAAGTGAAACCTGGACACTCACATCGCAGTCAATTCAAAACCTTCGGGTGGCACAGAGGGGAATGGAAAGATGTATGCTTGGCATTACAAGACGAGACAGAAAGTCCTGCGCATGGATCAGGGAACAAACAAAAGTATGTGACATCATTGGAAGAGAAAAGCAATTGAAATGGAAATGGGCGGGCCATATAGCGAGGCGATGAGACGACAGATGGACCAAGGCAATCCTGGAATGGATACCGCTTGATCGCAAGCGTCCGCGAAGAAGACCGAAAGCACGATGGATTGATGACATCGTTAAGTATATTGGACCCGAGTGGAAGAGGAAAGCCCAGGACCGTGAAAGTTGGAAGAATGCTGAAGAGGCCTTCATCCTGCAATGGATTGACACAGGCTGATGATGATGATGATGATGATGATGATTATATATATATATATATATATATATATATATATATATATATATATATATATATATATATATATATATATATATATATATCATCGTCACGTCCGTACGTCAGTGCGTATCCAGACTTTATCTATTTGTCGGATAGACAGCCAGAGATAGCAATAGCGCGCAAAGTTCAAGAATATACCCAAAACATGTTTCAAGCTGCATGACTCTATATAGGCGAGATAAGGCAGCTGTCACTTTAAGCATTATAATTGACAATCCATTGATTGTTTCTAATGATGGTAATCTTGTTTTATCGAGGATATATACAACTTTCAGATTATATCTGTTTCAAGAGATAGCGCCAGTAGTTTTCTTGGAATTTAAAAAGTTTCAGTATTTTTCCGACATACTTCGTATTTTTAAATTAAAAATAAAAATGGCGGTAGTTCTATTTAAGATGCATTTGTTTTCAAGGTGATAGATACAGATAACATTAATGATGGAAATTTACCCCAGTTCAGGTCGTTTATACCATTTATCGTTTGCGAGAGATCTAGCTTATTCTGCATTGTTATCGGGCAAGGTAATAGTATGTGTTCCAGTTGGCTTGATAGACTTCAAGCATGCTATAAACCTAAAAGCTAGACCAGACCCTTGGTTTAGATATTTTTGAGATTGAACGTTTAAAAGTTTTCTGTGCTAGTTTTTAAAAAGTTTTACGATCGTGAAATAAAACGGTAAATTTGTTGTTATTTTTTGTAACTTTTATACCACATATAGCGTTGTCCGGAAACTTCTTAGATATTTTCAATTAGTTGTTCTTTAACGCTTGTAAATAATAATAGGTGTTAGAATAATAATGTTTATTTGCACATTATTACTTCCTGTGATATTAACTGTGTTTAACACATCGCTCAATATGTCCACGGTCTGACATATAGATGGCATCACTTACGACAAATCCTTATCAGTGATCGATTGTGCCAACCTTCAAATGCCATGTGTCAACATTTCATGACAATCTGTCTACCAGTTTCTGAGTTGTTGTGGAAACAATGTGGACAATGGAAAAAAATTATCGCGTGTTGATTAAGCATTGCTTTTTGATGAGGAAAAACATCGTTGAAGCAAAACACTTTGCTTGAAAGACCGTAATTGATTGGTATGCTTAATTCAAACGTTGAAGTACCGATGATGCCGAATGTTCTGGACGATCTTGCTAGTCCTCAGCGTTTCACTAGGCGCCGTGCTGCAGCTGTGAGTATATCCGGTCGATCGCTACAAATCATTAGAAATGACGACTTGAAATTCACCAAAATAATGATTGTGCAATATCTGATCGAAAGGAATTTTGCACAGCGCAGTTAGTTTTGTGCGAGAATGCGCGCCATTCTTGCAGATGACCCTGCATTTAAATGGATATGTAAACAAGCAAAACTGTAGGTGCTGGACAGCCGAGAATCCACAAGAGCTTCACAAAAGACCTCTCCATAGTGAAAAAATTAGAGAAACCAACTTGTTTCTAGGGTTGTATAAGCTCGTCAGGAGGGTAGTTAAGAATTTAGAACAAAGCTTACGCCCCAGAGGGCACTTTCGAAACGGGAACAGTGAAGAATATGAGCATTTTACTTTTTGCTTGTTTCTTTTTTCCTTTCCACATTGTCTTACTAGTTTTATTTCAGCTATAGACTTTCTTTTTGATACATACGGCGATAACAACGATAACACCCTTCAGAAGTATTTGATTAGAATCACCCAAATTAAATTGAAAGACAAAGCACAAATCTTAGTAGGAAACTGATTAGAACTAAGAACTTGGCAAGAACTTAAAGAAGCCTTAATCGATTGTTTTGGAGATAGAAGAAATCTCGAATGCTTAGAGCAAGATCTTCTACTCTCCTACCCGAACAAAAACGAAAACCCTTTAGACTTCGGGAAGAGATTACAAATTTTGCGAAGCCACCTAACGCAAAAAATCAACTCCTTCAGTGATAACACTGGGGAACAATTTGAGCTCTGAGTATATCCTGTCGATCGCTACAAATCATTAGGAATGACAACTTGAAATTCACCACAATATAATGATTGTGCAACATCTGATCGAAAGGAATGCAATGCACTGCACAGCGCAGTGAGTTTTGTGCGAGAATGCGCGCCATTCTTACAGATGCAATAACACAGCAATTGCATAAATAAGCAAAACTGTAGGTGCTGGACGGCAGAGAATCCACAAGAGCTTCACCAAAGACCTCTCCATAGTGAAAAAATGACAACGTAATGCGGAATTTCCAAATTTGGAATCGTTGTTTCTTATTTTTTTTGAAGAGGAGAAAAGAACAGTAACAGTGACTTCGGTAGGTTATGTTAATATGTTGTAACGCCGACAGGTAAACATGGGAAAACTGTGGTTCCAATAAGACAGCTCACATTGCGAGAGCATCAATGGAATGTGTTGAACAAATATTTCCTCAACATGTGAACTCCCGTTTCGGCGATGTTTTTTGTAAGATTGCCTTAAGTCTAGAGTGTACGAGAACAAACCACCCACTATACAGGAACTAAAAGTTGCTATATGTCAAGAAATGCTATGCACCAGAGGAAATGATTTTGAAAGTAATGCACAACTTTTAATAGAGATTGAAGATGTGTGACCGTAAAGAAGGGCGACGTTTAACTGACACTATTATTACTTCAATTTGTTGTAATTACAAAAAATTGTTTTGAAAATAAACAATGTTGTCTTTAGGTGAAAGACATGCGTTTCCTCTGCGCCACCGTATATAGTGTATATTGAAAATACAACCAAATTTCGTTAGTATTTTTTTTTTAATATTATTAGTAACAAAAACATGTACACTCTTTTAAATCAAACTATAGCGTTTAATTTAAACAGTCATATTTACGAAGTCTTGTGGTACGACCGAACAATCAGAATCGTAGAGAAACCAACTTGTTTCTAGGGTTGTATAAGCTCGTCTGGAGGGTAGTTAAGGATTTAGAACAAAGCTTACGCCCCAGAGGGCACTTTCGAAACGGGAACAGTGAAGAATATGAGCATTTTACTTTTTGCTTGTTTCTTTTTTCCTTTCTTTACGAGGATGCGAGACGAAAATTATGGGATATTATTGTGCCGCGAAGAGTTACGCGACATTCTTGTTTAACAAAGCGTCGGATGTGATTATATACTTTGAGTTTCGCTAGAAAGAAATTGGTCCACGGGGTGCGGATGCGTCTTTTCCATCTGGCGCTCGCAACTTTAAAATAATTAACTTTTGTTAGTGAGTTTTACTACTTTTTAAAAATATCATTTAGGTTTTTCTTGATTTCTTTGTTTTACACGTATAATAAATAAAGGGCCTATCAAATAAGAATGATGAAACTTCTAAATTAAATAAAACAAATTTTTTTTTGCTTAAAATCGCCTCAGATTGCAATTATTACAATTAACCGGTGTTTTCACATACCCCCAGAGAAAAAAATCTAAAATAGTTAAGTCGCATGATCTCGGCGGTCAACGTTGGGACCATTTCGTGATATTAACGAGTTGTTGAACTTGGCTCGCAATAAGCCATCGATTCCATCAAATTCCAGGAAAAAAATCTTCCAGCATTACCTTGTAGTGCTTGGTATTGATGTGAACGGTGGCTCCTTCCTCATTTTTAAAGAAATAAAGACCGATGACCCCTCCATGCCAAAATCTACAACAAACTGTGATCTTTGGCGGATGCAAAGGACTCTCATGTACGGGTGGATTAGATTCGCACCAATACCGACAAAGCCATTGAGATAGGTATGAGCCTCATCGGAGAAGATGATTTTCCGATGAAATTCGTTGTCGGCTTCATTTCGACGGTCCAATCGGCAAATTTACGACACAATTCTTCTGCCAGTACCATCTTATACAAGCCTAAGTCCAACTTCAAAATTCGCCAGGTTGTCATTGGCGAGAGGCCTAACTCTTCACTGAAGAATAAAATTAAAAAAATATATGAATTGATTTTTTATGATAATTTTTCGTATTTCCTAATTACCTATATTGATTATAAAACATGGGAAAATTACTGTCAATTTTCTGGACAACTAACTTTATTATTTATTTCTATTCTGAATTTTTTCATGAATTATTAAATTTTTGTTTCGAACCGATACTGTCAACATGTATTTGTTTTTAAAATAAAAATTTAACTTAGAAATTATAAAAATTAATTTTGTCTATATACTTTTGTTCATTACTGTATATGTCATTTCCGAAATTGTCTTGTTTTTCGAAGAGGATTTTATGCACGAAATAGAATGAAAAGAATACACGAAAAACAGTACGAATTAAAGAAAAACATTTTTCCTCAAACGATATTGGACTCAGAACGTGGCAAAACAAAAGTTTCCTCACTTATTTGAAGCAAAAACCATCCTTGAACACTTCATTAAATCTATTGTTATTATTTTAGCTAGCTGCTTCTGTTTACTCAAATCTCGTGCTCGAACTTGTAAAAGCTGGATATATTTATATAAATAAGTTTAAGGTAGAGAGAAGTGCGCGCCTAGTGCGGGGTAATTTGATATCTCGGCGGAATTTTGCGATGAAAGAGATGCTGGCGGAAGTGTAGTAGTAATATTGTGCCGTATATGCTTGTTCTAAGTCGTTTGTGGAGAAACTTTTGATGGATAGAATGGTTGTAGTAGAATGGTTCATATCTTGAATATGTTTTACATTATTTTCTTATACTACTCACGTCGAAAAGTATTAATTTGTAGAAACGTATGTATGTTATATACGTATAGTAGAGATCAAAATAAGATAATTTACTCAATAAATGTGCTGGTAAATTTTAGTTATTAAAAAGATACAAGATGTTGAAAGTGAAATTAAATTTTCGAAAAATTGAGATAATTTAAAAACGGTTAAAGATATCAGGTTCAAAATCGAGGTAGTTGGGTTTTCAACAGTGACAAATACGAATTTGGTACTAATTTGAGCCTAGTTCGTAGAGGGAGCTTCCTACCTACTTTGTGAGAAATTAACTCGCTCATATTTGTTTACCCTATAAAGCTGGAAATATTTTAATATACTTCAAAATAGATAAGAGTTATAATTCCCGCGTAAAAAAAGGACTCCTTGGTTAATATCAGTATCTCACGCCGTTTGCGAGATATTCGTGTCCGAATATTCCATTGCACACCTTGTCGATGGTTGAAAAATCATTGTATCATTGTAAAGTAACCTCAGATGTTTTCTATAAGGTTATTATCACATTATCGCTAAACCATTTTTTCACAGATCTGGCAGTGTGCTTGGGGTCGTTATCCTACGGAAAGACCCAAGTCACCGGCAAACTTTCGTCAGCAAAGAGCACCATATGACTGTGCAGAATGTTTGTGTATTTTTCCTGGTAAGGATACCGTCAATTTTCACTAAGGGCCCAACACCGAAGTCCTCGAAGATATTTTTATTTCTAGAAAAAAACTGTTTCTTGATTTGTACAAAAGTAATGAATTGATTCTTTTTACAGATTGGGACAATTACTTTGTCCGTTCTTTGATTTGTTTTTCGTGGACTTCTTTTATCGTGGTTTATTTTCGCATGTACCTTGGTTTTTGAAGTATTTTAGCGTCCCGAGCACCATTTTTTTGGAACAGTTTAAATGTTTAACTATTTTTCTGTAGCTTCAACTTCGCTGCTTTAAAGCAATAATTATCTTGCACGTGGTAAGATCACAGTTTCTTTATTTACCCGTATTAAAACTAATGTAATGTACTTTAACAAAATGAAAAAAGATATTTCTGACACTAACCTAACCAGATTTAAAATATACTCAACGCACTTATCCCTGTCGTTTCTAACTCTATGGCCAGCTATATTATCACTAACGTTTATTTATGCTTTGCGTTCCATGCATCTTGCAACATTAATTTTTATAGTAGGTATTTCTATATATATATATATATATAGAATCGGAAAAGCAAGAACTGGGGAAAATGCAACTGGCCCATACGGAAATGGTGAGCAGGACAATAGAGGTGACAAGCCGGTTTGGAGAACAAGAGCTCTATATTTTGAATTCGTTTTTTTTAAATATCAACAGAAAATGGACATGGAAAAGTTCATCTGGACTAACAAGTGAAATTAATCACATCATGTCAAACGATAAAGCAATATTTTGCAATTGTACTGTCTTTAACCATTTATATCATTAACCCATATTAATCCACTGCAGGATGAAGGCCTCTTCAGCATGCTTCCAACTCTCGCGGTCTTGAGCTTTCCTCTGCCATTCGGGTCCAATATATCAAGCGATATCCAGTCCAGGACTGCCCTGGTCCATCTTTCGTCCCATCGCCTCGCTATATGGTCTGCCCACTTCCATTTCAATTTCTTTATTCATCCAATGATGTCGCTCACTTTCGTTTGTTCTCTCCTGTTTAGTAATGCCAATCCTTCCATTCGCCTATGTGCTACTCGAAGTTTTTGAACTGACTGTGATGTGAGTGGGGCGGTTGTGAACGGGCAGGACACACTGATCAAAGATTTTTCTTTTCAGGCAAAGTGAAAGTTCCATTCAAACCCTCTGCCCAAGATATACATATATATATATATATATATATATATATATATATATATATATATATATATATATATATATATATATATATATATATATATATATATATAGTGATCCAAAACTTCTAAATCCGTTTCTGAAATAGAAATTCTTTTGTCCTTAGCAAATTTATTGAACATGGCCTGACTCTTCTTCTGGTTTATTTTCAAGCCAAATGGTTCCCCAGTTCTTTGCAGCTCCTCTCCACCCTCTTTGCAGCTCCTCTGGCTCTAGAAGAAGAAGAACGATATCATCTGCAAATCTAAGATGATTTAAGTATACACCATTAGTCCTTATTCCATCCGGTTCTCAATCCAGATTAAGAAACACTTCTTCCAGGCATTTTGAGTATAATTTTGCTAGTGTTTTATGTAAAGTCCGACCACCAGCTTTTAAGATCTCCACAGTTATACTATCCTTCCTGAAGCCTTGCCATTTTTCATCCTTTTTCACTACCTCTACCAGGATATCCGGTACTTATTCTTCAGTGGGCATTGCTGTTCTTGCTTGATTCTGGTCCTCATATAACTTTGAATAAAATCTTCGAACAACCTCTAACATTTCCGTCCGTTCCTTGTACCATCCTCACGCAGTAAGGCATACACGTGTGTCTTTTTCTTTCTTAGCTTCTGCTTACCTTTGTTAATTCCCTAGTTTTCTTCCAGAGTCCTTTGCACTAGCTGCATGTGGAATCGGCTTGTTTCCTCTTGAATACGTTTTCTTATAGTTTTGCAAAGCTCAACGTACTCGACCATGCCAAAAGGACTCCCTGAATTCCTCATTGTCCGTCGTTTCTTCATTAAATCAATGTTCTCACTGGAGATTTTTGTCAGTTTGAAACATTTTTCTTCTGGTGCTATTCCAGTACTGGTCTGTAATTTCCATCTCCTCCGAGTCTTGCAACACAGCAAAGCAATTCGACAAAGCAACTTCAAAATATCTGTCCCTCTCCAACTACTTGCCAGAATCCACTTTGTCCCTTTTTGACGTTATCATTCTTTCGCGTTCTTTTTGGCAGTTTATCCTATCTTTGTTGGTACCATTCGGTGGTCACTTCCCACATTAAAATGGTTAAAGACAGTACAATTGCAAAATATTGCTTTATCGTTTGACATGATGTGATTAATTTCACTTGTGAGTCCAGATGAACTTTTCCAGTTCCAGGTCCAGTCCAACTTTTCCATGTCCATTTTCTATTGATATTTAAAAAAAAACGAATTCAAAATATAGAGCTCTTGTTCTCCAACAAAGTCAACCGGCTTGTCACCTCTATTGTCCTGCTCACCATTTCCGTATGGGCCAGTTGCATTTTCCCCAGTTCTTGCTTTTCCGATTCTATATATATATATATATATATATATATATATATATATATATATATATATATATATATATATATATAGAATGATATATATATATATATATATATATATATATATATATATATATATATATATATATATATATATATATATATATATATATATAGAATGATAGTCCGTGCTGCATCGATCGAAAAAAGTGGTAGGCTGAAGGATCTAGGTCCGGTGAATACGATGGGTGGGGTAGGACGTCTCATTTAACGTTCTCCAAATAGTGTTTTGCATATTTTGCAACGTGGAGCTGAGCACTGTCATGTTGGAAAATGACTTTATCGTGTTTTTGACCGTGTTATGTGCGTTTTTCTTCATCAATGCTGGGTTCAATTTTATCAATTGTTATCGGTATCGATCACCAGTAATCGTTTCACCAGGTTTCAGTAGTTCGTAATACACAGCTCCCTACTATCCTACCAAATACACAGCAAAGCCTTGTTTCCATGTATATTGCGCACTTGTTTTGATGTTGAAGGCTGGCCTGAGTCTACCTAAGATGTTTTGTGCTTTGGGTTGACAATATAGATCTATTTTTCATCATCTGTCACAAGTCGACCACAACAAACCCACAAAAAACAAGTGGTTTTTCACCTCTCAATGTCTCTTTCCTTTAATTTACATGGAACCCATTTTCCTTCTTTCTGGATCTTTCTCAATGTGTGTAGATATACTGAAATGGTGGATTGGACAACATACAATGCTTTTACCAATTGTTTCAACGCATGAGTTGAGTCTTTATCCAATAATGCTTGCAAATCTGTCCTTTATGCTCCTTGTCTTTTATATCAAAATCACCACTTTTAAAGTGTTTAAATTATGGTTCCCAAGATTGTCTAATAACTGTCAACAGGCATATTCTTTTGGTTCAAAACGTCTTTTTCTGGTTCATAGTTCGACATATTCAAAGCTACGAAAAACTCGTAGCTTTGAATATGTCGACGGCGTATATTTATCCTCCAAAATGCTATATACGTCATTAGTGTACATCAACAAATGTATTAGTCACGCTATCTGTTAGCAAAATCGACTTATTAACCGAAACAATTATTATAAGTTTTAAATATAGTGGAGATTAGGATATAATTCTTAGCTCGTTCATTTATATATACTTCGGCAACATTTCTCCTGGACAATTTTAATACAATAAGCTGTAACAAATCTTTAGCTATTCATTTCTTTAGGCGTTTATCAGCGACAGACCATACTTCGACCAACTGCGTAGGTTCAGTCATAAACCTGTCACATTCGTAGGTGTCAATATCTCATAAACCAGCTTCGACAGCCAAACTGGAGATCGAAAGAGAAAAAAACGTCCAGCGGAGACCATCTCGCTAATTGATATTTATTGTAGCATAAATATTGATCGCGACAGACAAGATGAATTTACGAGTACCCCTTCGCGCAAATTGTTTTTAAATTAGAGTAACCGATTGGTAGAAAACGAAGAAGGGTCTTTATGGGTGTGCGTGGGACATGGTAATTGAATTTACGAAATTGTTGGTTTACCTCAGATTTTATTCAGTATTTCTCATATACCTTGACGCTGGAAAATTATTGTCAATACTGTAATGGTAATACCCCAACCATTTTAACTAAAATTGTTATTAATATTATTGCCAGTATCTCAGATATTTGATTACATTCTTAGTTTGAAATTGTTTTCGGAAGTTCGGAAAGGTTTCCGCGGTCGGTAATATTAGAATTACTAGGTTCTCGGGGAGAACCGCGCTTTAGATTTGTAAAATCTCGACGTTTCGGCTGGGCCATTTTGAATTGTTGGTCACTTTGAAGTCATTATCAAGGAAATCTAGTTGATTTACTCCGACGCCTCAATCAGAGCTCACAACTAGAAAAGAATGTGGTCGGCCCGACCTCTGCATTAATAGGTGAGGTTGAGGGTGGAGCGCTCGGTTGAGGAGAAGGGGTGAGACGGAAGGTGGACGTTTGACTTGAAGGGTTTCGGATGGGCAATTTGGAAATAAGCGGTTTTCATGTACTTGAAATGTTCTTTAAACAGTCTGGCCGTTTTTCGATCTCAATTGCTTCATGAATTATGCGGAGTTTGTAGGAATATATAGGTGCGATTACTTTAACCTTGTCGAAATCAATTTTGTGACCCGTTTGGATATGATGTTCTGCTAGAGTCGAGGAGAGATCCGATTTTCGGACGGCGAGAGAATGCTCGTATATGCGATTTTGGATACGTCTGTTGGTTTGGCCGATATATGATTGGGAGCACCCAAAACAACAAATCTCATAGACACCATGAGACTCTTGTGGAATATTATCCTGCACTGGTCTAAGGAAACTGGATATATTTCTTTCTGTTGTAAATATCGTTTCGATATTACAGGATCTGAATATATATATATATATATATATATATATATATATATATATATATATATATATATATATATATATATAAATATTGTAAACTGGGTCCGTGGAGAAAAGTATTAAAAAGCTAAGGAAGTTCACCCCTGCTCCACGTCGTGGTTTGTTGCCATTCCTTCATCCGCCATCCAAAGCGCCAGCAAGCGTCTCCCAAGGCCGTTTTTTGGCCTTAAGCCGTTATCCGTTGGCCTCAAGCTGGATACCTGAAGAGCGGATGAAGGAACGACTAAAGCGATGACCATATAAATTGGCCATATCATGGGCATGGCTAATGCCAATTATGCCATCCAAACGAAAAGCCAATGTTCGAGCTTTTTTTTTTCATTTAAAAAAAATGAGAAGAAGTGGGAGAGAGGGGGGAGTAAAATTTTGTTGTTATATGTTTTTATATTCAAAAAAATTTAAAAAAATCAAGAAATCAAAAAAAAAACCTGGAACCCTATCGCAGTGCCACCTACCGGGTCCAATCTATTATTATTCACGTAAAGGCCCTGGTTGACCACGAGAAGTACAGTTAGAGGCGTTTTCCCTTTTAGCTTTTTTCCTTTGGTCAGACCAATTTGTTCCACTCTTCCTACATTTTTCTCTCTGGCCAACCTCCCAAACGTTAACCTGATGTATGAAACAGTCTCTATCGTGAATTTCACTTTGTATAATATCTGTTGATCTTAGGTCCTCTTTAATTGCAGAAATCCATTTAATTATTTCTACTTTAGCTCTACTCCTATTTTCATAAAATTCGATTATTTGTCTAGTTAGCCTACTCTGGTTTATCCGTTTTATGTGTCCATCAAACTTAAGTTTTCCTTTTCTCATATCGCTATATATATCTGTGTATTGTTTGATTTCTTGGTTTTCTGGAAGTCGGTATGTTGTGTTATTTATTTGTTTGGGGCCTAAGATTTTCCTTATGATTTTTGTTTCCTTCTTTTCAATGTCCTCGATGTCTCTGTTTCTATTCAAAATGAGCGTTTCTGCCCTATATAGAGTTTCTGGCTTAATAACTGTGTTGTAATGTCTCAATTTTGTGTTTTTAGATATGCATTTTTTGTTGTAAATATTTTGTGTAAGTCTCACTGCAGTTTCCATTTTTTGACATCTATCCTTATTGGCCGCTTTTTCTAACCCGTTTTCCACGATTATTTCTCCCAAATATTTGAATTGAGAGACTCGTCTGATGTTGCCATATTTTGTTTTTAGAAATTGTGTTCTCAGTCTGTTGCAGGTCATCTATAGTGTCTTTTCAAAGAAAATTTAGAGTCCTACCTTTTCTGCTGTTTCTTTTAGGATTTCTATCTGTTTTTGCGCCGTTAATATATCTTGAGCCAAAATTGCTAGATCATCAGCAAACGCCAGACAATCAATTTTGATGTTGGTTCTCTCCAGTTTAATGGGCTAGTCAATATTCAGGGCCTAGTTTTTTTTTCACGCCACTCATGTATTACTTTTTCTAGAACACAGTTTAATAAGAATGGCGAGAGTCCACCCCCTTGTCTCACTCCAGTTTTAATTTTGAAGAGCTCTAGATGTCACCCATGAATTTAACTTTTGACCTGTGTTAGTTAATGTTGCTTTAATAATTTCCAGCGTTTTCTGATATAGTCCTTGTTCTTTCAAGATTTGAAATAAAGAATCGCGGTCAATTGAATCATATGCTTTTTTGAAATCCACAGATGTAGAGACGAGATTTTTATTGTACCGTTTTTGATGTCTTAGGATCAACTTAAATTCAGAATCTCTTCAGGGCAGCATCCACCCGGTCGAAAACCTGCTTGATATTCAACAGTTCTAGGTTCTAACTGTCACTGTGCTCTGTCTAATAGACATTGAGAAAGAATCTTGTAACAAACTGGGAGGAGATATCCCTTTGTAGTTGTTTACATCCGTTCTATCTTCTTTCTTATGTAGTGAATGGATTAGAGTATCTTTCCAATCTTCCGGAATCCACCCGGTTCGCCAAACTTCTTGCACAATTTTGGCTACTTGCTTGATTGTACCTGGACCAGCGGATTTCAAAAGTTCAGCTGTGATTCCATCTTCACCAGAAACTTTGTTATTTTTAAGTAGCTTGATTTGCCTAATTATTTCATCTTCATTGGGTGGTAATGAATACTTAATTGTTGTCAATATAAGTACCGTTGACATACAAAAAAAATATATTTACTTTCACTCGTTACATTATATATTACAAATTAATATAATTTAATTTTTAGTTTATTTTTGAAAACGAGGGGAGAGGACCCTCCGAAACCTTAACGTTAAAAGTTTGTAAAATTTTTTATAACATTTTCATATCTTTAAAATTTTGTTCGTTAGGCACATTTATTACAAAAAAGAATCACTGAGAAATTTGTTTCCGTTTGGTTTTTTGTTTTTACCCAGTGATTCTTTCTCTACATAAGAACAGGTATTTTTGATATTTTTTGAGTTTTAGATAGTGGCGAAAACCCCAAATAAAGGAAAAAAATATTTGAGTTTAGTGTTTTAAACCGAAGGTTCCAACATAAAAATTCATATAGGCCTGTGTTATCGTAACATTTAATATCATTATGACAAACAGTGGCCAAGTTTCTTTTGAACTATCGATTAAACGTGCTATTTTTGCAATATCCAACGCTTTTCTAAATCGATTTTCATGGTTTTCGCTAGTTTTCATAAAAATTAACGAACTAGAATTTCGGAAAAAAATGTAAGTTGCCATTAAAAAAAGGTAACTTTTTTAAGTTTTTTAATCATTTGAAACAAGTTGAAATTATTGCAATATTTGAACTTGAACAATTATTTGATTTTTGTGCTCTGGAAAACCCTCAGGTGCCTCCAATAGGGTACCCAGGATTCACAACCGCAAGTAGGCAAAGGCACGATCACAGCTCGGTACATAGCCCTCTTCACTTTCAAGAACATAAACATTTTAAGCGAATTTATCATATTAATAGCAACATTAAAGCTAAAATTATTATTGTCATTATTGTATTGAAATATTTCTTTTTGTCGACTTTTCGGTATCGTTCCAGTTGGATTAAGGTTAATCCGAAATGGGGGAGTCTCCACGGAACAATTACACCTGGAAGTTCCAATTTTCCGCCATAAAAAACCGATCAGAAGCAGGTGCTGCCGAACTTTTCCTTGCGACGCCAAGATTAGATTATATCGGTATCCGATCACGTTACGTATTAAGGATTTGGCTTTGGTAGTTTTCCAGCCTGAAAATTGGCCAATTTTCTTAGTTTTCTCAATTGGAAAGTCGAGAAAAACAATGCACGAAATATACGACTGTAGTGCCTCACAATGTATGATCTATCCGTACGTTCAATATAGTGTAATAAAATAATTGGCGTTTTTTCCCTTTTTTAAACGAGATATGGCGTTTAATAATTCTTAATTCTTTTAAGAGGTAACGCTGGAAATAAGGGTCGATTCACAATATAATCTCTTATGTGAGTTTGATGCTATGAGTACATTTCAAAACACCATTGTTGTTTAAACGATCTCCACCATTAAACGATTTATACGAATCCCACTAAATTATAAACTAGTGAAGATCTCGCGGTTTCACCCTCGGTAGTAATGTTGGGGTAAATAGTATCGAATCTGCATGCATATCGCTGTTTGGAATGTATATATCCTAAATCACACATAATGTATAATCCTAAATCACAAATATCCTAAATCACATTTTTTTACCTCCATCAGTTGTAATAGATTTCAAATTTTTCAAAGTTTTGCTTTCTCGGCATGAAAGAAAGACTTTTTTCATCGGATCGTGACTGGAGACGAAGAATGGATAGATTTCGAGAACCCAAAATGCATGGGTTGACCCAGGATAACGACAGATGTTCGTCTATTAGGGAGAAATCCCTACAGGATCGTCTATTTTGTAGTATACGAATAATAATATTCAAGAAAGTGTGAATAGACAAGAACAAAATTCAATTACCAATTTGGAAGATAATCTTATGAGAAAAGTCTTATACTTACTGGATAAACTAATTTGTAGATGGTCGAAGAGTAGAGAAATTTGTGTGACCAGTTGGATGAACATCAACTAGTTAAATTAAGAATTAGCAAAGCAGTTTTCCATGGAATCAAAACAAAGTCTGAAGAAGTATGCAAAAGAAAGAGAAATAGAAAAGCAAATCTACTATCCATCAAAAAGCAAAGAAAATTGAATATTTCTATATCACGGTCAGTGCCTCGTGACACCCTACAAATAGTATAAATATATTTAATAGAAATATTTTGTTTCTTATTTACATTTACATTATCATTATTTTTTTAAAACTCACCTTGATGCTTAGCACCTCGGACATCAACTGAATAATTCCAAATAAAACATTCACAGCAGGCATATTATCAGAATTAGCCTTTATGAACCCTTTGTCACACATTACTGAAGTAAATTAGTAGCAAATCATCTTTTATTTTGCATTTTTTGCATCAACAATAATATTGACAGTATATATACAGGTAGAAATCGTTGACAGTACTGACGTGAAAACACTTTAATATTATGACGTCACAAACATGGCAGTCAATCGCGGCGCGTTTGTAGTCTCGTGATATTTTTTATATATTATAAATTTTAATTGATTCATAATTAATTGTAACACATTTTTAAAAAGTTTTTCGCATAGATTGCCAATATTACTTAATATTACTGATAAAGTTTTAAAATAAAGTAAAAAAATCGAAATTTTGTATTCAAAAACCTAATTGTATGTGCAATGGAGGCAAAATAGTTTTCTCTCTGGTAAATAACGCTGTACATATTTATGATATTTTGTTTTCCAAGTGCCAAGTCTTTTCTTTCAGGCCAGTATTATAATCCAATGCTCGCTTTTAGCTCGGCTATCTTACAAATTGAGAAAATATGGAATAGTCGCTTTGTTGAGCCAATAAAAAGTTGACCACTTTTAAATCAACGCATATAACCCACTTATAATCATGGTACTTGAGTGTTGCTAAAACAAGAGACATGATTTCATATTCCTCCTTTAATTTAGTGGAATAAGCAATTGAAATTGCATCGCATCGCATCGCATATTTCAAACTCCGCTTGGAACTGTCTATAAAAAGTCTGCATTCATTTGGCTGGTAGTTCAAGAAACCGGGTAGAGCAAAAAAACCAAAGTAGTTATTTTTCTCGAGTACGGCAACATATAATTTTAGTATCTGGAGAAAGTAAATTCCTCTCTTTGAGTCTGGATACCAACAGTTCTGATCTTTCTTTTGAAATATCGAGATCTCTGATAAAACCAGTTAAAGCTTCAAAATAATCCCTTTCTTCGCTAGTACAAACTTGCCTATCCCCGGATGTACTACATTCGGTATCTGAAAAATTAGATATGCCACGAAAAGTTGGTACAGGGATGTCTTCTGAATGAGAAGCAGGTCTATTAACAGATACCAGATCGGGATAGGTAATTTTTTCCGGTTAATAGCATGTCCCTTGAGTAAGCAAAAATAACAGTCATCGTAGTGCTTTTTGGGTACCTGCAAATTATAGACACACCAAACTTCAATTGACTTCTTGTACCATTCGTCCATAGCCTTAAATGTTAACTACACATTTTGCAAACGTTGTTTGGAATCCATTTTTGATTTTTGAGTTAAACTAAGAGAAATACGCAGTTTGCATACATTCAGATATAGATTTTCGAGAACTTTTTCACCGTATATCCGCAACGAATATAACGAAAAGTGTTCGGGTCATTTAACTCCATCGTTTTGATGATGACATCTTCCAGGTTTTATTTACTAACTTTTTTAATTGATCAAACAACAAAAATAAACAAGTTAAAAGGTTACTGAGAAGAAAATATTGTGAATATGAGTATATTAAAAACTGTACGTACTTATAAATTAAGTACACCATTTTTTTTAAAATTTTTTAGACCAGTGTAATAATGTTTTTGCTTTAGTTTATGACGAATAAAAATATGTTGCCTCTCTTTATGTAAACTTTTTCAAAATGGTCTTGCAGGAAATCATGATAATGTTGATTTGCTATTTTAACGACATTCTGGTTAATTTGAATGATTTTAATTCAAAATGGTAGTAGACAGACTAATGCAGTAAACGCAAACGTAAAATCCAAAAAGCGATAATTCCTTTTCGTGAAGACAGAGAGCGTCATTGTTCTCTAATTAGGTTCTAATTGATGTGATTAACGTTCTGTGACTTGAATATAAATCTATTAGTGCAGTGCCAACGCCACCTCACGGCCAAACCAAACATTACGACCCCATTATTCAGCAAATAAACAGGTTAGCTCATAGAACCGTGTAATAACCCCTTATTGTATACTATTGTTCCAGGTAATTTCCATAATATAATATTGAATCCATATTAGTTATACTCTGAAGGTGTATCTGACACGTGTTATGCTAAATTCCATTTCGTTAATGTGCTGCAAAAAAAACTTAAACTATGAGGATTTATACACACTCAGTATCAAAATGTTATACAGCATTTTTGAACAATTATTTTTTGAGACTTTTCAAAATGGGTTAAACCTTAATATTACAACTGCAGTAGAATGCATTTCTATTCACCCCCCCCCCCCCCTTCTAACACGACTAGGGTTAAAAAAATTGAATATTATTACCACTTGTAGATATAATTTAATAACATAAAAACTAGAAGCAAATGTTACACTTGTGATTTAATTCTTAAATTGTGTATTTTAAAGTAAGAAAATTCACAGAGATAGCAAGACAAGACAGAAAGGTGGGAAAAAGAATAGCTAATGATGGCCAATACTTTGATTATTAAGTATTGGCTCAAAAAAATATATATTAAATTTCCCAAAAAAATTGTGTGTATGATTCAAACATTTTGAAATACAAAATTTACTATTTTGGCAATAAATTAACTTTTCAACAGATTTATAAGAAGATTTTTCTAAAAAGAATGGCTATAATGACTTATCACTCACTTTACGTCTGCGTTTACTGCATTAGTCTGTCTACCACCATTTTGAATTAAAATCAATCAAATTAACCAGAATGTCGTTAAAATAGCAAATCAACATTATCATGATTACCTGCAAGACCATTTTGAAAAATTTTACATAATAAGAAGCAGCTTATTTTTTATTAATCATAAACTAAAGCAAAAACACTATTACACTGGTCTTAAAAATAAAAAAAAAAATGGTGTACTTAATTTATAAATACGTACAGTTTTTAATATACTCATATTCACAATATTTTCTTCTCAGTAACCTTTTAACTTGTTTATTTTAGTTGTTAGTTCAATTAAAATAGTTAGTAAATAAAACCTGGAAGATGTCATCATCAAAACGATGGAGTTAAATGACCCGAACACTTTTTGTTATATTCGTTGCGGATATACGGTGAAAAAGTTTTCGAAAATCTATATCTGAATGTATGCAAAATGCGTATTTCTCTTACTTTAACTCAAAAATCAAAGACGTTGATAAACCATGGATTCCAAACAACGTTTGCAAAATGTGTAATTAACATGTAAGGCTATGGACGAATGGTAAAAGAAGTCAATTGAAGTTTGGTGTGTCTATATTTTGCAGGCACCCAAAAAGCACTACGATGACTGTTATTTTTGCTTACTCAAGGTACATGCTATTAACTGGAAAAAATGACCTATCCCGATCTGGTATCTGCTAATAGACCTGCTTCTCATTCAGAAGACATCCCTGTACCAACTTTTCGTGGCATGTCTGATCTTTCAGATACCGAATGTAGTACATCCGGGGATAGGCAAGTTTGTACTAGCGAAGAAAGGGATTATTTTGAAGCTTTAACTGGTTTTATCAAAGATCTCGATATTTCAAAAGAAAGATCAGAACTGTTGGTATCCAGACTCACAGAGAGGAATTTACTTTCTCCAGATACTAAAATTACATGTTGCCGTACTCGAGAAAAATAACTACTTTGGTTTTTTTGCTCTATACGGTTTCTTGAACTACCAGCCAAATGAATGCAGACATTTTATAGACAGTTCCAAGCGGAGTTTGAAATATGCGCTGCGATGCGATTTCAATTACTCATTCCACTAAATTAAAGGAGGAGTATGAAATCATGTCTCTTGTTTTAGCAACACTCAAGTACCATGATTATAAGTGGGTTATATGCGTTGATTTAAAAGTGGTCAACTTTTTATTGGCTCAACAAAGCGAGTATTCCATGTTTTCTCAATTTGTAGGATAGCCGAGCTAAAAGTGAGCATTGGATTATAATACTGGCCTGAATGAAAAGACTTGGCACTTGGGAAACAAAATATCATAATTATGTACAGCGTTAGTTACCAGAGAGAAAACAATTTTGCCTTCATTGCACATAAAATTAGGTTTTTGAATACAAAATAATGATCGATTTTTTTACTTTATTTTAAAACTTTATCAGTAATATTAAGTAATATTGGCAATCGATGCGAAAAACTTTTTAAACATGTGTTACAATTAATTATGAATTAATTAAAATTAATAAAATATAAAAAAATCACGTGACTACGAACGCCTCGCGATTGACTGATATGTTTGTGACGTCATAATGTTAAAGTGTTTTCACGTCAGTACTATCAACGATTTCTACCTGTATATATATAATGTCAACATTATTGTTGATGCAAAAAGTGCAAAATAAAATATGATTTGCTACTAATTTAGTTCAGTAATGCGTGAGAAAGGATTCATAAAGGCTAATTCTGATAATATGCCTGCTGTGAATATTTTTATGGTCACAGATTTTCTTAAAAATGACATTCGGTTTAATTCAGCAATTCAAACATTTTGAAATACAAAATTTACTATTTTGGCAATAAATTAACTTTTCAACAGATTTATAAGAAGATTTTTCTAAAAAAAAATGGCTATAATGACTTATCACTCACTAATCACTCACGAATTATTCACGAAGCACACAAAAATAACACGACATCCTTGGAACTATCCCTGCCTTGGGAATCCATGATTCCCAAGGCAGGGATAGTCTATCTCTATTTGGACATCGATTTATTTTGTATTAATTACCATTTGTGTTAATTGTTAAACCTGTTACTTTCTAGCCATTTCACACTGCTCTCAGCTTGTTTATATATTTTTCTTATTTCCTTATTATCATAAGTAATGTCTGAATGATTGTGGCGTGTTCATTTTTTTTTCTTTATTTGGGTTTTTCGCCACGATCTAAAACTCAAAAAATATCAAAAACATCTGTTCTTATATAAATAATCACTGGATAAAAACAAAAAACCAAACGGAGAATTTTTGTAATAAATTTGCCTAACGAACAAAATATTAAAAATATAAAAATGTTCTAAAAAAATATACAAACTTTTAACGTTAACGTTTCGGGAAGTATTCTCCTCCCGTTTTCAAAACGAATCTAAAAATAAAGTATATTAATTTCTATAAATTATGAAAAGATAGAAAGTAAATATATTTTTTGTATATGTTAATGATACTTACATTGACAATTAGTTTTTAAATACAGTGACATACTACCAAAAATACGAAGGCATAGCGATACAGTTATTTTTATTATTTTTTATTCAATTATAGCGGTTTCTTTTAATCTTCTGTATTTTGTGACAGATTTTTTGAATACCGTTTTGGAATTATTCCAATTGATTTTATGACCCGATTCCCATGCGTGTTGACAAATTTTAGATTTATTAAAATCGCCATTTCTAAGAAGGTCTCTTTTATTCTAACATCTAATGGTCTAAATGTCCCACCTATATAGAATTCGCCACATTCGCAGGGAATTTTATAAACCACATTTTTAGTATTTTATTGTATATTGTTTGGTTTAGTCTTTGTTAATAGAGATCTAAGAGTATTTTTTGTTTTAAATGTCGTTCTTATGTTGTATTCATTTCCTACTCTTTTAATTGTGTCAGAAATACCGTGGATATAAGGAATTGTAAGGTTAATTGTTTGAGAGTTATTATTATTGTTATTAATAACTTGTCTGTTTTGTCTGGTATCAAAAGTTTTAAACGATTTAATTATAAAATTTTTTGGGTAATTGTTTTTTATTAAAATGTCTTTTATGCGATTTGTTTCTTTTTCTAGTGCATCACTGTCGGTACAAACAAGTTTTGCTCTGTCATATAAACTTTTAATTACGCCTATTTTAACCGATTTTGAGTGATTGGAAAATACATTGAGATAACTATCTGTGTTGGTCAGTTTTCTGTAAACTGTAGTTTTTAATGTGTTGTTTTGTTTTAATATTAAGGTGTCGAAGAATGGCAATTTATTCTCCTTCGCCATCTCTAAAGTAAATTTAATTGTAGGCTCTCGAGAATTTATATCTTGTAAAAAAAAACTTAGATCGTCAATGCTATGTTGCCATATAGCAAAAATATCATCAACATATCTAAGCGATATTACTGGCTCTTTAAGAGATTTATTTAATGCCATTCCCGAGTTCCTCCATAAATATATTACTCATCAAAGCAGAAAGAGAAGAACTCATTGCCATTCCGAAATTTTGTTGATAATAATCATTTTCTAATTGAAAATATGTGGCTTTTAAGCACAGAGATAATAATTCCAAAATTGTATTTATGTTTAGTTTAGTGCGGTCTTTTAATGTTGTGTCATGTTCTAATCTTTTTCTAACTATTAAAAGTGATTTATCAACTAGTATATTAGTAAATAAACTCACCACGTTAAAACTAACCGTTAAATTTTGGTTTGTAATTTTAATGTTCGAAATTTTATCTAAAAAATCTGAAGAATTTTTAATATATGAATTTGTTCTACCCGAAAGTGGATTTAAAATATTTAATAAAATTTTTGCTAGTTTATAACATGGGGAATCTATACTACTAACTATAGGGCGAAGTGGTATATTAGTTTTGTGTATTTTTGGTAGACCATAGAAATGAGGTGGTTTACTATAATGTGGTGTAAGTTGTGATCTTTCTAAATCTGTAAATCCACGTTTGTGTTTATATAATATATTGTAAATTTGTCTCTCTATTTTTAATGTTTGATCTGTAGGTATTTTAGTGTAATTTCCTTCATCAATTAAAGTTTTAATCTTGTTATTATATTCTGTAGTGTCCAGAATAACTGTGGCGTTACCTTTGTCTGATGGCAATATTTTAATAGATGTGTCTTTTTTTAATTTATCTATAGCTAACCTTTCCTCATGGTATAAATTTGATTTATTTTTAAATTGTTTTTCTAAGATAAGTTTTAATCTGATCCTGTATTCATTTGCACTTTCCAAAGGTAATTTTTGAGCAACAGACTCTACTGCCAAAATAAGGTCTAATTTAGGAATATCTTTCTATGCAACATTAAACTTTAATCCTTTAGAAAGTACATACTTTTCAGAATCCCATAATATTTTACTTCAAAGGTTAACTACAGTTTTGTTAATGAAATTTTTGTCTGTATGTGTATTAATGTGTTTTTATTTGTTCCATGTTTTTCAATAATTAAATTTTTAAATTTCTTAATATGAGTATTTTTTTGGATATTGAAGTGATATATGTAACTGGAATAGACGTTATTAAAAATGTGATTAAAATCTACTTCAGTTACTTTTTCGTATATTTGTTGTAATATATTATAAATGTCAGTCTTTAATTGTTGTGTTTTTGTGTAATTGTGTTTTTTTTGCCCTTACTAATTGGGTTTTTAAATAATTATCATTTTTTTTACTTTATTTTAAAACTGTATCATAAATAATATTGATAATCGATGCGAAAAACTCTTTAAAAACTTGTAATAATTAAATATAAATTAATTAAAATTAACAAAATTTAAAAAAAAATCACGTGACTACGAACACGCCACAATTGGCTGCCACGTTTGTGACGTCATTATGATAAAGTGTTTTCACGTCAGTACTGTTAACGACTACTACCTGTATATAGACTGTCAAAATTATTGTTGGTTAAGTGCAAAATAAAATATTGTTGGTTAGTAATTTAGTTCAGTAATGTGTGACAAAGGGTTCATAAAGGCTAATTCTGATAATATACCTGCTGTGGATATTTTTAGGGTCACATGCCATGCTGTTCATAAAACTTATAAAATTAATGCAAAAAAAAAATTTCTAATACTCATGCCTTTTCTTGTTCTTATCATATTTACTTTCATTTGCATGTTACCCGACATAATAGCACCATAAATGTATGTTGTAACGAGAGTTTTAGTTTCCAAGCAAATACCAAAACTTTATATAGTTTATGTCAGCGCATCAACAGTCATAAACCGTATACAGTCATAAAATCCCTTTTTGAATTCTTTTACGTAACGACTTTTTCGTGATAATTTTTCTGCCTTTGACCATATAGTCTTTCTTATGTTAATTTTTTTTTAATATTATGAGTAAATATTCATAATTGTCATTTTTTTATATTTTAAAATAAAGTAAAAAAACCAATATTTACCATTTCCCGGATTTTTTTTTGAAGCATTCATGCTTTTGAATCTTATTTTACAAAAAATAAATAATTTCAAGGCATCTAATTCGAAAATGTGCAAATTTAGACATGCCACTTAAAGTCGATACACAAAATTTAATAATGAGTAGTTCTACCACCATTGTTATAAAACTCTGCAACTCTGTGAGATCTTGACCGAATTAGATGATTTACGTCTTCTTGTGGCATGATGGATATATGCTTCAAGTTCCATTAATGTTGCTGTTAACAATGCTGCTCCTTTTTGTTCTAGTGACAATCAATCTGGGGATCTCGGCGGCCAGTAGAGTATCGCTATCACGGACTTTTCTAAACACTGCACTTTTTAACGAGCTCTATACGGAATGTCGTTATTTTGTAATATAGAAAGATGAGATTTGGACGAACCTGCAGATATGCATTATTTCTTTTATATAATAGGTTATACCAACATTTCCTTCGATTATTACTGGAGGTGATTTTTTTAAGTAAATAGTCGTCTGTACACGCCACTGTTCAGAAACAGACCAGAAGAAACATGACTACCGAATAGAGACGACAAGAGAGATCTCTAACAACAATTAAATAATACCTATTTTCCTTTAAATGGGTTGTTATAGTTTTTCAAGTACTTATAAATACAAACTGTTTAAAAAGAAATTCAGCTGTATCAGTTTACTACACGAACGCCCTCTATATCATAATTCGTGGAGTGATGGCTGTACATCAGTCTAGTGCGAAAGCAAATAGAGTTTTATTCGAAGACTCAATTAATTATCGGCATCATTCTAAGCGATGCGTCTTGTGGTGTGTTGTAAGAGATGGTAGCTAATAAGGACAATAGACACGCATCCCATTACAAGGTTGATTAATAAGCGTCTTGACGCGTTGATCGACGCGAACGATATCACATCGCTTGGCCAATGTATGGATGGGAACTTGGCATATGTACCAGCATACGTCAGTTCCTTTGATGAGGTATACAAAACCGACAACCCATCGGCAAGCGGTCTACGCAAACGACAAGTTTACCATCCACACATTGGCCTTGCCATATCTTGAGTGGCGCTTGCCATATTGTATCGCCAGCGCCGGCTTAAGACGTAGACCTAGAACATGATCTAAAATGCTGCATCTAGAAATCTAAGATGCTGTTCGTCACGTTCTTGGATACTTCCTTATACCTCATCATAATCGTGCATATCTCTGATTCTGATAAACATCTTTCTGAACTCGATTAGCATTAGAAATATAGCATATTCAGTGTGGGGAAATGTTATGCTCCCATGTAAACTATTTACTAACTTTTAAAAGAAACAAGGAACGTTTTCCAGTGCAATAACACTAGTTTACACGGTGTGTAAACCCCAGCTGAACGTTGTTAATTATTGTTTATTTAGGTAAGAGTTATCCAGAAAAAATAATACAAAATTCTGTATTCTTTCTCCTTTATTTGGGTTTTTCGCCACTGTCTAAAACTCAAAAAATATCAAAAATACCTGTTCTTATTTAAAGAAAGAACCACTGGGTAAAAACAAAAAACCAAACGGAGACAAATTTCTCAGTGATTTTTTTTGTAATAAATTTGCCTAACGAACAAAATTTTAAAGATATAAAAATGTTATAAAAAAATTTACAAACTTTTAACGTTAACGTTTCGGAGGGTACTCTCCCCCCGTTTTCAAAACTAAACTAAAAAATAAATTATATTAATTTGTAATTACCGTTGAACATCTAACGGTCTAGATGTCTCACCTACATAGAATTTGCCACATTCGCAGGGAATTTTATAAACCACATTTTTGGTATTTTGTTGTATATTGTTTGGTTTAGTCTTTGTTAATAGAGATCTAATAGGTTTGTAATATATAAAGTAACGAGTAGTTAGTTTTGACGTCGTGACTTTATTTACTAATGTACCAGTTGATAAATCATCTTTAATAGTTAGAAAGAGATTAGAACATGACACAACATTAAAAGACCGCACTAAACTAAACATAAATATAATTTTGGAATTATTAACTCTGTGCTTAAAAACCACATATTTTCAATTAGAAAATGATTATTATCAACAAAATTTCGGAATGGCAATGGGTTCTTCTCTTTCTCCTTTGATGAGTAATATCTTTATGGAGGAACTCGAGAATGACATATTAAATAAATCTCTTAAAAAGCCATTAATATGGCTTAGGTACGTTGATGATATTTTTGCTATATGGCAACATAGCATTGACGATCTAAATATTTTTTTACAAGATATAAATTCTCGAGAGCCTACAATTAAGTTTACTTTAGAGATGGAGAAGGAGAATAAATTGTCATTCCTCGACACTTTAATAATAAAACAAAACAACAAATTAAAAACTACAGTTTACAGAAAATCGACAAACACAGATAGGTATCTCAATTTCTTTTCAAATCACTCAAAAACGGCCAAAATACTGACACAATTAAAAGAGTAGGAAATAAATACAACATAAGAACGACATTTAAAACAAAAAATACTCTTAGATCTCTATTAACAAAGACTAAACCAAACAATATACAACAAAATACCAAAAATGTGGTTTATAAAATTCCCTGCGAATGTGGCAAATTCTATATAGGTGAGACATCTAGACCGTTAGATGTTACGAGTAAAAGACCATACAAACCTTCTTAGAAAGGAGGATTTTAATAAATCTAGAATTTGTCAGCACGCATGGGAATCGGGTCATAAAATCAATTGGAATAATTCCAAAACGGTATTAAAAGAATTGGTAACAAAATACAGAAGATTAAAAGAAACCGCTATAATTAATTTAAATAAAAATAACTGTATTGCTATGCCTTCGGTAGATTTAAATTCAATATGGTTCCCGATTCTAAAGAATACAATTAAAAACATTTAAATATTTGAATACACAATCAGTACAATAAACAATCACACAGTTTGGTAGTATGTCACTGTCAGGAAAATCTATTGTTGTCAATGTAAGTATCGTTGACATATACAAAAAAATATATTTACTTTTACTCGTTACTTTATATATTACAAATTAATATAATTTATTTTTTAGTTTAATTTTGAAAACGGGGGGAGATTACCCTCCGAAACGGTAACGTTAAAAGTTTGTTAATTTTTTTATAACATTTTTATATCTTTAAAATTTTGTTCGTTAGGCATAGTTTTTACAAAAAAGAATCACTGAGAAATTTGTCTCCGTTTGGTTTTTTTGTTTTTACCCAGTGATTCTTTCTTTAAATAAGAACAGGTATTTTTGATATTTTTTGAGTTTTAGACAGTGGCGAAAAACCCAAATAAAGGAGAAAAAGTATATGAACACGCCACAATCATTCAGACATTACAAAATTCTGTCACGTCTGCTTTTAGAAATATTTATTTATTTAAAAATGGAAAAAATCTTAGTATGTATTAATTAAAAAAACATAAATAAAAATGGTCTTCTTTTCATAGTTTTTTGGATCGTCTTCTTTTATAATGGACCAACAGTAATTCCCTAACATATTTTTATCAAAAAATCCTTGATATTGTTCTTCGAAAATCTTTAAATCTTGGTGAAAACATTTTCCCTGTTCGTCACTCATACTGCCTAAGTTTTCAGAGAAAAAAATCTCAAATGCAAGTGCAAGAAATGAATCTTCAATGACATGTTCACTCCCATATATTGACAATTTTTCAATAAATTAGCAACAATATTTTTATAATTTTTACTATTTTTATTTCTCGAACATTTTTCGACAACCATTTTGACCGTTTCATACAATAGATAAAAGGCTTTCAATCTGAGGATCTTTTACAACTTTACGGGTCTGTGGGTCAACAAATTTTCCTTCTTTCAGTTTTGCTTCTGTAATACTTAGAAAGATTTCACAAAGTCCCAATTTATTGTGTTAAGGGGGTAGAATAATAAACTTGAAGAGATTTACCACTATACACCAAATCACTCTTTTTGAACTGCTCGACGCACGTTTCGCTAACCATGTTAGCATCATCAGGAGATGACTTAATCCAATTCTAAAGCCTATGTTCTATTTATATGAAAAAAATCATGAACCGTGAAGTTTACTAAGCCTTACATTAATAATTGAAAAAGTTAACTGAACGGGATAGGTCCTTTATCTCGGTTCATGATTTTCTTACAATTTTCTATTTAATGCTTTCATATGCATCTAAAGCCCTATTATTATTAACACTTTTAATTAGTCTTAAATTACTAATATCAATACTGTGGTCGTGTTCGATTGCATGTTGGGCAACACAATATTTTTCATTTCTCCCATATCTGATGTGGGCAATATGTTCTTTATATCTTGTCAATATGGATCTTTTTGTTTGCCCAATATACCTTCGATCACAGTCTTGACAACTAATTTCGTAAATCGCCGACTTTTCATGTTGCTTTACTTTATCCTTTGGATTACCCAATTCCTGATGATGCTAACATGGTTAGCGAAACGCGCGTCGAGCAGTTCAAAAAAAAAGTAATTTGGTGCTTAGTGGTACATCTCTTCAAGTTTAGTGTTTCACACCAAGGGTTCCAATAGAAGAATTGATCTGGGTAGAATAATGTCTTTTGGATCTACCAAACGACTCATGTTTAAGGTCCATTTTGCCCGGAATATACTGGTTCCGAATTATTTTCTTACATAATGATGCTCTGTGCAATCTCAATAACAAACCGATGACTGTGAGGTTGCTGCACACTTTCTGTTGGTGTTTTTCTTACTGTATTAAATTCTTTAAAGTACACATCTTTTGATAGCTCTTTTTACAATTCACTGCGTGTTCTATTGGCGTCCTATTGGTTTAGTCTACGAATAAGCGCCACTCTGTTATATTATAGTTTTGATTCATTCCTTCAAAAAGTCCCGGGATATTAGTACAATAACAATATTTCTCTTTTCTTTTAAAACATTTTGAGCAAACTTTGCTCCTGTTTCTGAGCAACGTAACTTTCGTGTCTGGTGTTAATAAATT
>JARFXV010000580.1:222500-264340 GCA_031761425.1 Cosmopolites sordidus | reverse complement strand
ATATATATATATATATATATATATATATACATATATATATATATATATGTAAAATTGTTAATGTTAGCTATTTAAGGCTTGCGGTTCTCAGCAGTTTCCTGGAATGGATCGAGGACCTCCGCACATAACTCGCGCAAGCACGGTCTGAATTTGCATATCCCTGACGAACCGACTCGATTCAGAAGTTATCTAGATATTTTCCTTGTTAAAAATCTTACTAATAACATCGCATTACAGATGATTCAGGAGCTTACTTCTGATCACTACCCCATATTGCTCAAAATAGGAACAAAGGTGGATAATCTCCCCCCACTGAAGCGGTCCTAACCCGCGGATTGATAGCATTCAGCAGCTCAAAGATGCGGTCGGAAAATTAACTACCGACATATTAGAAGCCACTAATGTGGCGACTAAAATCTCACCACTGTCTTCTACGGCAGCATCGGATATTCCGCCCGAGCTAACGGAGAAGATACGATCTAAGAACAGATTGTACAGACGCTACCGCTTTACTGGGAATTCTGAGCTCAGTCATCGTGCAAACGAGGCTAAAAGAGAGGTCGAACGGGCCTTCGAAGAGTTCAGGGATCTCAGGTGGGAGGATTTCTTAACGTCAATCGACACGGCCAGTCGATCATTGCGACAAACGGGCAGATCTCTTGTGGGAAAGGCGAGAGCGCCGATTCTTCTTCTGAAGAACGATGCAAACTACGCGGTCTCTAGGGAGGAAAAAGCGGAGCTCTTCATAAAGATCTATAACTTATGTCGTCGATTCTTCGACGTCGTCGATCTTAACTGATCTTAACTGATGTCGTCGATTCAGTCTTCACTCGAAAGGCGGAAATAAAGTTGATAAGTTAAAACAAGTTCTCATGTTTTAAACAATTTCCAACCCAGTCTACTTAATCAGCCATCTAGTCTCTCCAAATATAATACATAACATTATCCGTGGACTAAAAGTAAGAAAAGCACTAGGTCGCGACCGTATCTCTCCGATGCAGCTGAAATGACTACCACATAAGCAAATAGCGTAGTTGGCGAATATCGTCAACGCGGTATTCAGACTCCAGTACTTCACGACTTTACAGAAGCACGCCAAAACCATGGTAATCACCAAGAAAGGGATAAGTTCCAACGATCCAAGCAGCTGTAGGCCAGTTAGCTTGCTGAGTGCACTCAGCAAAGTCGCTGAAGGGGCAATTCTTCATGTCCTGAACGACTTTCTCGCCGATAATATGATCCTACCGAACGAACAGTTTGGCCTCCAAAGGAGCCACAGACTGTAAGGCTCGCCGTGGATGTCAGACGGGAGTTCGTTTCGAAGGCTTTTGACAGGGTCTGGCATCTCGGACTCGTGGTCAAAATGCTTAGACTAGGCATACCCAAGGATATAGTGAGATTAATAGCATCTTATCTAACGGGACACAAGGCTCCCCTCTCGCTCCCATAATCTTTAATATCTACATGGCGGCTTTCCAAAAATTCCGTTTGTAGAAACAGCTTTCTATGCTGATGATACCGCTTTCTATACGTCTGACTACAGAGCCTGGACGATTACGTCCAGGCTCCAGAAGAAGATGTTGAAAGCTTTTAAATGGTTGATTGAATGGAGACTTGCGATCAATTGTTCCAAAACTCAGGACATCCTCTTCACCCGGAGAAGACCTAAACTAAATTAGCAAATTCGGATTCACGGAATTCCAATTAAGTGGGCTAAAATGGCGCAGTTGGTACACAAAGACGTGATTCACGCAATCAAGCATGTTCACACAATCAAGCATGTCTTATTATTTGTGTGTGTTTCGTCAATAATCCATATTAATGAGTGATAAGTAATTCATGAGTGATAAGTCATTATAGCCATTATTTTATAAATATTTGTAATTCTGGTGAAAAGTATATTTATTGAAACCGTGTCCAAATATTGCATTTCAAAATGTCCGAATCTAAGCAGAAATGGTGGCAGTTAAATATTGCGTATTTAAAATATGGGTTTACTCACTCTCCTATGAACCAATCGTTACCTATGTATAAACCTATTTGCCAAAAAGTTTTTTTAAATGAAGCCATGAAACATTCTAGGCTACAAGAGCGCTTGAATAGAATGCATTCTGATGAAAAGAACAAATATTTATCCTATTTTCAAGGAGAGGATAAGAAATAATTAAAACAGCCAACTATATCGAATCTTTTTGCGTCGTCTTCTAAACAAGAAGTTGGACTACGAACTTCATATAATATTTAATTGCTAATCGCAAAAGTCGGAAAACGACACATAACTGGTGAGGAATTAATCTTCCCGTCATTAAAGACGTAATAAAAAATATTCTTTATCATAATACATGGTCAGATATATTCAGGAAAATTAGTAGGAGTCATTATTCAGTCCAAAGAACAATAGATGAAATGGTTAAAGACGTTGAAATATTATTATGCGATTACCTAAAGACTTACAAATTTTCCGTTCAACTCAAATAATCAACTTTACCAAATAACGAAGAATTATTCGTATCAAACGTTCAATTCATAAAAGAAGACAAAATGTGTCAAGAGTTATAATTTCTTAAAAATTTAGAAACGATACAAAGGGAGAATCGATATTTAATACCATGAACAAGTTTTTTCAAGAAAAAGAAATTCCTATTCATCATATTTTGTGAGCTGCTACTAGTGGAGTTCCAGCAATGACGGGGAGTCATAAGGGTTTCATAGCGTATTTGAAACAAGCAGTACCAAATGTACTCGCTGTATACGGTGTTATTCATCCTCAGCATTTAGTTACAAAAAATATGAATGAACGCCTGCATACGTAGGCCTATTAGGTTATTAGAGCAGTCAATAAGAATAGAAGCAATTCATTGAACGACAGATTATTTGGCCAACTTTGTCGTGAAAATGATGAAGACTACAATCGCTTACTACTGCACACAGAAGGTCGTTGGCTTTCAGAAGGTATTTGCCTCGTTGCCTGAATCGTTATTTGACTCAGTACATGATTGTCTTGAAAACAGAGAAGAAAAACTGCGGGAAAACCTGATTATATCCAAAAATGACACCGTTTATTTGAAGTCAATTTACAATTGCAAGGTGATAAGTTGAATGTATTTAAAACTTCTTCTGTTCCAATTTATTTAGATAAAAAGTCGTCTAATGTCCGTTTGCCTAAACCGATTTTCCTCAATTTGGATTCATTTAAAAGACAATTGCTGGGACAATCAGATAATCTGGGACATAAATTATTTAGTTTATAAATGAAACCGCGAGGTGGCGTTACATTCAACAATAGATTTTTTGAAGTTTTGTTCAGTGTTTTCAAACAGAATGGTACAGCTTTTATTACATGGTTAGAAAGGCAATTTAAAGAGGAATCATCCAGTGAAATCCGAAATCGATATCTCTGACATATCAAGAGATATTTCGATTTTTCTGAAAATATCAGTTAGTTTTAATTTTTACCGTAATATTAAGTTAAAAATTGGTCTTAATATGGTACAGCTTTTATTACATGGCTAGAAAGGTAATTTAAAGAGGAATCATCCAGTGAAAACCCGAAATCGATATCTCTGACATGTCAAGAGATATTTCGATTTTTCGTAAAGTATGAAGGAAGGTAAACATTAGGTTAATATTTTTTTAACTTAATGCAGGTAGTAGTGAAATAATAACTGATTTTTTTCAAAAAAATCGATAAAAATATTTTTGGTGAATTTCTCACAGTCAGTTTTAGTATAATATTTTTTTCCGCAAAGCTGTGGGATAAATAGTTTTCAAGATTCGGCCTCGATCCATCCTTAATGGGACACCTGGTATAGACGAATAAAATAGGTATAGATAATCTGCAACAATATTTTAACATTTTGTATAATTAACAAATAAATTTTGTATAATTATTAATAAATTTTGTATAATTATTAGAGGCGGCGTCAAATTTTTTTCATGTCAAGAGGGCGATTGTCCAGGAAAGGTTGAAAACTTCTGCTGTATACGGTATCATTGATAGTATTTTTCATATGTTACTAAGATAAATTGAAATTATTTGCTAATAGCTTTAATTTTAATAGCTTTAATAAACATTGTTGAAAGCTGCTTCAAAATTAATTGGTTGAATAGTTCATCCTCCAAATTTTACATTGCTATGAGAAATACATATAAGTGAATAATCACAATACACCAAGCCGACAATTGAAATTCGGACAGCCGGCTAAACCAATATATAAAAGTGATAAGTTCTCCAGAATAATGTTGTATTAATTTGTTGAAAGTCTGCACTCGTAATTTACTTTGCTTTGATTTGCAAGCTTTACATATCAATCGACTAAATGTGTGAAAATCTATATCGAAAATACCCAAGAACTTAGTACTTCTACCGGGTTCGATTTCGGTACCAGGTAAGGATTTTTTCTAAAATTCTTGTGAATGTTTCTAGGTAAGAGTGTAAAATCTGACAAGGAATCACCCCTCAACCAGTCCGAGGCTGGATAACCCTCTAGGATGGATGCCTTCTGAGAGATTTTTTACGTTGGTCACTTGCGAGTCGGTAGGCTTCTCGAAATACTTATGGTTAAGCACAAAACCAAGGGTGGATAGCCCGAGGGGGGTGTTGACCGGCGTTTTCGGTAGCCGATGACCGTGGTTCGGTACTCATGTTAAACTGTAGGTCCAGTCATTAAATAGCCTTCTCAGTTGCTGATGCGCCTCTAACCCTAAAACTTTACTTTATATCCCATAAAACTATAACAGCACAATTTTTATTTGGAAACTGTTTTTTTTTAGATAACTAATACCAAAAAAAAAAACACGTAGGGTTATATTGACAACATAAATACTCCTTTATTATTTATGATTGTGGTATTAATATCCGATCTACAAAATAATTAATCTAACCAAAAGGTGTAATAGAACGAAATTTACGAACTAAATCAATTCACGAGTTTTAACACTAACATACACACACGCGTACAAGAGGAACGAACCATATACTCAAAACGTAACAACAATAGATTTTAGATTGACTTCCCTACATCGCTTTCAGCAGTTCGCTACAAATCACTCCAGAAAAAGAGCGTTCCGATGGCTGGCATTAAATTAAATCAAAGCCATTTTCGACCCTTCAGTTGCCTGAAAGCGCTTGATTCCATCATATCGCTTTAACTCTATAAAACCGGTTTTAACTCTCTCTCTAACTTCGTAAAACATTAACCTGATTTTATCCATTTACTATTTTGTTGGACGCTGTGAAATTCCGACAATTTTATTGTATGGTTTCCAACATATAAAAAATTGATGGATATTAGTTCGACATGTGCGAACATTCGAATGACTATAAAACGAATATAAAGAAATTATGTTTTATAAAAATGACTAAATGTAACAAAAAGAGAAGTCAAATCTGACATATCAGATTTACAGAAAAATATACGCGTTATTATTTATGAAATGCTCTTTGTATATCCTATTTATATTAGTCAACTAAAATTTCAATTATATATATATATATATATATATATATATATATATATATATATATATATATATATATATATATATATATATATATATATATTTTCACGGATGACAGATAACGTTTCTAAATCATTCCGGGTGTCGATCCGTTGATTCTGTGAAGAGTCACGACGTTTCGCCAAAATAGTATTTGGCATTTTCAAGTGTTGTCCACTTCGACTGAAGACTCCAACTGACGTGCACGGGTTGTTGTGCTAGCTTTTATAGCCGGCCGACGACTGCGCAAATTATATCGGGGTAGTTCGGGACTATTTGCGGCGCTCGGCAACGCTGTTGGGCGTCTGTTTAATGATTTTTTTACCTGGTCGCTACGTTGCCGCGTTTTTTCTTTTTTCAGAAGGGATTTCCATACTTTTGGAATGTTGCGAGCGTCGTTTCGCGTACTTATGTCACCTATTTCTTCTATTTCAAGGGCTTCTCTGATTGGTCGGACCTTGTAGTTTTCAATATTCGCTATTTCTGTGGCTCCTTCAAAATTGATTTTATGTCCTGTTTGTAGATGGTGCTGGAACAGAGCGGAAGTGGTTTGTTTGTTTTTTAAGTCGTTTTTATATTCTTGTATTCTGGCCGTATATTCATCTGTTTGTTTGTCCTATGTACGCTCTGTTGCAATCGGAACAAGATATACTATGTACCCCATGAATTTCCAGTCTAACTTTGTCCTTGGGGTTTTTTAGGATGTTGGCAGCTGTTTTGTGTGGCTTGTAGGCTGTTCTGATCTTATGTTTCCTTAGTAGTCTGCCTATCCTATCTGTGATTCCTTTTACGTATGGTAGCAGGACCTTTAGTGTATTTGGTTCATGATCCTCTATTGTTTTTTGTGTATGTGTTTCCTGACGGCGAATGACCTCCCTGATACAATTTTCTGAATATACATTTTGTCTAAGGGCTGTGGAAATTTTTGGTAGTTCTTCGCTTCGGGTATCTGGTAGTGTCAGTCGGAAGGATCTGTAAATCAAGATGTTCGCTACTCCTTGGATTTGAGAAGGATGATGATGGGATTTAGCGTTGAGGTATCGATCGGTGTGAGTTGGTTTCCTATACACTGTGTACTCGAATGTTCCAGGAAGTTTCCTTGTGATAAGGAGATCTAAAAATGGCAGTTTTCTATCCTGTTCGACTTCCAGAGTGAACTGTGTTCTGGGGTGGATTTCGTTTAACTGGGTTCAGAAGTTGTTCAGAAGTTCGTTTCCGTGAGGCCATATTACAAAGATATCATCAACGTAGCGTTTCCAAAGTTTAGGCTTTTAAGGAGCGTTAGCCAATGCCTTTGTTTCGAAGTCGGTCATGAACAGGTTGGCTATAACGGGTGATAAAGATGATACCATTGGGGCACCGTCGGTCTGTCTGTAGATCTGCTGGTTGAAAGAAAAGTATGTATTTGTCAAGCAGTGTTCACAGAGTTCCCCCACAAATGGTGGAAAGTCTTCGTTCATTGAAATTAGGTCCAGGGCCTCGTCTATGGGACACTTGGATGGATACTTGGATACAATGTTCAGGATTGCCAGTATGTCCTCTAGTTGGAAATCTGTCATCATCCTTATCCAATGTTCTGAGTTTTGAACATAGGACTCCACAAGTCTGACGCTTGGTTGCATGATACTAGATATTTTTCCAAATTTTGTGTTGGAGAACCGAAAGCACTTACTATGGGCCTTAATGTGATTTCTGATTTATGTATTTTGGGTAGATCGTAAGGTTTAGGACATCTGCTTGATTTTTCCCTTGGAATTATTCTTCGATCAATGTCCGGTTCTAGTTTCCATACTTTGATTTTACTTTTGGTCGTTTTTTCTAAATAGGTTGTCAGACCTCTAAACATTCAAGCGCTCTGATTTCAATCTTATTAACATTTTATTTTGGTATTTTCTTGGATCGTAGTATTCGAGCTACATCTTGTCTAATTATTTCAACTTCTTCATCTGGCTAGTCGTCTAGGGTTTATTCAGCGTTCGAAATGATTTCTTTTATTGGTGTACGTTTTGGGGCAATGGCAAAGTTGAAGCCTTTTCTTAGTATAGATTCTTCATCTCTGGATAAGTGGTGGTTAGATACATTTATAACTAATTTGTTATTGTCTTGGATTTCCTTTGGACGTTCAGAATGTATTTGTTTTAAATTAGCGAACTTCTTTTTTTGTTTTTCCGTTTAAAGATTGTAATCCGATTCGCTGCGCCAGAAAGATACTTTTTCTATTTCATTCCACAAAATAGGATGGACCTTGTTGCTTAGCATCGACTGTAATATATAGGATTCCTTTTCCGTTCTGTCCAAATGCCTTCTTTTCTCTCGGATTTGTTCTCGAAGAAGAGCTCAGCTTGCATTTCTTAAGATACCATTAGTTTTTGTATGATAGGCTTGTTCTCGTATGATAGGCGAGTTTTGTGCATGTCGGTTGGAGATCGTTATCGCGACATTTCGTTAAAAAGATAATGTCGCTAATTAAAAGTTATATTTTTGACCTCAGTTTTTCAAAGCGTTTGATGGATTGCAGTGCCTCCTCTCCGTAGAGGTACAAAATATTAGATTTTTAAATCATTCCGGGTGTCACGACGTTTCGTCAAAATCGCATATATATATATATATATATATATATATATATATATATATATATATATATATATATATATATATATATATATATATATATATATATATATATATATATATATGTATGTATATATATATATGTATATGTGTATATATATATATATATATATATATATATATATATATATATATATATATATATATATATGTATATATATATATATGTATATGTATATATATATATATATATATATATATATATATATATATATATATATATATATATATATATATATATATATATATATATATATATAGGATTTCCCTATACCTATAAAAACTGTTTGTTACAATTAAGTTCAAAGTTTAGCACATAAATCCAACAGTCTTTTGCAGTTCCTATTTCTAGCATATATTCCCTATATTTCCTGAGTATGGGGCATCTGCTCTTCCCACGATGCCATTGAAATTTCTCACCACATACAATGTGCATTTAGCTGTTTCTACTGCTACACTCAATTCCTCCCAAAAGTATAGTTTATCTCTGCTATTTCTTTTTCACTGAGTTTGATTTCACTGAGTAATCTTCTACTGCACCAATCTATTTTTAGCCTGAAATTCAGTTATTTAAATTTTTATTTAGAGAATTCAGGTTACTAAACTTAATCGAAAGGCTATTTTCAAAATTCTTATCTTCAGAATTTAATAGATTATTGGTTCGCACTAGCTTTTTCGTTCTTTCGTTTTCTCCATGTATGGTAGTTCCCGTAAAGCGAGGTGATTATCGACACTACTATATTCACACTACAGCGGTCGGAACAGTACTCTCTGCGGTCAGAACAGTACGCTAATCAATTTCAATTAAGCTACAAGATTTTATTAACGTCATGCAACATAGAAAAATGAAGACTCTGTTTATTTATTTATTTTATACTAGAGATTTTTTCAGAAATATTTAAAATGTATACTAATTAATCACTAATTCAAATTGGTCATTTAGTATTTTCATTAGAAAAAATCTATCACAAAAGCAAATAAAAGCATGTAATTGAAATTTAAGGATTTAGTTCCGCGTCAGCTACTAAGGCTTGGAATTCCACAAAAGGATTTGACAAATATCGTTAGGTCATAGATTATGTTCCTATGTCTCAGGAAGCATTCGTAACTACTCATATGATAAACAAAAACTAGCATTCAATAGTCGATGGTTGAAATGGACAGACAGGATAAACTAAGGGTTAAATATGTTTTATGCACTAATAAATATGTAAAGATAAATGATGGAGTGTAAAGGCAGAACATTAGAGAGATGATTTGGGTGGGGGTTTTAGGTTTACCACAATATTATGTGGGGAGAGCATTAGAGGAAGATTGGGAGAAACCACAATCTCGTAATTTAAGAGTGAATTTAGGGCATTCCGCTAGAGTATATCGTATCTCAAGGGAGGCATTACAGATAAAACACTTTCATGGGGCTTATCATTAAGAAGGTGACTGCTCTTTAGGCAGAAATACACAGCTCACATCGGTTAAGAAAAGAGGGAAGGCGTAAGTATTACCCAGGTTTAACCAGCAACTCACCCTGAAGTCCCCGTCGAGTTGACCAGGTGCAGAGTTGACCTGGTCCTCCTTGAAGACAGACACAGGAAAGTAGACATTGAAGCACGTGATAGAAAGGGTGATGAGGGAGATTAAGGAACATGGAAGACTTAGCGAGTGTCTTAGCTTGCTCGTTGCCAGCGATGTAGTAACCTAATTGCCAGTAACCTAATTACTGTGGTATGAGTATATGAGGCCTGAAGGAAGGACAGAGTGTTAAAGACAAGAAGGGAAGGGAACTGTTGCTCAATCTTGAATATAACTTGAAGAAACTCGAGGAGTCAGAACAAACTAGGAAGATGAAGAAAATGAAAAGATTTCGGAAAATTTCTCGCGAGGAGCTCGGCAGGTAAAGTAACATTGAGTTAACCCCTTCACTACATTTAAAATTATCACATTTATTGTATAATAAAACTGATAAATAACAAAGTATAAAATTGTTTTATTCGATTACTTTTATTGTATAATAAAAGTGATAGATAATAAAGTATAAAATTGTTTTATTCGATTTAGTAAAATACTGTTTGGTTTCAGGGAGGGCGCGAGAAAGTTAAAACAGGAAAAACACGTTATTAATTAATACGTCGTTTTGAGTTGGGATTTAAGATAAAGAAAATCGAGAGAAAAAAAAATAAAGGAGTCAAAATGTTGGTCAAAGTACATAAAAAAACAATACCCTTCTAGACACACCCACCCTTAATTTGCCCTTGAAATATAGCGACAGGGTTTAGAGCAGAGGAGGTTAACTAAACTTGTTCCATAAGTATAATGAGGTTCAAAGCAACTGAAGGCATTGAGCAACGAAGGATCAGGCCCTCTGCTTCGCAAGGGTGATAGTGCATTTTGCTATCACTGAGAGTTTTACCGGAGAAGGATTGTGTTACTCTCATTAAAGTACGCTAATGTGAGAATCTGCATTTCCGATTCTGGGACGTTGCTAGACAATATATTTAAATCTGTTGTTAATGTTTCTGCGGAGTTACATATTGTTATTTTTTTGCAGGTTTAGGCAGCATTAGGCATAATGCTGGTGATATATTTGTGAATATTTTTTGAGTGGAAAATGGATATATAAGTGTGCTAGTTTAAGCAGTCTGGTCAACAATCAGTGGAGGCTAAAATAAAGAGCTGCGAACAGTGTAGTGCGCTTAATAAGTCGCAATGAGAAATAAAGCTGTTCTGAACATAGTGGGATGTTACATATTTGAATGCATATGTTATAATCAAAAGTTCTGAAAAAAAATATAACAGAATATTTTGACCCCTCCTTATAAATAACGTTAAATTGGAGCAGATACAAGAGTTTAGTTGAAACTGTGATTTGATAAAAATGTGACACCATTTCTTTATATTAACCAACCATCTAGAAATAGCCCGAGATATATGCAATATAGCCCTATGCAATATTCCGAGAGGTTTAGAGTAGTTTGATTTCAAATTAGAAATATAGTCGTTCCGAGATAGTCTATTCTGTATGTTAGATTCAGAATTTTCATTGGATGGAATGTGTTGATCTGAGAAAGTGAAAGAATGCATCCGAAAGTAATTGAGTTTTCTACAAAAGCAAACGGAGGAGGAGTTTGTAGGTGAGACTGAAAAAACCAGATGTATAAGGCACATTTGAATCTTTCTCTCTATAACTTATGAGTGGTACAAGAGAAATATACCAAAATATCATAGGCGGCTGGTTTTGCAGATTAAATTGTTAGGACATGAAACCATCTACTCTGATATTGACGGATCAAGTCGAGAGAAAGTTTTGTATGAAGAACATCATATTGCCTCTCAGACAAAAATTGTGTAATGTTCTAATAATTCCCAGATTGTAGGCATACTTCAAATCAAGAGATAGAAGATAATCAAGAGATAATGCGAAAAGATGGCCCATGAAAAAAGATATTTCATATATCACATTCAAAATCCAGCAAATACTTCTATGTTGATCTCGCTTGTCTAAAATAGTGTTTATCTGCGGTAAGAGACTATGACGTTCCAGATGTCAAAAGATTCTGTAAAGTATAATGTGCTCCTTGATCTTATAAAGAAGGCTAACTTGAAGGATAGATGGACGAACGTTCAATTTCTCTATGATATAGTAAAGTTTTTCGTCGTGATTTCAAATGTGGTTTTAAAGATCGATCTATGTTATATATAAGTATGTAATTGCGGCCTGGTTCTATACTCCACTCTCCACACTCCACATCGACTGCAGGATGAAGGCCTCTTCAGCATGTTTCCAACTTTCACAGTTCAGGGCTTTCCTCTGCCACTCGCGTTTTATATACTTAACGATGTCATCAGTTCATCGTGCTTTTGGTCTTCTTCGTGGACGTTTGCGATCAAGCAGTATCCACTTTAGGATTGCCTTGGTCTATCTGTCGTCATTTAAATTGCTTTACTCTTCCAATGAGGTCACACGCTTTTGTTTGTTCCTTGATCTATGCACAGGGCTTTCTGTCTCGTCTTATAATACCAACCATACATCTTTCCATTTCCCTCTGTGCTACCCGAAATTTATGAATTGATTGCGATGTGAGTGTCCAAATTTTACTTCCGTATGTTATAACGGGTAGAATGTACTGATCGAAGAGTTTTCTTTTCAAATAAAGTGGGAGTCTGCTCATAAACACTATGTTGAGCCTGCCAAATGGCAGGCATTTGGCAGGCACAATTAATACGTCGTTCCACCTCCCAGGCGGTATCTCCCTCCAATGATATATAAAGTGGTTCACAATCTCCAAATCCCTTCTTAAAACTGAAATTTTGCTGTCCTGAGTGAATTTATTGAACATAACCTGACTTTTTTTTTAAATTTATTTTCAAGCTAAATGGTTTGCCAGCCATTTCCAGCTCTGGTATGCTTCTTTGCAGCTCCTCTCGGTCTTGTGAAAGGAGAACGATATCATCTGCAAATCTAAGATGGTTTAAGCATGCACCATTAATTTTTACACCATCCTGTTCCCTATTCAGTTTACGGAATACTTCTTCAAGGACAGCCGAGAAGAGAGTAGGCGAAATTGCATCACCCTGCCATACATCTCGTTCTACATTAATTCCCACTTCAAGATCATCAAGGTGAATTGTAGCTGCACCTCCATATATCGACCCTAATTGGTTTACATATGCTTTGTCTACCCCCTGGCTCAGCAATGCATCCATTATATCCTGATTTGAAAAAGTCAAATGCTTTTTCGTGGTCGATAAAAGCCAAGTACTGTGATATGGTGTATTCATTGGGCATTTTTCTGACCTGCTGTACAACCTGGATGTGATTCATTGTACTGAACCACTTCTGAATCCCGCTTGTTCTCTTGATTGTGCGTCATTCAATTTTATTAATATTATTTTAGATATTATCTTAGTGAAAATTTTCTATATAACTGATAGGAAGCTTATTGGACGGTAGTTCTTTAGTTGTTTAAATCTTCCTATGCTTCTTTTTTATGTAAAAGAATCACTTCTGTTCTTGTTACTTTTTGTTCTTTGAGGCATTTTGAGTATGATTTTGCCAGTGTTTTATGTAACGCCCGACCACCAGCTTTTGGCATTTCAACAGTTTTGCAGAGCTCAGCGTACTCGACTCTGCCAAAAGGACTCTCTGCATTTCTCATTGTCCGTCGTTCCTTCATTAAATAAAATGGTCTCACTGGAGATTTTTGTCTGTTTGAGACCTTTTTCTTCTGGAAGTAGCCGTTTGATGCACATGGTTGGTGATTTCTTCATATTGAACTGATATTTAAATCTCCTCCGGATCTTGTAACACAGCAAAGTGGTTCGACAAAGCAAAATGGTTCGACAATCTCAAAATCGCTGGCCCTCTCCAGCAATTTCCCAGAATCCACTTTGGCCTTTTTTGACCTTACCATTCTTTCGCGTTCTTTTCGACAGTTAATCCTAACTTTTGCTCCTACCATTCGGTGGCCACTTCCAACATTACAATTGTCAAGGACAGTACAATTGCAAAATATTGTTTTGTCGTTGGTCATGATGTAATCAATTTCATTTGTGAGTTCAGATAGACTTTTCCATGTCCATTTTTTGCTGACATTTTTCTTATAGAACGAAATCATAATATGAAGTTCTTGTCCTTCAACAAAATTAACTCATCTGTCACCTCTATTGTCCTACTCACCATTTCCATATGGGCCAGATGCATTTTCATCAGTTCTTGCTGTTCCAATTCTGGCATTAAAATCACCCATCTGGATTTTGTACCTATATTTCTCCTTGTATAAAAGCTGGGCCACATCATCGTAAATTTCCTCAATTTCCTCATCCGTATGGCTTATAGTTGTTGCATAAGCTTGGATGATTTGAAGCCTAAACTTTTTATTGACCTTAATGACGCATTTGGCTAGTCGATCAGATATACTTTCAAATTTTACTACACTGTCCTTCAGATTTCGATTGATGAGGAATCCAATTCAACCACATCGTCAATTTTCCGTATCCCAAGTGTAAAGTACGTAACCAGTTGAATCCAGTTGGATTAGCTGTTCGCCCTTTCTTCATGTTTCACATAGCCCAATAATATCCGAATTTATGTTATCAAGTTTGATCAATAGTTCTTGCAGTCGGGCATTGGTTTTCATTGTCCGTATGAGTGAGAGTAGAGTAGCGATGTCAAAAGTCTAATGGCAGCCTGATCTAACCCGGTGATTCTTAGCACCCTCTGCCTTGGGGCAGGTCTTCCCGCTGCCGTAGGTAGTTGCCCCTTGGCCTCCGGGGCCGTGTTTGAGGTTGTTCTTTCATATTGAAGGCATGGACCGTAATCTAACATGCTGGCCCAATGCGGGTTGGCAGAGTTTGGATCATGTCAGTCTGAGGCTTCTGCCTTGACCTGTCCGCTAGAGGCGACTCTCCCAGGAGCATAGGCTTCAGACGGCATAGCTCAAAGCTTTATTGCCCTGCTCAATATATATATATATATATATATATATATATATATATATATATATATATATATATATATATATATATATATACTTTCCAGATTATTATTATTATTATTATAAGCTAATACAGTTTATAACAAAATTGTAGCTGTTTCATATATCAGGAACTCTTCAAATCCTTTTAGTGGGGTGGATCGGTCCACATTTCTTCTTGTTACCCTTCTCATAATTGTTGGTGAGTTTTCGCCTTCAATTATTTTCCTCCACCACTTCCTATCTGTGATCTCTATTCTTATTCATTTGCAGCTTTTATATTTTCTTCCATCAGCTGTCTCCATCTGACTCTGGGTCTCCCTCTCGGTCTGTTCTGTGCTGGTTTCCATGTTGTTATCCCTCTTATTGACGTATCCCTATCTCTTCTCATTACATGTCCATACATCGTATTCTTTAGGCTTTTGTTTTCCCTTCCTAACAACTTGTCGATTTCAAAGTTCACCAGGATTATATACTCATTTCCCACTTTCTTGGCTCACATTATTGTTCTCATTGTTATGCGTTCAAAAATATTTTTTAGTTTGTCTTCCTCTTTTGCTGTGAGTGTTATAATCTTTGCGGCATATGTTCCTATTGGTCTTAATATTGTTTTGTATAGTCCTACTTTATTCCTTGTGCACAATCGTGTCTTTCAGTAATTTCTTATTGTTAGTAATTAAAATTGTAATTAAAAATGTTGTGAGTATTCTTCTTTTCTTTCAAATAATGCAAACACTTCTTCTGCTTTCTTTGTAGGAATCCACGTCTCGTAAAGGTGAGTGATTATTGGTCAATAGTCACGAAATTACTATTTTATAGATTTTAATATTCGTTTTTCTTTGCAAAGCTTATATCTTAGGCTAGACTGCAGGAAGTAAGTAATTTTATTACCATTTATAAGAAGATTTTTATTTCTCCCGTGATGTTGTTTTCATTTAGTTTGCTTCCCAGACAAGTAAATCCATTCACATTTTTAATGTTGCCATCGCTGAATATCCAGTTCTATTCTCTTGTTCAATTGGTTCGCTTTTTCATCACCTTTGTTTTGTCTATATTCAGTTCCAGACCTACTTTTTCGAATTTCACCTTTATTTCAATATAGGTACAGCTCTCTTACTGGTTTTTTCGATCGTGCGATTATGTTTAGGTCAACTGCATACCTTTATATCTGTTTTTCTTTATTTATTGCTATTCCATTGCCGAATATGTCAGTTTTGCTGATGACTTTGTTCAGTATTAATACAATCCAAAATACAAGTAAACTGTAATTGTGTTAATCCATCTCCCTATCGCAAACCTCTTCTGATTTCAACTCTCAATAATGTTATCTGGTATTCAAATTTCCTCAATGGTTTCATATACTATTGCTTTCGAACGCTGTCGTACGCCTGTCTAGAATATATGTACATTTGAAATAAAGAAGCGTTAAATATCTTGTTTTCTTCATTATTTGATGGACTATGAACCATTAATCTATTCCCGAGCGTTCCCTTTCTCTCCCCATTCCTTTATCGATTTATGGTACTAATCTCTGTCGAAAACATAATTACTTTATATTTTATTAAGATTTCATGTATTAAGAACTGATATCAAAACTAGAATTATAAGAGTGTGATTAAGAAGTTGCTACTATATTTTTATCCGCAATTATGGATATAAAGTTTTACAAGAATCATTTTTTAATAATGTTTAGTTCATTTTAATTAATTAATTATTTAAGGCATAAAAACAAAAGCGTAAGGAAATATTCCTTTCATCTTAGTTAAAATTAAACTCATAAACAAGACGGATATCATGTTAAAAACGATTTTATGTTAATTATTTTATGTAAAGGGAAATCAATATTCATTTCTTTATATAAAACATAAACTTACACAATGTTATATACAAAGTATTCATAGCCGCTAATAATGTTATTAATGTAAGAAAATATAAAGAGATGTAAAAATTAAAGTAACAAAATAACTTGGCTAAAAATGTGGGATTCATACTGAGTCAACGTAAAAGTATTCTAAATTACAGTAAGAGTGTAATACTGTTTTTTTTGCCTGCTTTTATTGTATAAGCTCTATTTTTATCGCTTTAAATATGTTGAATTTAATAAGTTTCTTATCTTTCCAAAATATCATTACCCTGTGCTTTTCGCATTGTGCATGCCAACTTTTTTATATTAAAATATCAGAGCATTCCATTTAATAATCTTTAATTACAACTTTTAGACAAAATTACCCAGTTTATCCAATAAGTGACCCATTTATGTCCGAGACACGTCTGTTTGTAAAATTTTCAGAAGCAATATATCAATTATTCAAAAACTCTGTTTCTATTATATAGAAGATTCAACACACGCGTTTTTAGTTTAAAATAAATAAAATGTTTACATACAAAATATTAAATGTGAGAGCTGAGTAATTGCAATTTAAGAAACTAATATAAGTCATGTCTGCCTCATCCAAAGGGCCGCACTTTTAATAATTTATTTAATAAAGTGATCCCAAACTGACTCATTAAATGAAACCCACAAACGTGAAATTGCAGATTCTCAAAGGGCAATCTTCATTCAATTTAAGACGAGCATATGTTAAGGAAATTTTATAAATAACAAATTAATAGTTTCCATTCTATGTGGATATATACGAGGGTTAACCGTAAAGTAAGGTCTCCAAGGCGCTGGAGTCGCGAGGAATGCTTTAACGCAAGATCGAGTAGCACTAGCGTGCAGCTTGGTTTTCCACCTACAAATCCCCATCACTCCGAGCTGTGTGTGGCGCTCAGTCTTTGTTTGACAGCCGTTCGTGATGGAGCTTTCACTTGTCGCCAGCGCCAGATGTGAGTTACGTTCTGTGATCCGTTTTTATGTGCCAGGGGTACTACGCCTATAAAAATTCATCATCAATTATGTAAAGTGTGGACAGCAGTGTATGAACAACAGTGTATCTATAATGGTACAGAGAGTTTAAAAATGGACATACAGACGTTCATGATGAACCGAGCGTGCCGAACGCCGATCGGTTTCGGACAAAACGATATCAAAAGTGGAGAGGATAATGCTTGAAGATCGGATGCTTGAGGATAATGCTTGAAGATCGATGGGAGGCGATTCGGGAGCTGTGCGAATTCATCCCTGATGTCAGTAAGACTACTATTGACAAGATTTTGACAGCTCATTTGCATTATAACATAGTGTGTGCAAAGTGGCTCTCCAGAATGTTCACCGAAGATCACCAAGGGCAACGGGTTGAAGAGGCCCGCGAATTCCTTGATTGCTACGCAAAAGAGGGTGAGGAATTCTTGAATTCAATTGTCACTGGTGACGAAACCTGGGTACATTACATGACACCAAAGACAAAAGAACAGTCCCGTCAGTGGCGGCATTCACGATCGCTGATGCGGCGAAAGTTTAAACAAACATTGTCTGCCGGTAAAATGGTGGCGACTATGTTTTTGTTATAAGAAGAGGATATTGTTGTACGAATTTATGTCTACCTGGACAACAATAAATGCTGATCGCTACTGCCAGATTTTGAAGAACCTTCACCGTGTAATTCAAAACAAAAGAAGATGCATTCTGACGAAGGGAGTTCCTTTGCATCAGGACAACGATCGTCCTTACGCCGCCCGTGAGCAACCGAATTTATCAAGTAATTTCAATAGGATAACGTCAAACGTCTCCCTACAGCCAGGATCTAGCGCCAAGTGATTATCATCTCTTTCTTTCATTGAAGTCACACCTGGTTTTAACGAATTTCAGGACCGACGAGCAGTTGAATGAAATTTCTATGAGACGGATATACGAAAAATGCTGCATCACATGAAAAAATGCATCGATAGTAACGAGGGCTACGTAGAAAAATAGTAAAAGTTCAGGTTTTCCAACGATGTATAATTCATTGCAAATAACTGTAATTTTCATTGTGAAAACAAAATTGGAGATTAATTGGAGAATTTTATTTTACGGACAACCTTTGAATATATATATATATATATATATATATATATATATATATATATATATATATATATATATATATATATATATATATATATATATATATATACATCTAAATTTAGGCACAAAAAGTTATTTATTATTTTGCAATAATGGACCTTTGGCTTTTTCTAAAACATAATTTATATATTAAAGTAATTTAATATTAAGTAATTTAATATTTTATATATTAAATAATGAATTGTAAAATAAAAGTAATAAAGGAAACACATGTTACCATAGTTTAACTTTTTATTTCTAAGATAATTCAAATATATGTGAGTGTTTATTAAGTTGACTAGAGAAAAAAAAAATGTAGCAAGAATTATACATGTTCAACTCTCAGTGGTTCAACTGAACAAACTAAAGAGACCCCAATAGTTTTTGATTAATCCTTTAATCCGGCTTAAACCAAAACACGCTTAAGTTAACCCCCTAAACAACTTGCATATTCAATAGGCTAATGCATCTCAGATTTAACACGTTAGGTCAGGATTAATTAGCAATAAAACGGAGTTTACGTAGCTGAATAAAATGGTTTAAAAGCAGAAACCATTTCCAAGTAAAGTATGGCGCTAATGTAAGATTTCAGAAGAGCCTAAGATTCAGCCAAAAATAATATTATGTCGAAATGCTAAATTGGATAGTTTTGATATACTGCATAAATGATATAGTTATTTATGAAATGTCATATTGAAACATTACAAATAATATTGTTTAATATTATGTAACAACCACTCACCACAATAACATTTTGCGTGCACAGTAATTAATTTTGTTTTTTCTATATAATATGTTCAGCGAGTTTGTAAATTAAACTTTTTTCATAAAATACAATTTCACATTAATTTATAAAAACATTACGAAGGTTTCCTCAACAAGGTGACTTTTTCTGAAGTGTCCGATAAAGTTAAGTTTAAAAAGTTTATTGATCATCAGAATAAGAACCAAAATAAATGCAGAAGTTTATAGAAAAGAAACGGAATGTTTCCATAACTATAAAATAGAATTTCACAAAGAACTGTTCAAAACTGCTCAAATTTATAAATAAAATATTATTAGTAAAACTAAATTAACAATTAAAATTATTGTAATCAATTCATAACTTGTTAGAAAGAATTCTGCGTAAAACAATAATTTGTGTTCTTTTAGTAACTAAACAGTTAGATATTGCTTCAACTCGATGGACTCTGGAAATCTAGCATAACTTCATCTAATTGTAGTTTCACAAAATATTAAACTTATAATATTTGACTATCCACTCTGAACCTAGCATCGCGTGGCAATTGCTTGCTTCCGAAACTTAAAATTCAAATAAATGTGGTTGTTTTGTAACCATATCAAGAGTGATGTAAGGATCACGCTACTGTTTGTGTTTGATTAATGTACAGTGCAGACGTACAAATTTCAATATAGATAATTACTTGCAAAAAAAAAACGCATTGAAATTATAATTTACATTTAATAAATAATTCAATTATTGCAATCGTTGTCATAAAATTATTTACATTTATTATTATGCATTATTGCAGTGTCATAAAAAAGACAATTTATTGTTTATTCAAGCAATTTCAAAAAATCCGCAGAGCTCGGGATACGCACTTCATCAGAGGTCGAAGAACAGTACGACGTGCTGAAAATATTGCAGGGTGGCGAAAAATATGGAGGAATCTCCAAAAACGTCGATTCGTGGTGCACAATTGGGAATTTCTCCACCCAGTTTACGTAGTATTTTGAGAAATCATTTGCATATGTTTCTCCATAAGATTTAAATGGTTCAAGACGTGTGGTGTAGGAAAAATGTGTAAAAAGGTGTAAAATGGAATTTCTGCTAATGGATCACGTTTAATTGATATACTTTTTAAAAATTAATTAATAGAATTGTCAATTGATCCTTACAAATAATCTATTGCTCTAAGGAGAACTGGTGTCGAATAAATAAACCTGTTATTAGAAATATCTATTAAAATGTTTTATGTTTCAATTAAGACTTTGGTTTCGTTTTAGATAATTTATATAAGCACACTACTGGAGGTTATATTTTGATCATGATAAAGACCGCTGGAATAAATAAATTTATTACAAACATATTATTACCAAAATTTAATTAGTTAAAATTATCGTAATTAATTCATAATTTATTGTTATAAAGTATTCATTGCAAAACTATATTTTGTGTTCGTTGGGTAACTAATTTTTCCTTTATTATTCATGACAGCTAAAATGTTGCTTACGCGGTAAAATGCTAATGACGTGAATATTTTATGAACACAATCATTAATTATATATTTCTAATTAATACCTATGAGATTTAAAAAATAATCCCATTCAGGCTACTCACTTGACAATGTCACATTGGGCTAGCTCCTAATTGGATCGCTCAAAAAGTCTCCTGATGATAAGTTGTTCAATAATATGGTGAACATGAAATCGCTTGTTAATAATTTTAGTGAAGTTAAAAAAAACTGTTTCAATAATATCCACATTCGCCAATAACAGTCACATGTTCAGCGTTTGAAGTCGAATATTTTTTTTTGTTCCAGACTATCAATTGAATTGCGAACAACTGTGTTAAGTTAACTTCAACTGTCCATTACCACTTATTGCAAATAATCAGTTAAAATAATTTCATTTATTAGATAAATAATCCACAAAATGTCGGTAACAAATTTTTATTGTTTTATAAATTTTATCGTTTTCTGCTTATCCTCAAAGTCGGACTTCGATTTCTGTTAGGATTTATATGATACATTTTGTGACATATTCTAAAGGTATAACAGAATCCAAAATTGATGACTTAACTATGAAAATAATATGAAAGGTATACTTGGTTGGACGACATTTTAAGTAAGTTTCAATTGGTAATTTGTGCGAACTCGGAACTCATTAAAAGTCTGTGAAGAGTACAATTGATATCGCAGATAAAGCATAGTGAAAATTGCATTGAATGCATAGTGGAAATATTCAGTACATTGTCTAATATTGAAGGCGATACAATGGAATGATATTATTAAAAGACTTTGTGACTAGTACCGAGGCTGATGTTAAGATGGCCAATTAAATTATCAATAGTGCATAAATGCCTTATTGTTATGAGCCAAAAATGATCTACAAAAAGCAGTTATATTTACAGAATACTTTACTGAATTATTTAATCCTTCAACGTTGGTGAAGTGAACCTCTCGACTCTGAGATATCCCCGGAGGAGGAAAAAGAAATTCTATAATCAATGGATACCCCTGGTCAATTAGAACCAGCAGTGTAATAAATCAATTAAATACATGGATAGCTCCTGTATGATCTTGTAATAGAAAAATACTTTGAGTTGGCTAATGTTGGAACAAAATATATAACAACAGGTTACCCAGGAGAAGAAGAAAAATCTTACTAACCCTTCAGTCTATTTCTTATTTTTCCAAACTATTTCAATAAATTTTTCAAAAATTTCGTAAAAGAAAAACAATATGTACCGAGCCATCAATTTTTATTTGGACAGAAACATGCGACTATCAAATAAGTACACCATATCATTAACGCAATCAACAAAACATTGGAACATAAAAACTGTAAAGCATCATTCCCACATCAGACAGGCCTTTAATAAGTTCTAGCGAAAGTGGTTTCTTTCTGAAATCATATCTGTCAAAAAAATCTGAAATCGTATCTGTAATAACCAAGAACTAACTCAAGCCAAAGACGCAAAATATTTAGGCATCTAACTAAGAAAAACAAAATATTAGTGCACAAAATACTCCTAAAACCCATTTGGACTTATAGCGTGACATCCTTGAAAGGGTTCAGTCAAAGGATGATCGTTGGCGCACCGTGGTTTACATTAAATGAAGCAATCCAACGTCATTTAGGTAGTGCAATCTCATCCATCTTTTTCAAAGCGTTTACTCGACTGTGTCAATGTATATATTTCATATATCATTTCAATTTACTATAATTTTGCAATACGTGTTAGTTAACATTTTTCTTCAAGTTTCAATATTATTAATTAGTATAGTAGGATGATAATGATAATAACGTATCATCTACGTTGTTTAATACTATGACAATTATACTACAATATTTTCATCAATTTTATAGATTTTCAGTTATATTGAGAGCTTTTGGAGACAACCTACTCATAAATTAATCTCGAAATTACCTTTAGGAATTTCTTAAATGTTATATTAGATCCCAATTAGATTTTAAAACATTTTATTCTCAAAAAAAGCAGTAATCTATCGCCATAAAACTTTATCCAAAACTGAAAATATATTTATATCGCGTTAATGCCCATTAAGATATTAGATCTCGAGGGGGTTACTTTAATTCAGTTACTATTCGGGAATATCGCACTAAAATTCAGAAACAACGTTAGTTGTCTAGACACTATCAATTGCAAACTTTTGCCATAACTGTTCACCTAATTTTAATTATCATTAAATGCTAAATAGATAAATACCAAATATACGAAAAATATTTGCCCATGTAGTTTTATAATAAATTGTATAATTGATGTTAATTATTTTTATTACACTGGTACCGTTATTTTTCATTGAATAAATCATTTCTATAACCCAGTTATAATTACTGTTATATCTGGCAACTAAAATGCCTCAGACATGCAATCTGCATTATGGTCTGTACCTATATAATTGTAAGGTTATTGCAACTTTATGTAGATTTTAGTTTTATGTGAGTTGAATTAAATTATTTCCATATTTATTAATTTTTCATCATTTAACTTGCTTACTCTTCTGAATTAAATACGGATCTACAATAACTAAGTCTATCCAAGCATACCATAACATAACCTACAATAAGCATACCATTTCAAACATTATTAGACCGAATTAATATTCCAGTTTTTTTGCAGTTGCGTTTATTTTGTATTGATACTTGTAGTTATATTTTATTAATAAGTTTTATTTTATTTCTTTAATAAGCGTATTTGAAAGCTTTATATTTCCAAGATAACATAAGATCTTATGCTACAAAAAAAATCAAAGAAAATTGAAAAAACAATCTTATCAATGAAATTATGGTTGAGGATGGTTGCGGCATTTTCTTGATGGAAATTTGTACTAAATTGTATAAATAAAACAAAGCTGTCTAATTTCCACTTATATTATTCTGTAAAACATAACGTGTTTAGCTTCTTCGGATGGTTGACAAAGCATCTTGTCAATTTTTGTTAACCATCCGAAGACGCTACAATCCAGCGAAACGCGTTATGTTTTAGAAAAAAATATAAGTGGAAATTAGACAACTTTGTTTTATTTATACGAAATTGAGGTTGTTCAACAATCAGTACTAAAATTAAATTTTTCAGTAACACTAAAAGAATCAGCGACATTCATCGTGACATACTGTATACTTTATATTCGTTACTCTAGAAATTTTACATTTCCCATACTCCCCACATTAGGGAAATACTCCCCGTGAAATAGATATCGCAGAAGTCTATCGCTGACTAATGCTTGTCTTAAACATAATAAGCACAGATAATAATATTAAACAATTTTGAGAACATCGTGAATTGTTTTGCTTTTAAAATCATTATTCTTAAAGAGATAAATATATATTTATATTGACAATCATGAAAACTATAAGGTGGTGGCAAATCAGTTTAATATATTAGTTCATTGAAAAGCTAAAGCAAATATGTATATGTACGATTATTAGTTCCAAATAAGATGCCTCTGATTTAATAAAATGCTAACGCTTGGAAAAACGTTTCCACCTGTTGTTTACGTATATTCGTTTTTTTGTGAGGAGAATCTTTTGTTGTGAAGTAGTCCAGCTTTCTTCCAGTATCAAAGCCATTTCGTATACATAAGTTCCATTTCAAAAATTCTGAAAAATATTCTTTACTATTGGTCATTTGGAAGGAGTAAAAATCTCGTCACTAGTACAAAACAAATATAGATGATACTATTATTAGAGTGATTTCAAAGAGGCGTTGTATTGCCAAATTGACAGATTGTAGAATTAACGGTAGATTAAATGTATATACACACCATTAAAAACAACTGTATTGGAATTAACTCAAATATACAAATAACATTTTTGGAACTAAAATGGCTACATATTCGTTTGAACAATTCTACAGCAGATATCCTAAACTAGCTAGTTTTAAGACGGCAGCAGTCACACTATTTTCTTTAACACTGAGTTTTCCAATAAGAGTGTCCAAACTTGGAAACGTAAAAACGGCAATACTGTTTGAAATATAAGTATCACTTATGGACTGCTGTGTAAAGTTCATGGTGTCAATTCACCATAGAGCGATTCACTATTCAATAGTTCATAGAAATTCTAAGCTGGAAAGGGACCGCCACTTTGGAGAAAAATAATATTTTCCAACGAAGTACACTTCTGGGATAATGATTTGTGAACAAACATAACTGCAGGGTTTAGGCCGTTGAAAATCCTAGCGTGATTCAAGAGTTACATCTTCATTCTCAAACAATTCTCTGCGATTATTGGGCTGAAGGAGTGATTGGATCTCAATTTATTAAACGCGATGATGGATATCGTGTTACTGTTAATGCTGAACTCTAGAGGAATATCCTATATAAACATATGTCAAAAAATTTGGAATATTCAAACATTTATTTTTTTTATCAACATTAAGCTTTTCTTTTACTCGTTTCATAAATATCATTTTATTACAAATCTTACTGGTACCAAATCAAACTCGACATGAAATGATCAATGCGCCTAAAATTGATTCATTATTTTGGAAGCAAAAAATTTAGTGTACCAATTGCCTTCAAAAATAATTTAAAAATAAACAGAAAAACTTTCAATAAAACTAATAACCAGTATTTCCTCCATGGGTTTGTATACAAGCTTGTAGGCGATTTGGCATGCTGTAGATTAAATGATCAATTTGGGCTTGTAAAATTATCTCCCATTCATTACGAGCAGCATATTTTAGTTCTTGCAGGGTAAAAGAAGGATTGCTTTATTTCGTGATGCGTGTTTTCAGTATGTCCCAAGCATATTCAACGACATTCTTGTCAGAAAAATTTGCTGGCCACCCTATCTTGGTTATTCCCGCCTGTTCAAGAAAATTTTGTACTGCTGCTGTCCGATGAGAAGGTACGTTGTCATCAACGAAAACAAATCCGTCGCCCACTGCGGCTTGGAACACATGGGCAACAGGATTTAAGACTTCCTAGATGTACACAGCACCAGAGACTCTTTTCTCCAGGGCCATTAGAGGTGTCCGAGTATATATACGTATATACATACGTTTACGTATATATATGTATATATATCTATGTATATATATGTATATATATATATATATATATATATATATATATATATATATATATATATATATATATATATATATATATGTATATATATATATATATATATATATATATATATATATATATATATATATATATATATATATATATATATATATATATTTATTTAAGACTTCCTAGATGAGATAACATTAAATTAATTTAGGTAAAATAGCATTCAATGGCTATAATGTTGGAAAACAATTTCTGTCCGCCATGGCTACTTCTGACAAAGCGAATTCTCTCAATCCAATTTCCGACCATGTAATTGGCGTCTCATGTCCTCAACTATCCTAGTTATGTTAGTTTGCAAGGCATTTATGGTTTATCGGAATAGACCAAAGATTTAACATAATCCTAAAAAAATATTTTAAAGGCGTTAAATCACATGATCTTGGTGCCCAATTAATATGTCCGTTCCTCGAACTAACTTTCTCACCGAATTATTTCTTCAATAAATCGATTGTTGGGTTGACTGTATGACATGTGGAGTTGTGCTACTGGAACTGCATCTCCTCCCAGATAAGTACCATTCAATTTCGAAATTCGAAACACAGCCCATCTTCCTGCGAACGGCGATGAACTGATAAATTTGGATTTTCATTAATCTTCGATTTTTTTTCTTGCTTTTGCAAATTCACGAAGTGTTCTATAAGTTTTGCGTACAGACCACTGATTTTGCTAATAAATTTCGACAATTTGCAAGGGTTGTTCAAAATGTCCTGTTTGTAGATGGTGCTGGAACAGAGCGGAAGTAGTTTCTGAATTTTCTAAATTGTTTCGATGTTCCTGTATCTGGCCGAGATCCGTCTATTTGTCTGTCCTATGTATGTTCTGTTGCAATGGGAACAAGATATTCTACATACCCTAATATTTTCCAGTCTGACTTTGTCTTTGGGGTTTTTGAGAATGTTTGCGATAGTTTTTTGCAGCTTAGAGGCTATTCTGATCTTATGTTTTCTTAGTAGCCTGCCTATCTTATCCTTTTACGTATGGTAGCAGTACCTTTGATGCATTTGGTTCTTGATCCTCTATTGTTCTTCGTGTTTGTGTTTCCTGACGGTGAATGGCCTTTCTGATGTAATTTTCTGAATATCTATTTTGTCTGAGACCTGTGGACATTTTTAGTAGCTTCTTACTCCTTGTATCTGATAGTGTCAGTCGAAAGGATCTGGATATCAAGGTGTTCGCTACTGCTTCGATTTGAGAATGGGACTTTAAGGTATCGATTGTTGTGAGTTGGCTTTCGATACACTGTGTATTCGAGTGTGGCAGAAAGTTGTCTTGTAATGAGGAGATCCAAAAGTGGTAGTTTAGTATCCTGTTCGACTTCCAGGGTGAACTGTACTCTGGTGTGGATTTAGTTAGGTTGGGTTAGAAAGTTGTTTAGAAGTTCGTTGCCATAAAGCCATATTATAAAGATATCATCTACGTACTGTTCCAAAGTTCAGGTTTTAAAGGAGCGTTGGCTAATGCTTTTGTTTTGAAGTCTATCATGACCAGGTTAACTATAATGGGTAAGAGTGATAATCCCATTGGGACATCGTCGGTTTGTTTGTAACTCTGCTAAATAAAGAAAAATATGTCTTCTTAGTCAGTATTCGGAGAGTTCACCCACGTATGGTGGAAAGTCTTCGTTTGTCGAAATTAGGTCCATTGCTTCGTCTATAGGGATACTTGGATATAGTGAAACCATGTCCAGATTTTGTAGTATGTGTGTATCCTCTAGTTGGAAATCCTTAATAATCCTTGTTAAATGTTTTGAGATTTGAACATAGGAGTCGGCAAGTTTAATGCTTGGTTGCATGATACATGCTAAATATTTTTCCAAATTTTGTGTTGGAGAGCCGAAGGCACTTGCTATGGGCTTTAATGGGATTTTGTGTGTTTGTGTATCTTGGGTAGACCCTAAAGTTTAGGACATCTGTTTTGTTTTTCCCTTGAAATTATTTATCGTTCAATGTCCGGTTCCAGTTCTCGTGCTTTGATTTTGTGTTAACTTCTTCGCATTGTTCGTACCATAAATTGTTACAATAATATTTACTAGGTGTTATCATCATTTTACAATCATTCCTAGGTATAGGGTATACAAATTTTAAATTACATACATTTCTTTCAAAGATCGGTATCCTAATAACTAGAATTGCCATTTCAGTTAATATCATAAGACCGGTTTTGAAGATTAATGTAAGTTCTGACAAATGTTTTATTGGCCATAGAGCATTTTTGGGATAGTGTATTTCTAGATATTTCCACATGTCTTTAATATCATTTACAATTAATATTTCGAGGTCTATCGTCTTTAAATGCGCAAAGGATATGATGCGTAATAGTTTTTCTAAAAAATTATTTAATCGACTAATTTGTAAATACTGGTTTTGCATTGTAAGCATTAGATTCACCTCGTCACTAGACTTCAAGATTGCATAGCGAATAGTTTTGGTATTTTCGTCTGCGAGTTTCATATTATTTTCCATTTTGCTGATAATGTTACCGGCGAATGAACTGAGGTCATTTATCTTATGCATGGTATTTAACTGATTATGCTTTAAAATCTGTAGATTTTGCGTTATTGTCTCTAGGTCATTGTTGTCTAAGTTTCCTGTAATGAACTTGATACCGCTTCCAAGGAAGTTTATTAACCCACGTTTCCTGCGACTTGAATCGTAGTTAGTCAATTTTGCATATGTGTCGTATGTATTATTGAATGCTTCAAAGATATATTGAAATTGGGTCGACGTTAAATTATTGTTTTGCTTATTTACCATATGATTTATAATAAGAACATTGTTGAATAAACTAGTTAACGTAAATCTTAATTTATTTTTTGATGGAAATTAATACTAACTTCAGGAGTAGGATTCGGAATTTTACAATATCCATTCTTTACATTGATTAAACTATCAGGTATAATATGATCTCCAATTGTAAGAGAAGGTAAGATAGCAACGCCGTTTTCGTGATTTACCGGAATAACGAGATAATTGTTATGAAAATTGTGAATTGGTCGAACTAAAGGTTTGTTATAAGCGAGAGAAAATGGAATTTTTATATTTTGAAGTGTTAGAATTTTCTTTTCGTAGTCTATTAGTGCGTGTAAGTTTCTCAGATCCTTTGTTCCTATTAGTGCATCGAAATCGTTATACCAATTAACACTCTCATTCTAATATCGTAATTAAGTCCTAATTCTTTTAGTAAAGGTATTATTAAATTTGTATCTTCTTTATATCTAGTTTTACAAGCTGTAACTTCAAAGGGTTCGAAAAGGAGGTTTTCTGGAAATAAATTAGCTATTTTCGGTGTTATTATGGAATCAGTAGCACCGGTATCTATAAGGACAGATATTTGCATTTGGGGAAGATAGAAATATGGTAACTCGATCCTTTGGGCTATGTTGTTTAGGTTGATGGCAGATAAGGGCCTATCTTGTGAAAATTTTCAGATATATTATCTGGATTATCTTCAGCGTTTCGTTCTCCAGTAGGGGATGGTTGACATAATTCGGTGTGAGACATTTCTGAAGGGAAATCTTGTTGTTGGAAATGATATTGTGAATAGTCATATCCTTGAGGGGGTTCAGAAGGTTTCTCTATGAAATATTCTTTGTTATAAGGTTCAGTATACGTCTCCACATTTGTTAGTTCTTGAGAGACAAACTTTCTTGGACCTGTTGGTTGAAAAGCGTTGGGATACCTATGAGGTGGTCGATTCTGGAATATTCTCGAAGGACCTCTAGTGGAAATGGACATAGGTGTAGGGGCATCTAGTTTAATGGGTTTATTATTTTGTGGTGCAAAACTATTCCTGGGTTTGCCAAACACTTGAGCGTTTGTCGGATAATGCCTTTGAACTGGTCGAGGTTGAATGTGAATTGGTTGGCTAGGAAATCTCGATTGTTGCATTTGCGGAAAATTAATTGAATGTTGAAAGGAGTTGAATGGTTTTTGAGATGGTGTTTTCATATCTTGGTGGAATATACTTGAATTATTTGCAAAGTTGACTTGCGATTCTATCATATTAAAGTTTACAACGTGCGTATAAGCGTTATCAAGTGTATCAGGATTTTGTAGCATAAGCATTGTTTTCAAGGTTTGTGGCGAATTTGCAGTTAAAATTAAAACGGCAGTTTTTTGTATTTGACTAAATAAAATTAATTTTGAATTTTGATCTTGAACTTCGCACTGTATTTTTGAAAATATTCTATTAACAAATGCTTTAAGTCGATCTACGAAGTTAAGAATGTTTTCATTCTTATTTATTTTGATGTATTGCAATTGCTGCATTAAAATTTGGTAAGTAATTGGATCACCAAATTTTTCTCTTAAAGCTGTTTTTATTTCGAGCCAATTATGCAGATATGGTCTTGAGAGAAGAAATTCTCTAGCATTATCTACTAATTTTAATTTTATCGCGGCCAAAATTACTTTATTTAGATTTTCATTATCGTTACTAGAATAAAGATAATGAAATTCGTCTATAGACATTAAGAAACTCTCCAAATGACTTTGAGCACCGGAAAAAGTTGGCAAGAGTGACGTGTGGAATCTGATATTTTCCATTTTTGGTTGACTAGTATAATTAATATTAGAATCTAAACTTAAATTACTTAAAAGGTTTAATAAATCTTCTTGATTTATTGAGTTTGAACTTGTTTCTGTATTTACTTGACTTTCACTTAATCCTAATTTTGCCCTATTATTCAATAAAATCTTTGTTAAACGTTTAGAAGTTTCAGACATTCACATAGAAATATGTAAAAATGGCAATTCAGTTTTAACTTACAATATAATCAAGGATGGATCCATAAAGCTTATACTGTTTAGTTCCACAACCAAAGGGTTCCCTATAAAGGCGTGGCTGAATGGCGGTCTGAATTGTTGGTCCTCTGGGGTAGGCAGGAACTGGACCACAGCTTCTCTGACAACACGGTAGACGATAGCTTGATCTCGAATTCTCACCTTTCTTCGATTGTGCCTTAAGACTTGAAAATCACTTCTGCACAACGGTAAACCGATAAAGGGCAGAATGACACTATCCTGTTCGCAGCGCCAGTTAAATGTGAAGACCGACAACTTTGCTTTTAAAAAACTTTATTTTACAATAAGGGCACTTAACTAATGAAACAATATTATGAACAGCAATACAGCTTTGACACTATAATATTGAGTAACATTAACATTACAATTCTTTACTTATACTCTATAACAATGCCTTAGTCAGCGCTAGGCAAGCGATAACCGTCGCCGAGCGCCGCGAACAGCCCCCAGAATATATATATATGTGTGTGTGTGTGTGTGTGTGTGTGTGTGTGTGTACTGTTAGATTTTCTTGGACTACGTCCAATGAGACAGCAGTAGCTGAGTGTCATCACACACCCTACCGTTGGGTTCCTCAATCTCATGTGGAACACACAACAACCTGCGTCTCCGCCTAAATGAACACTTTTGTTGGTTGCTTGACCGAGAAGGAGTCCCACCTATCCCTTATACATAGGCCATCTGACGGGACGTCGGCGAGAACATGGGTTGCTGGCTGTGGATATGGTCTCCCTATTCTTGATTGTATGGTATATGTCGGCGCCCTGAAGAGTCTGAACCTCGGGAGACGAAACATATGTCATCCAGTTGAAGGGATAGGTGGGGCTCCTTCCCGGTCAAGTAATCAATAAAAGAGTTCATATATATATATATATATATATATATATATATATATATATATATATATATATATATATATATATATATATATATTGTCTACCTCGTACCAAAAAAAATTAAATTTGCAACAAATTAAATATAATTTAGGAAATAGTGTATTGAAGTAAAAGAACTTCTTTTTGAACGTACGTTTTTTGTCGTATTGTATTAAAAAAAGAACCATAAAATAAAACCGTGGAAAATCTCTAGACAAATTCGAAAAAAAGGGCAATTTCGGCAATTCTCCAGCCAGCTGTCCCGAGAGAACAGGACCCGAAGCCGTAAACAAGTTACTTTCAGTTTACTATTCGGAGGCGAAAACTCTTTATTTTCATTTGGATCTGGTGGGGGAGACTGCGTACGGTGATAAGCAAGGACACGGCAGTAAAAATGTTTAATTAAACTTACCAGGGGTGAGTGACACTATGCAACCGTTTGTAATTAAGAATTCGGTTCAAATCGAGGGGTGGTGTAATATATCAAACATTTTTTGCCTCTCGTATAATATAATGATGGGTTCAAGTTGATAATACTGTTTTTTTTAAACGTATTTTTATAGATATTGAACATGATTTTATAAAAATATATTGTATATTGGCTATTTTGTTCTAATATATAATAGGTTAATAGGCTAATTGTTGTCTAATAAGTAACAAGCTTCGTTTTTCATACGAGCTTCAATAAATCTCGGTACATATGGGTGTAACTTCAGGCTGAATGGAACAACCGATACTAATGTTGTAAATATGTTGGAAGGGGTGTTTGATTTCATATTTTGTAAGAGTGGTCGGGGGTCTGATGCATACTTGATCAGCACCGTCTTGCCCTCAACCAGCTGTGACGATATTCAGCTAGGTAGATAGAGGATGTAATCATTCTGATTACATGTTGATAAACAAATTAAAACACTTATAACCTGATTTTTTTTATTTTATGTATTCTTGGGGCTATAAAATTACATTTGCTTTTGATGCCAGCGATTATTTCCTCCTTAGCGAACATAGAACTATCCTTAACCTTTCAGTAGTCGCGCGAAATTTTATAACGTGAGTGGTCACACCGGCCTTGTAGACCGTGAGGTCAAAACAATTATTAAAACTGAAAAATATTACACAGTTCTGTATTTTACAGTATATACAGACTGCGGCCGTCAATCCCGCATATTTGAAAGCGCTCATAAGGCCGGGGAAGTGGGCGAGGCCACTTCCCAGCTTGGCAACTGCCAAGGTCACCGTTGTTGTGTTCCCTAGCTCAAAACATTTCAGTTTTCATAGAACACTGGTTGAAACAACAACAAACGTTCACTGTGAAGGCATTTTCTCAAACCGGTTCGTATACAACCGGTCAGTGTAATTTTCGTACGCATTTCGGTATTAATCGTAATCGCGCAATTCCATCAATTCATTCGATTAAGTTGTGGGTTGAAAACTTTGCGAACACCGAAGAAACCATACACAGGAGAGATGGTAGTGAGAGAACAGTGCGTACTCTCGCGAATATTGATCGTGTGAGAGCTGCTGTGGGAAGAAGCCTTCGGAGATAAGTATGTCGACAAAGCGTTCTGCTCTGAATTTCAAACAGAACAGTCCAACGGTTTTAAGGTTTGATCTTCACCATCACACCTATAAAATCTAAGTGGTTCAGGTCATCAATGAAAACGATGTTGTTGCCCGGCTGCTTTTTTCTGAAAGGTTCTTGGAAATGGCTGAGGAAAATGTGAATATCCTCCATAACTTTTGGATGAGTAATGAGGCGCATTTTCACCTGTGGGTTATGTAAGCAGGCAAAATTTCAGGTACTAGAGTTGTGACAACCCTCGCCAACTTCATAAAAAATCTCTTCCAAGGCCAAGGTCACTGTTTGGTGCGCGATTTCCTCATCAGGAATCATGGGCCCTTTTTTTGAAAATGAGCGTGGACGAGTAGAAACTGTTAATTTTGTGCGGTATTCTGAAATATTCTGAAAAGCGCGTGCACGTTTTTCATTTCTCGGCTTCAGCATTATGAGGTCAACGATGAAACATTATTCCAACAAGATAGTGTCACAAGCCACTCCGCTCGGATAAGCATGGCATTCTTAACAACGTGTTTCCAAATCGGGTGATCTCCCAGTATAGAGTCATTTCTTGGCTTCCTCGATCACCAGACCTTATAGCTTGTGATTATTTCTTGTGGGGGTTATCTCAACAGTAAAGTGTACGAACACCGACCGAAGAAATTGAGAGAATTCCTCAACACATGTTGAGTGACGTGATGGAGAATTTCATAAGACGCTTGCAAAAATACATCCACCACCATGGACACCATCCAATTGATATTATTCTTAAAAAGTGACCTTCTTTTCTTAAATGGTATTTGATGCAGAATAAGCTGATGTAAATAAAATTATGAAAAATAAATTTTTTTCACAGTTTTTCAAAAATGCGGGATAGACGGCCCAGGGTGCGGCTTACTTGATACATAGTTAATTCGTCTGTCCGTCTTACTTTCTCCCCTACATACACATTTATATACACTCACAGATACACACACACCCACATACATCCACACCAAATGTCTGTGACTGTTTCTAGGCAAGAGTGTAAAATCCGACAACGAATTACCCCTCAGTTACGCCAGTTACAGTCTGGGTAAGGCCGGATGCCTTCTGAGAAGTGTTCTACGTTGGTTACTCGCCAGTCGGTAGGCTTCCTGATATACTTACGGGTTGGCACATAACCAAGGGTTGATAGCCTGAGGGGGGTGCTGGCCTGGGTTTGTCGGTAGCTGATGACCGTGGTTCGGAACCCACGTTAAGCTATAGGTCTAGTTGCTAAATAGTCTTAGATGCTGATGCGCCTCTAACCGTGAATCATTTCCTTCTTTGGATAAATTATTATAGACCTATTTTTCAATTTATATTTTATAAGAAAAATGAATATTTAAAAATAAGTATCAACTTACAAGAAATTAATATAATATCTGTAAAAAAACAAATAAAAATTAAAATATTTTTACTGTCATAAATAGATATAAAAACAGTCTTCTCGTAGTCCGTATTCTAGAAAATTAGGCATTAGTTTTCATGAAACCTGGCATAACATTCACTGCAAATTGTTCTATTATGCTCCAACTACATCTACTATTATATAACTACATCTTCAAGGTTCTCTAATATATCTTGCTTGATATTTATTTTCACGAACTCCACATACTTCTTACTATCGAAATCGCAATGTCTTTGGCAAATTATCGAATGTTGCTCTTATTTTTTGATAAGAGATGGTCTACGATTCCGATTCCAGTCACGAAAGTTATTGTTTGCAACGTCAATGATATTGCTGTTTATTGCAACAACATTTAGTAAACTATAAATATCTCCATTTGTCATCGGCTAGTGTTAAGTGTACAATCATTTTGTGTACATAATTTTTCAAGTGTAATGATACCTCCCTTGGATTTATTATAGTTTCAATAATATCGAGTTTTCCACTGACTTCACAAATGGATTATTATCCTTGTGCATGGAAGAAATACATTAGCTTATTTCTTCGGAATATCGGAAACGAGGATAACGTCTTTCTCAAAACCAAACATACTTGAATTAACTTTTCGATCGTTGCCACCTACAAAACACTTTTGTTTTTTTCTAATGGTATTAACAATTGACAACTTCTTCGCTTTTAGCGATTTTGCAAGGTCTACGCTGATAAACCAGTTATCTGCGATTAAATTTCAATTTGAACATCGATGCAGTGACATCGTTAGGCGAAAAGCTTCTATTCCTGTTCTGTTTGTTTTTCATAAGTCTACCAAAATAATGCGATTCGCACCTTTAGCACCATAAAGGAATAATAAACCCATCAGTGCTCTTATTTCTTCTGCGGTTGTAAGCCTAGCACCCGGTTTGCGAGAATACTTTGAAACAACAGAGGCGATTTTTTTTTGTACTCTCAATTATATTTGGCATATAGTAATTAAAAATAGTTGCCTCTAGTTGCCAATAGTTGCCAATTCAAGTAGTTTTTATTGACCACGATCTAGGTTTTACTTCAGGAAGTTGCAACTCAATGTTTTCCCTTCGCGTTCTATCAGTTTTCGATAGATCATGTTTGCCCCATTTTGTTTACCCCATCTTCCCATATATAAAAATGAATAATACTCGTGATCTCGCTGCCAGCATCTCGCTCTTAAGTTACATCGTCCTTATTAAAATATTCATCATCTTCATTGTCATATTCTGGTTCGGTCATCATTTCGTCATACAATTTTTCTAGGTGTTTTATTTCTTTTTCATAGTCCATCTAAGTAAAGTCATTTTTTTGTTTGTCAATTCGCGTTTAATATTATGAATATTCTTACTTTTTTATAATTCTGATGAAATTATAGACGATTTAAAAAACCAGCGCGAGCGAGTACGCACGGTCTGAGAGACCATATCTGCAAATAACTGTTGATAACTTTATAACAAACATACTAGTCCACGTAACATTTGATAACGACTATAAGCTTTAACATTCAATAACGACTAACATTTTACAACGACTTATAAGAAGGTATTGGGAGGTGCAAAGGCTTTTAGCAGCAGGTTTTTTAAATAGTAAGTTTTACTGCATCCGGTCTGACAGACCTTTGTGCGATCATCGGAGGGTTAATAGGCTTGAGATCTTTCATACAGCAGTTTTGGAAGGATATTATTAATGAAGAATTTTTTGCTGGAATAGTTTTCTCATAGATATTCTTCTTCTTCGACTTTTGCCGGCTTTTTTTGGTAATTTTTGTTGTTCTCACCTTTATAAAAAACTTGAAAGACTTGCTTGCTTTTGTCAATCAATCTTTTTTGACCAACAAGATTGTTCTTCCGATTGTAATTGAGCGGATTCAGTCTAAAACTTTCATTTTCAGCAACATTAAAACGAGTACATTTGGTATATGATGATAGTTCAGCATCTGTGCCATCATGTGGTTCACTTATAGACTACACCGAATTTGTTATTGATCTATCACGCCCTGAAGGCAGTAAACCTGGTGACTACCCTTCTTTAATTTAAGGCTCAGTTGTTCTATTCGCTGTCTCCTTTTCACTACAGTAACGTTTTTTTTAAGACTACAGTTGCTTTATACACAACAGTGTTAATTTTTACAATGTCCGAATTGGTGAGTGCTAACTTGTTAATCGTCCTTCGTTGTTGGTGTATATTGTGCAAATATATCATAATCAGATTTTAATAGATTTACCATCTGTTTTTACGTTAGCTCCATAATTTAACGATACCCAAAATATACCTGATATATCAGAGCAAGCTCCTGGTGCTAGATACAGATGTAATGACAAATAAGAATATACATATATACCAGCAATCTTAAGTACACAACAGCTCGAGAGGTTTGAGAGATTCGAAGAATGCTGCTGTCCAAATGGTCTTAAAAAGGTAATTGTTGCGGAGCAAAGGTTTCACGTTTCTCGTCGGGAACTTTGTACACACCCTTAAATACTATGTTCACCAATACTATGTCCAACCCATACCATGTCGACATCTCTCATAATCTCATGGTATCTTCACCTATTCTCCAAGTTCTTTTTACTTAAAAATGTTTCGCTATATTTTGTTGCTTAATTCATGTTGCGTCGATTCGAATGGCAATATCTATAAAGGTTGAATGCCTTTAAAGTTTATATATTATAACAATTGAATCTATTATTAATATAATTTATATTGTTATACAAAATACAATATAAAATATAATAAGATAATATGATAAGATTTCCAAAAAAAATAACATACGAAATTTTTACAAAACATTTAAAACTAAATTAACAGGCTATCAACCCTAAAGTCTTTGTCTCCAAAAGTAAAACGTACAATTAGCTCTCAAGAACCAAGACAATTGCGAAGAACTTGCGAAATATGTTTAACGACTACTAATCTGTCCTGAGCCCTTAAACAGATTACCAATATTAAACTTTAAACAAAAAAAACCCAGATACATTACCAACGAATGAAGATGAAATAATTAGACAAATCAAACAACATAAAAATAACAAAGCTTCTGATGAGGATAGAATTATTTCTGAACTTTTAAAATCCGTTGGTCCAGGTACAATCAAGGAAATAACCAACATTCTACAAGAAGTTTGGCAAACCGAACGGATTCCGGAAGATTGGAAAGATGCTTTAATCCATCCACTATACAAAAAAGCTGAATCAAAAGCTGATCTTACGACATCAAAAACCGTACAATAAAAATCTCGTCTGTACATTTGTGGATTTCAAGAAAGCATATGATTCTATTGACCGCGAATCTTTACTCCAAATCTTGAAAGAACAAGGACTAAATCTGAAAACGCTGGCAATTATTAAAGCAACACTAACTAGCACAAGGTTAAATTCATGGGTGATATCTTAGAGCCCTTCGAAATTATCATCGAACTTATCAGACGAGTCACTCAATTCAACTATTTGGGTAAAATAATCATGAAAAACGGGTTGGGAAAAGCGGCCAATAAGGGTAAATGTCAAAAAATGGAAACTGCGTTCAGAGTTGCGCAAAACATTTACAACAAAAAATGCATATCTAAAAACACAAAACTGTCTTACAAGACATTACAAGACATTACAACACATTTATTAAGCCAGAATGTCTATATGGGGTAGAAACGCTCATTTTAAATAGGAAGAGGTATCGAGGAGATTGAAAAAAAGGAAAGAAAAATCATAAGAAAAATCTTAGGCCCCAAACAATAAATATCTTAACATACCGACTTCGAGAAAACCAAGAAATTAAACAATACATAGCGATATGAGAAAAAGAAGACTTAAGTTTAACGAAGACTTAACACATAAAACGGATGAATTCGAGTAGGATAACTAGACAAATAGTCGAATTTTATAAAAATAGGAGTAGACTTGACCTTGTGTATCCAGTATATTTCCAAACAAAGAGGACTGAGCAAGTCTCATTGAAAAGTGCCTTTTCTAATTGGAATTTGACTAGTTATAACATTATTTCTAGCCTCTTTAAACTGAATTTTAAATCTCCATGTTAACAAGAAGCTCAGGAATTGAATTACTGGTGAAATTATTTGATACATGTTCAATATTCTTATGAGCCATTCATGTGGTACAGAATTAAAAATCATCTTATTTTCGATATGCCATATTGAGATCTCGTTTCTTGGCATAGGTCCGGTAGGTTTTAGTCATCTCCTGATGATTGGTAAACAACAACTTGTGGTCGGAAGTCATTAGTATGTTTTGTAAAATTAATATCTCATCCACTATATGTTTCTGTTTTATCATTTCATAATAATTTCATTTTTATTTTAATATAATTTTAATATAAATTTCAAAATTTGAATTACTAAAATACATGAAAAATTAGATAAAGGCGATTTATTCGCGCCATTATCCTTACAGCTGATTAAACCTATAATTAGTTCAACATATTATCAATGCCGATTGGTAAACAACAACTTGTGGTCGAAAGTCATTGATAAGTTTCGTAAAATTAATTTCTCATTCACTATATGGTTCGTGTTTATCATTTTATAATAATTTCATTTTGATTTCAATATAATTTTTAAATAATTTCCAATGTTTAATCCAAATGTATTGGATTTTTCATGTATTTTACTAATTAAATTCCAAATTTAATTAGTTAAATGCATGAAAAATTAGTTAAAGGTGATTTATTCGCAAGATGTTCCACATTCCAAGTTTTATCATAAGTTGTGAGTGCCTAAAAACTTTTTTGATTTATATTTACAAATGACGGTATTTACAATCCAAAAGTTATAAAAACCATCGATGTTTAATTGAACAGTAACGTGTCAAAACTGAAGGCCTTTGGCATGTCCATTTCAGCTTGGTAAGTTAAGAATTGATAGGCATTGTATTATTCAAACTACTAATTATTGGTGAGATATGGGAATGAAAATTGACACATGTAGGTCACCACAAAAATTTATACAATAGACTAATCCTAATCGAGAGACCTTTCGTTAAAAACATCATCGTAAAATTGGGTATTTTTATACAATCAAATTAAAACTTCAAAACTCACTCACAAAATTATATCAAATCAAAAGTGTACCAACGTTATTGTAGAGCGTATAAAAAGGCATTTTCCTGTCATGATTTTTTTACATTTTTTTATAAACCATCTAACTTAACAATACATAGAAAATTTTCGTTTGAATTTTAAAGACTACGGACCATCACACAACAATATCTATTGAATATTTTTCAGTTGTCATAATTTTTTAAAGATGTTTTATAAACGATCAGACTTAATAACAATGCATACAACGTTTTCGTTTGCATTTTTGAGACTACTAATCATCGAACAAATCTGTTTATGGAATATTTGTCGAATTGGAATCCTAGCGAAAAATATCGTGGTTGTACATTAACATCTTTCCTCTAAGTTTGTTAGTCATCCAAGAAACATTAATACTTTAAGAGAAATTATCAATCGGCATACCAACATCGTACATAGTGTTAAATTAAAATATTTCTAAGAATTGACATGAAACACATTCATATGATATTACATGGGCATTAGACTGTAAGAAAGCTTTATTGTCAATGGATTTGGAACAATTTCACCGATGTTCAAATTAAGTTTATGTCTATTAATTCAAGAAAGTAAACCATGCAATTTAACTGTAAACTACAAATTTGGGATATGGTGTCATCACATGTGAATATGTATATATTGGTATGAGACCATTGGCTGTGTAGCACTAGTATATATTGGTATGAGACCAAAATTAAACAGCAATTCATTGTTTCGGAGTTTTAAAGTGAGCAACACAACTTATGTAGGGTAATAAGTTGTTCGTTCAAGAAGTCTTTCTATAAAATAATTGTATCGTTCTTTGATTCCTCTTAATAAATGGGATAATATTGCTTTAGATAATCAAGGAACTATCAGTGTTGATTATAAACTATTTGTTTGCTACAAGTCATATAGTCACCATGAACATTAACAAGAACCGTAATCGTCTCATCATTCTGCAACGTAGATATACGTTGTCACATAACAGACTTTTTGAAAGAAAAATGGACAGTTTGCATTTAATCTGCAATTTAGTCCTGATTTATCACCTTATGATTTATTTTTATTTCCGAACATTTTTTTTCACGCTTCACCAAGCCTTAACGCCTATGAAGATAAGATATTTCGAAGATTGGTTTAACCCAATGCAAAAATGTATATGACGTACACTCTTTAAACAATAAAATAATTTGTACTACTTAATTTTCTTACTTCTTATTACTTGCAAAAATATTTGCAGTAACCGATGTAATTTAAAGAAGTTTTGTTAGCTTTTTCATCAATCAGATCCATTCTGCGTAAAAGTTATGAACTTAAATTGGCAACGAAATTTCAATGATGTTGATTCGGCAGTCGTAAATTTGTAACTGCGGAATATATCTGATTGTAAAATAAAATTTTAAATATTTTCGCCACATTTAACAACATAACTATCTGTAGAAATATAGAAATACATGCAGTTCTAATGAGACAAATAATTGTCACCTGATTACTTTGATAAATTGTAATAATATTTTTATCTCTTCGGTTATGATCAATATATTTGCTATATAACTTCTTAGTTAAAGTTTAAGCTATTTTAACTTTAATAACTTTTGAGGCTCCACATTTTCTTCGCTTTTGGATTAAATATATACACTGCTTCAAATCCACAACATCCTGGTCAAAAACGAATATTTTTTGATTATTAGAACGATAAGATATAATTTAATTAACATATATATATATATATATATATATATATATATATATATATATATATATATATATATATATATATATATATATATATATATATATATATATATATATATATATATATATATATGTTATATGTTATATATATGTTATATGTTATATATATTATATGTTATATATATTATATGTTACATCTAATATTTTCACGGATGGTAGATAATGTTTCTAAATCATTCTGGGTGTCGATACTTTGATCGACAGTTCGACTCTTCAGTCGAAGCGGACAACACTTGAAAATGCCAAATGCGATATTGGCGAAACGTCCTGACTCTTCACAGGATCAACGGATCGACATCCGCAATAATTTAGAAACATATATATATATATATATATATATATATATATATATATATATATATATATATATATATATACATATATATATATATATATATATATATATATATATATATATATATATATATATATATATATATATATAT
>JARFXV010000580.1:165000-217500 GCA_031761425.1 Cosmopolites sordidus | reverse complement strand
CAATATCGTTTTCTTTTTTTATTTTCTTATGTTTTTACTTTTACAAAGCTGTTGTGAAAAAATATTGCTCTGATGCAAAAGTTCGCTTCGTTCTTTGTTTTTAATGATATTATATCCCAAAACCGACGATCAAAAATTGAATTCTCTGCTAGTAATTTTAAAATTTTATTAAGCATTAAAAATTGAAGTAATAAAAATAAAATAAGTATAAGAAAGCTTCGCAGACGCAAACGAAGATATACGCAGTGTACAGTAAATGTTTCCGTTACCGTTTCTACATTCCGTAAGTGATTCAGAAAGTGTCATTAAAACAATGTTAATCTTAGCGATTAAGCGTTAGCGTTCTGGGCAACCGGCTAATGTTGATGGCACAGAAATATTGGCCATGGCCAATATAATTGAAAGTAATTGGCATAGATATTTAAATGGTTAGCAAGGTCGATGTAGTGGATACCTCATGAGCTACCGCACGAAAAGAAATAAATACCGAATTTCCGCTTGCGATTCTGTTGAAGTACAACGAAATCGATCCCTTTTTAAAAAAGAAGGTTACGGGTAATGAACATTGGATTGTGTAGAATAATATTAAGGATAAGGGATCATGGTGTAGGCGCAGAGATGCCCTTTAACCAGAACAAAAGCAAAGCTTATATCCGAAGAATGTTATGTTAAGCATTTGGTGGGACTTGAAAAAAAATGTTTATTATGAGATCATTAGTTCGGAGAAATAAGAGGCGAAATAAGAAGCGACCTAGAATTAGCGAACATAAAGTGTATCTCGTTCCATCGAGTGAATGCTAGATTACTCGTGTTTTTGGGCACCCGACGTAAACTTTTATAACTTAACTGCGGTATTTTCATTCACTCACAGCACTCTCCCGATCTTGCACCCACTAAATACCATTTATTTAGAGTAGCTTAGATAATAAAAACCTTACTTCGTTAGAAAATTTGAGAAATTGCCTCGATCAGAACCTCAGAACTTCTATAAGAGTGGGATTATGCACCTAGCAAAGAGATGAAGAAAGGTCATCGAACGAAACGGCAATTACAATATTGATTAAAAGCAATTTTTATTAAATACATCTTCTTTTTATTTTTTTTCAAAATAATGGAACGAACTCTTGCATCAACCCAATAAATGGGGAAAGTGTTAGCAAGAAATATAATTTGAATTTTAAGAATAGTTATGTGAGCGAATTTTCTGCGTATTATTGTGTCCAAGAAAGTTGAAGATTGTCCAAGAATATTGCCCAAGAATGTTTTATGCAACTGAGCATAAATGCATATACTTATAATAGGGTTAAGTTTGGTAGTATAATATTTTTCTTGTAGAGAAAATTCAAATACACGAAAAACAATTTAATGAATTGGAATTTATTTAGGCTTCCTTAGAATTTATACGTTAGCAAAATTATCATTTATTAAAATATTCGAAAATGTCTAGATAACCATTTTAAATCCAATTTTAAAAAATCGGTCTTTTAATATTCTTAAAGAAATTTTTAAATTTATTTTTAATACGGATTTGTTGATTGGCAGTTATCCAATATATCATTTAGCACTATTTGTGCTTCAAGTTCACGTTCAAATTCGGATCAACCAAAATAAAATTAACTCACAAAATCATCCGAATTAAATTTACTGGTGGAAAATACCTGAAAAACAAAAATAATTAATGGTAGAAATTTATATAGCGAAACAAAAACAGGTAATGGGGATATCATAATAAATGAAAGATATAATCTCTACTACTCAGAGGCACCACAGAGACATAAGACAAAAAAGGGGGTGGGATTAATATCAAACAGAAAAATTGACAAGAGGATAATTAAATATTAGCCTACATCATCCAGAATTACAGCAATTCACATTGAATTAAAAAGTGTAATATTAACACAGCATCAAAATGAACAGGGAATAGATAAAGCAACACAATTCTGTATAAAATTACAAAATGTGATAGAAAAAGAGCGAAACAAGAATGAAATATAATAATAGGACACTGGAATACATGGATGAATAGGAATGTGAACAGAGAAATAGAAAGTATAGGAGGATATGGAATAAACAATAAACAGGAATAGAAAATTGTTGGAGTTATGCTTTCTCTTTATGCTTTCTAATTATAAGAAGCGATAGGAAGAATAAAAATAGGTAAAGCAGGAAGTGAGGACAAAATTGAACAAGATATGATTCAGTATTTCCGAGAAAAACGCATATATTAAATATACAAAGAACCGTAGGAAACAAGAAAGATAGCAACGACCTAGTAAATCTTCATACTTACAAGAAAGCAAAACGAGTAAAATGCGAAAAAACTCTCATGCCTATTCATCAACTAGTTTCAAGGCCTATAAAAAAAAATAGCCAAAATAGTAAGATGTTTGTAAGTAATAAGATTGAAGAAGAGCGAGCACTGTTTATGCCAAGAAGACAAGCGACCGATAATATATTCATAATCACAAATATAATTGGAAAAACTCTAGAGCCTGGAGAAGGAGTCATTTTTGCGTTTATTGATCTCAGAGCGGTGTTCAACTCAATACAGAGAGAGATTGTGTAGAGCTGCTTAAAGAAAATTGTTCATAGTACCTATAATAGAGTAAAAGGAAAGGTTTTTCCTCAAATAGCAGGAGAAACATTAAAATAATTTGTCTGAAATTAAGGTATAAAACAAGGGGATAGTCACAGTGCTGTGTTGTTCATAATAACAATGATTAAGCTGATTAAAAATATTAGGAATAGAACGAAACAACTTCAGACTATAATAAGATATCAAAGATTAGAATCTATAAATATTGATGCCTTAATGTATGCCGATGATATTTTGCTAATAGTTAAATTAAAAAAATGCAGAAATTAGTGGGCATATGGACGGGAAAAATTGAACTGACGATGAACGGAACAAATATACAAAAAAGTAAAAATAATTGTGATAAATAAGAGTAACATGATGGAACACAAATAAAATGTATACACCTATAAATAGTAACATCCTATGAATACTTAGAAATTTTTGTAACAACGGTAAGCACACAGGTTTGGAATTAGCAAACAGGGTAAGAAAATTACCGAGACTGTACTAGGTGGTAAATACATTACAAAGGAACTAAGGCAGTAAACAAAATTATAAATGTATAATAACCATTTCGGAAATAGTATATGTAAACAAAAATTGCTGCATACAGAAGAAAGATGCAGGGAAAACGAGATGTAATAGAAATGAGATACCTATGCAGAAGAGTTGAAAAGACCAAACAGGACACAGTTACTAATAAAACAATCAGTGAAATGTCTAAGCAAGAATCAAGTATGTGTAAAATAGAAAAGTGACAATTAAATTAATTAGTTCAGCCACTTGAATAAAAAAGAATTGGCCCGAGTCGAAGCAAAAGGGTACAAATAAAAGATAAGAAGTAGACGAAAACATGAATACAACAAATAATAGATGTAAGGGAGGAAAGAGGTAAAACTTTGGAGTAGATCAGGACAATGACATTAGGTAGGAAAAAAAGGAAGAAATGGGTGGACGTAGAATAAGAAAATTACCCCAAATCCAAAATGACATTCGAAAGGGCAAAATGAGGGAGCAATAGAAAGAGCGTTCATAAAAAAAGTAGATGGTTTTTAACTACCTCGAAAAACTCTCGGAGTAGCTTCAAATATGCGGTAAAAACTATTTAGCATCCTTTATTAACATATAACATATTTTAAATCTAATTGCCGTGATATTTCAGCATCATACCTTTGTAACCAATAAAAATTGAATCAAATAAAACCACAACCAAATGAAATGCCTAGAAACTATTTATTTTACTTAAAATAACATTCAATGGGATCAATGTTTGAAAACAATTTCTTACAAATATCGGACGGGGCTACTTCTAAGATCCTTCTTCTAGGATCATTCTGTCAATCCATTTTTTCGATCACTTTTTCAAACAATTGGGGTCTTATGTCCCCAATTGTCCGAGTTATGTTGGCTTCCAAGGCAACAATGGTTGCTGGTTTATAAGCATAGACTAGAGATTTAAAATAAAAGAAAATAATCTAAAGACGTTAAATCACATGTCCTTGGTGGCCAATTAACAGGTTCGGTCCTCGAAATAATTTTCTCACCGAATTGTTCCCTCTATAAATCGATTGTTGCGTTAGCTGTATGGCATGTAGAACCATCGTGTTGGAACCACTTCTCCTCCAGATCAATACCATTCAAATTATGAATCAAATAATCAACGTAGTCAAATAATAAAGCTCAAATTCCTGCGAACGGCCACGAAATGATAAATTTAGATCTTCATCGACACTATCAGCAACAGCGGCTATATTTTCTTCAGAACGCAGTTTTTTGTCTTGTTTATGTTTTAATATCGAGCAGCATGAAATACGTTTGAAGTTTGTCATTAATTCGGCGAATACATAACGAATACATCGTTCCAGACTGATGCAGATTTGCAGACGCGCAAACTCACAGTTCGTTTGACCGCGATCCTTATCGAAAGTTCAAACACACTAAAAAAATAACCCTTTACATACATATTTATATAGGTAAAACCTTAATTATTGAATATTATACGGTATAACAAAATCCATTATTTCGCACTTTTAATTATTAATTGAAAAGGATGCAACTGATAGCGTAGTATTTGATCTGACCATACTTTTGACTTCCCTTTTGGAAGGGAGTCAGGCCATCATCTGATGCGTCTTCAGTTCGGGTTTGAAGTTCTTACAAGTCCGTAGCCATTCATTTCGTGAACCGGATATTTATAATCGGTTACGGCTTTTTCAATATTTTTCAATTTCCCAAAATGCTGTCGTCCTTTGAGGTGAATTTTCAATCTTCGAAAAAGGAAAAAGTCACAATGACTCAGTGTCTGATAAATAAGACAGATGCGAAGCCACAGTGATCTTTTTACTTGGCATAAGCTTGTTAAATGAAATCGTTGTGTGGCCGTTGTGTTTCGTCACACTGTGTCCAAGTCTGAAATAGAACTTGATAACACACCATTGCTCGAAATTGTTGTCACTTATGTTCAGAACGCTCTAGAAAAATCCGGTTCACGAAAATAGTTGTTACGGACAACAAAGTGACTCTAAGGAGCGACTCTAAGTGAAATTGATAAATAACTATTATAGCAAAAATTAATTGGAATGAATGTAACATCCGTGTTGAATATAATATTGAAAACAGCGTAGACTTATTCCGTTGTTTCTTACTGTGTACAAAAAAAAAGATTTCTGACGTATATGACAATTAGTTTAAACTTAGCTGTCAAAATATTTTTTTAACGTTTACATCGATACTTATGTATAGGACATATTTTTGACTTTGTCATTTTTTATATATTTTTGCATTTATATTCTTTTAAGCTAACAGTAATTAATTTCATAACTGATACTGCTAATTTAAGTAGTATATATAATGACAGTATGATAAAATAATGTTTTATTTTTTACACCTAATACCATTAGAACTGAAAAACCCAAAACTATTAGCTTAAAAAAATGTATAAAATATATCAAAGTAATAAATATGCCAATTAAAACTAAACAAAAATAACAAACTAAACAAAATAAAAATCTCAGCGAATCTATATATATATATATATATATATATATATATATATATATATATATATATATATATATATATATATATATATATATATATATATATATATATATATATATATATAAAGGAGAAATACCACTGACTCACTGACTCATCACTAAATCTCCGAAACTATAAGACCTACAGACTTGAAATTTGGCAGGCATATTTCTTTTGCTACGTAGAGATTAGCTTCGGGTTTTGCAAAAGTCAACTCTGAACGGGGGTTGCGGGGGTGTTAAATGCAAAAAAAATCCCGTTTTTTAAGTATAAGTCCTACAGATTTGAAACATGGCAGTGATGTTATTATACAGGGATGCATAATAAATAAACATCTACTAAAAATGTAATGTAGGGAGACACATGGTGGTGTAAACGATTAGAACACTCTAATTTTTTAACTTTATGTTCTATAGGCTTGAAACTTAACGTATGCGTAAAATGTATAAATAAATCCGTTTTGTAACTGTCCATCCTACAGACTTGAAAATTCACAGAAATATCTTCTTATAATCTACATACATTGAATAAAGACGGGTTATATGAAAATCCGTTTCACAGAGAGCTGGCGGGGCGTAAAATGTACAAATAAACTCGCTTTCTAACTGTAAGTTCTGCAGACTTGAAACTTGACAGGAATTCTCCTTATACTTCATGAAAATTGATCAAGAACTGTTAATGCAAAAATAAATTTCTAAATGATGCTTTACCATGACACAAGGCAGAGTTTGAAAGTGGCTGGTGTTGATTTAAAAAATGACTGGTTTTCTCATCGTCAGTTTTATGTGGCATGCTCAAGAGTGAGTTCTCCTGACAATCTGGTTATTCTTCAGCCATGTAAGAAAACCAAAAACGTTTTTAAGTCTTGAGTATGTGATTTTACAGTTTCAATCAATAAATATTGTTAGCAATAAAGGATACTGAACCAGTAAATAAACAAAAAATGATTCGATAGATACTTTTTAGATATTTTTTAAGCTATTTATATAAAATACTAAAATGAATGATACATACATTATCCTCATTTGTTCATCCAAAAAAAATAAATAATATGTATTTATTTTTACTATCACCGCAAAAATATGAATTATGCATTGTTGTTTATTGATTGCATGTTTATTGACTGAATAACAGGTCATATATATTTAATCAAAATGTACTAAGTAATAAGTTTGCTATGAATCTAAAATTACAAACGCCATACTTCATTCAATTTCAAATTGTTATTAATGAAAAATAACTAAGCAGAAAGTGTTCAAGATTTTTTTTAATTGTAAAAGTAACCTAATAATTTTGAAAGTAATCTACTTTATTTTTGTTAAAATAAAAACAACCTTACATTCACCGAAAACATTTTGAGTTTTGGATTCATAGTCCATCATTAGTCTACTTCCACTGAAGAATTGTGTGTCCGGACAATTCTTATACATGCTTAACATAGAAATCGGAGAAATAAACTTGCATTATACCGGCCTTATGGTAACTAATACCTTAATATTTTCTACTATATTTTCAAAGATTCCTTTGCTACTAATTAATTAGTTTTTAAATAAACGTTTACCTATAAATGATGAGTCCGAATGATTTATAAAAGATTAAATTTAGTTGTCTCATTTTACATGTACTGTATTTAAAAATTATATCTTCAATATATTTTATTATCTTCAATAATTTTTTCTTTGGCAAATACTTATTTCAAGTTACGTCCGGCATAGCGGGCGGGTAACGGCTAGAAAATTTTAATTAACACTATAACGTAAATATACGATATTAGGATATAAAACGATAAGTGTTAAAATATAAATTTATACTATGTATAGGAATAATATCTATTATAAAATTGTAGCTATTATAATAATGGTTTAATAAAAAAACGAAACGTTAACAAAATTAAAAAAAATACTATTATTATTAGAGTTGACCGAAAGCTCAAGAAAAAAAATTAAACGGTCATATATATATATATATATATATATATATATATATATATATATATATATATATATATATATATTTATATATATATATATATATATATATATATATATATATGTATGTATGTGTGTGTGTGTGTATAAATAAATACTAGCTGACCCGGCAGCCGTTGTTTTACCTTTTCCGGTAGTGTAATATCCCTTTTCGATATATACATAATCAAAATATTGAGTTATTAACGCAATGACACAGAAATGATGTTTATATGTCATTGTGTAAAAATGAATCATTTCATTTTATAAATATAGAATTTGTTAATAACTTGAATATAGCGCCACTTATCGGATCCTAACTATGAACTATCGTCTCGCAAAAACAAATATATTGTGGGAATGTGACCTCAATCAGTCAAGTCGTTCAACAGTTACATGATCACTATCAGACGCGCCAACGAGTATATATATATATATATATATATATATATATATATATATATATATATATATATATATATATATATAATAAGATAATACCACTCACTTTTCGCGAAATTTTCGAAACTATAAGAGCTACAAACTTAAAATTTGGTAGAAACTCTAAGAAGGAGGATTCATAAAAATCAACTTTTAAGGGGGGTTGCGGGGACGTAAAAGATAAATATACTCCGAAATTTAAAATTTGGGATTGTATCGTTGTGAATCTCTCGTAATTTTGTCTTCACTAAATTTATAGAAAAAAATTGTCAATTAGCAGGTAAAAGCTACGGAATTATAAATACGAAAGTAATTTTAATCATAAAAAACTCAATCACGACTAAAGTTTCATTTACACCTAGCGAAGCAGGCGGGTAACAGTTAGTAATATTAAATATTCAAAAAGGAATTTAGTCTTCCACTGGATGTAAATTACCTATAATTATGTAGACACATCCAAGACGATGTTCTGTTATATGCATTACGTTCAAGTGTATTAACCTGAACTGAACAGTCTTAATAAGATAGTTGGATTCCGGGAAGAAAGAATTATTTCTTTTAAAGTGCAAGCAGTAATCGATCCATTTCTGACCAAGACTGTATTACGTTATCGAACACATTCTAGGATAGGCACTTAGTTCTTTTTTGTATCTTCCCTATGGCACATAAACGTTTTGGAATATTCATAAGACTAACATTTAATATTTTTGATAATACTTCGAAAGAAATCACCAATATTTGCTGCTGTTTTCATTCACTAATGGGAGCAATTAGACGCCCTGAAATATTTTCTGTTATCTACATTAATTTTTGTAACAACTCTTCCCCTGTTCTTTCTGACAGTACTTCTCCAACATAGCTTCAAATTATGTTCGATTTGCCTCAACTACAATCTTCTTTAAAATCTAAATAAGTGAGAAGTAGTACATACGGAAAAAATAACTTAATCTTAAATCTTTCTTGATTACATTATCATATTTAGAGTGGAATGACATACAATTTAATTAATACAAAAAATATTATGTATTGGATTCATTGTTAAATACTAACTTTAAACATTTAACCATGCAGATGCGCAATATTATTAAAATAAATCAGAGCGGATTATTTCACTTACTGATTTACAATGAAAACACTGTTCCTTAATAAGAGAAGAGTACATAAAGACTTACAAAAAAAACAGATTTTTATAAGTCTATGTTCCTCCCTACTATATTATAATAGATGAAAGCGAGTTCTAGATTTAAATAAATGAATTAACATCAAAGCAACTGTGAGAATGTAAAAGCGAATTCAAGGAATTGCTAGACTAAATAAAATCTAGGAAACATAGTTAAGTTGGTTTGAACAGCTGATTCCAATGAAGGAGGAAATTCTAATAAAGAAAATATGGACCTCAAGACATATATAAATCATGTATTCAAACAGTACCTGTATATCAATTCTTCGGTGTGAAACACTAAACTTGAAGTGATTTACTACTAAATACCAAATCACTATAACTGACTTCTGAACGCGTGTTTCGAAATGCTTGTATGTTGATGATGATCATCTAATTCTAAAATTAAACTATGCTCTATTTATATGACAGCCATACCAAATCTACCGACTATAAACTTTTTGCCTTTTTGAGGCAACTTTACAGGAGGGAGTTAGTGAAGCTATTTGAATTGTGGGTCGAAAAAGTTCTGGATCATACAACAATACAGATCATCGCCGACTATAAAGGATCATCCCTCGACGTTCTTCAAATTTTAGGTCTTATATTAAAACTCTTATATTTAACAACACTAAATCATAAATTGAATGTAAATGATAAGTCTGATGGATGTATGCGGTTTAGATAGTAGAATATATTTTCAGTAAATAGTTCAAACCGATTAATTACCTGTTGTCAATCTTGTAACTAGGAAGGTGCAATACATTCGTTTGGTTGGCTATTTGAGATTAACCAAAAAAAAATTCTTTTACACAGAAGTTTTCTATGAAAGGATATGAAAGGATAACGATACATGTTAACTATGTACTAATCCAATAAACTCATAGTTGGTGTTCCTTGAAAAATAACATAGTTCTACGAGGGTTGCTATTTATGTATCCGGAATAATAAATAAAAACAAATATTTATAATTGAAAATGTTTCAATTGTTTTTTAAAATATTCTCTGCGATGATCGATACACTTTTGCATACGTTTGAGGTGAGGTACTCCAAAACATGCATTTTGAACGCATTAACCGCTTCTTTTGGAGTCGAAACTCGTTGACCATGAAATTTATTCTTCACAAGAACAAAGATAATTCATTGGGTGCCAAATCAGAACTGTACAGTGGATGACTCATCAAATTCATGTTTTAGCCGGCCAAATATTGAGTTGTTCGGTCCGATGTGCGAAGGTTCACGTTGTGGTTGTGAAGAATCATCCTGCGTGGCTGGTTGTTTTTTAATTCCTTCAAAGACTTTTGACAAACAAATGGTTGTGTACCATTCAGAATTGGCCACTTTACGATTCTCTAGTGGCACTGTAGCCACATGCCCATTTATTCCAAAAAATAAGCCACCATTTGCTTCAAAGCGCTTCTTGTTTGAAGAGCTTTTGTTAGGTTTGGCTCATTTTAAAAGATCCATAGTTTACTTTCGGGATCAAGCGTATAGATCCAAGATTCGACACCCGTGTAAATGTTATACACGGCTTTTGACGCACAACGACTGTATTTTTTGAGTATTTCTTTGCACCAATCGACATGAGTCTTTTTGAACTATTGTCAAATTAAGTGGAATCCAACGCGCACAAATCTTTTTCACGACTAAATGTTCATTTAAAATCTTATGTATGCTTGTCATACTGATACCCAGGGATGCCTCAATCTTACTGTATGTCACATGACAATCTTGCTTTATTAGTTCGCGCACAGTGGCGATGTTTTCTGACACAACAACCGATTTTGGGCGACCTAAATTCATCCATGAACGAACGACGGTCCCGATTTAATACACCAAACCCACTGGTTTGGTGTATAAATAGAGGTTTTAGATGGTGCTACATCACCAAAAATTACAACGATGCACTGTTGTTAAGATAATCCATGTCGAAAGTCGTAGTAAATCATTCGCAATAATTCGGGCCAAAATTATCACGAGTTAATTCCATTTTTTAACTGAGTTGAAATTTTCAAGTCACTAAACAACAGAAATAGTGTCTATATGATAAATGGTTTTGAGTACGTATACAGTCAACAATGTCAAACTTTACGATGTATATGTCAGATGGCGCCTAGTAACATCATTGTTGCCAATTCATCATTCATAAATAGCAATCCCCGTATATGCTTCTGTGTAGACTACAAATAATTCATCAAAATGAAGAATAACGATATTTACCTCCTGACTCCTATAGAAGATACATTATGACTAAAAAGTTTATCGACCTTGAAACTAAGAAGACGGTTTTGGATCGAAAAAGTAATCGGTGAATGAACTTTAATTTATTTATATTACGAAAATAAAGCGTTTAAATAACCCAAAAATGGGTCATTTTTTAAACACAAAAATAATCCATTTTGATGGTTAAATATTTCTTAATAATAATATAGTGGAGATTGCAATACTATTTTATGTTTCGAAGATAAATATAAAAATATATCTTTGGATTAGCAAATACAAAAACGAGCAAATAAAAATAAAAAATGTTGCATCAGCTTTTACGAATTAAGAAAAAAATGTCCGCTACGCCACTGTTTGAATTTGTTTCCCGTAATTTTTTCTGCAATCTAAAACACATAAAGCAAGCATTGCATTATTCAATGGACTGTGCTCTTAATAATAAAACTTCCCATCCTCCAGAACCATATTTCGTGCGGTCCCTTTCCCATGTAAAGGGAGTCTTTCACCGTAAATAAATAAATAAATAGGCCTTAAATTGCTTTTACTATGGCGGAAAGCCTATTGGAATACTTTGAGAGAATTTATCTGTATTTCGAACTGTCCAGACAAAATTTGCTCCTGCAATTTTTCACGGATTGTAGTTTCTAATTTATTTTACTGAAGTGGTCTATATTTTATTAGAATGTTGCTTCTGAATGTAGTAATACATACTATTTTTTAAAGTGTTAATTAAAAATAACACGATTAATATAATTAATTAAATATATTTTTTAATATTGTCATCATATCAGATATGCGCATAAAGTACTGAGACAGAATTTTTATTATTTGTTTGTCAATTGAATTTACAATTCTACATTTTCTCCTTCCAAGTGGTTGCCTTGGATAACCAGATAGCGCTGGAGATTGTTTGTCCACTCTTCATAGCAGTTCTGGAACTTAGTTACTGCAATCGCCTTCAGCTTGTTAGTTACGGGCTTTTGATCTCCAATCTCCCAATGCTAAATGTTCTCCATTGTCCCAAATTGGTGTCCTTTGAAGTCAATTTTCAATCTTGGGAAAACGAAAACGTCTCAAGGAGTCGAATATGGTGAATAAAAGAATTGGGGATCCACAATTATGTTTTTAATTACCAAACTTTAATTGAAATCGCTGTGTGGTAAGGCATAATGTAGTAATGCAACACTCGGTGTGCTTGTTGTTCAGTCTCATACGAATTACCTCTATTCGAAATCTTTCAAGAACGTCTCGGTAAAAATGCTGGTTTACCGTTTGACGGCATCCAGATGCGAAGTTCATATTCAAACAAGCCTCGGCCTTCTAAGAATGTGATAGACCAGCTGAAAATCTTGACCCTTTACAAAATGCTGTTTCTATAGGCATTTATTGAAGTTTTGCAACAATTTTCTTCGCACTATGTCCAAGTCTGAAACAATAGTTTTTTTACTAAGATATATATATATATATATATATATATATATATATATATATATATATATATATATATATATATATATATATATACTCGGATTTTGGCAAATCCGAGTTATTAAAAAGATACATGGTGTTAAAAATCAAAATAAATTTTCGAAAAATTGAGATAATTTAAAGACGGTTGAAGATATCAGGTTCAAAATCGGGGTAGTTGGGTTTTCAAGGTTGACAAATCCGAATCTGGTACTAGTTTGAACTTAGTTCCGGGAGGGCGCTTGCTGCTACTTGGTGAGGAATTAAATCGCTCATATTTTTTTACCCTATAGAACAGGCAATATTTTGACCTCAAAATAGAGAAGAGTCAAAATTCCCACGTAAAATAGGCACCCTTGGTTAATATCAATATTTCACGCTGTTTGCGAGATATTCGTTTTCGAATATTCCATTGCACATCTTGTCGATGACTGAAAAATATACAGTTAAAAAAGTGTGCCTTGAATACGAGGAAAAAAAGACATTAGGATGTCAATAATACAACAAACTTTATTTAAAATAACAATTATTTGAAATGTACTTATTGAAGTACATTTGAGGTGTAGGTGTACACCTATTGAGGTGTTGAAAATTTTTACCGTTTACCTCAATTCACTTTCGCAGGCTCTTTGTTAAGTGACACCTCATATTTGAGAAAATATTTTCTTCATTTTTAATAACATTTACCGCTTGTTGATTTTTTTGAAAAAGTTCGATTCGTGTTTTGATTTTATCATGGTAAACTAAAGACGTCATATGACCCCACAAATAAATTTAACGGATTAATATCTGGGCTACGAGAAGGTCAAGGAAACTCACCACCGGGCCCAATCCATCTATGTGGAAAACGTTGATTCAACTGGCGCCCCATATTGTATGAACCACATGTCTTTTCTTAAGTTTAGAGGTATACCGTCCAAAAGGTCTAATAAATCATTTCCTAAAAACTCCACATATAGATCTCCATTCGATCTTTGCGAAAACTCAAATGGACAGGTTAAAAAATTGTCGATAATGCCGCATCAAATGTGAATTGAAAATTCGTGCTGGAAATGTATCTCTTGGTAGGTGTGGATTTTTCAGGGTGTAATAATGATTATTTCGCCAGTTAAAAATTTCGCGTCTGGTCAAAGGGTCTGGTTGTCTCGTCGGTAAACAATATCTTTTTCAGAAAAATGGGGTCTTGGTTTTTTTATGTAATATTTAAATTAATTTTTAATGTATTTATATTCTGATTTAGCCGGAAAAATGTTTGGCAATATTTTTTTTTAATTTTGAACAGGCGAAACATAGCTTAGACTAAGCACTAGAAACTAGTGCTTAGTTCAGGATTTCCCGCGATACTAACCAAAATGTCCTCTTCTTGTTCTACCGTTATATATTTCAGTCCTCCACCAGGATTGTTATAATAGGAGATATAGAAAACAATGACAGTTGTCATTGATACGTAATAATTTGTACACAACATTGAAGGTACACTTTGTGAATCGCATATTTTTCAGTCATCGACAAGATGTGCAATGGAATATTCGAACACGAATATCTCGCAAACGACGTGAGATATCGATATCGACCAAGGATACCTTTTTTTACGTGGAAATTATGACTCTTCTCTATTTGGAAGTCAAAATATTCCCAGCTTTATAATCCGTCAAAAGTAAAATGTAAGTGATACGAAATGATGTATCACTTACTGAAATATTTTCAGAATGAATGAAGAGAATATTTATTTATAGTTTTTTTTTATTCAAAATAGAATAAATCCTTGCGTGTCAATACAACACTAAAATTGGTCATAATATTTTTTATAGTATTACTAATACTAATTTTTAGAAATCGTCTAAAATATCTTCTTTTTGTAAATTTTTAAACATATCACTGAGCTAAACTTGGTGGATATGTAGGATGATAGATTACTAGAATAAAGATAGCTAAATTTTTTAAGAAATCGCGTAGAATTTTGCTTATCGCATATAATGCGGCTCTGCAGTGGATTTAGGAACATCCGTAAGCTTCTTAGTAAACTTAGCAGACACATAACAATCATTTTAAAAATATTAGCTCCTTTTAGAGTCTTTCTTCCGTTCGAACTGTTGTTGATGAACATGATCCTGAGTAATTTTCGCTGCTGTTTCTACTCTCACAAATCTTAAAATCCAGTGACTGGATTCCAGTCACAAATAGCTTAAACATTTTAGAAATATTTGTACCAGCTTTATCCAAAATTAAATTTAGTGCAGTTTTTTCGACCATTGCTAAGAAGGTAATGTTACGTTGTACATCACGCTGTTCACAAATTACGCACCTAATAGGTGAGGGAAGTCGATCTAAATCTATGCATGCTTACTTGGGGCTGGTAAGCAAACTCAATTTTTTTTGCAGTCGGTAACTCCAATGATTTTTATACTATAATTCCGTATCGATAAATAATTTTGATCGATAAAAGAGATTTTTTCCTTGCTATACTATCAATATAACTGCTAGATTGTTGAAACAAAGCAGAAACTGCAAACATGTCATAAGAAACTGAATCGTTTGTTTTTGTTGACAGTTGACTCTTACCTATCCTTAACTTTTTTAGACTTCAATAATTAACTTTTTTGTTAAAACACAAAGTATTTTCTGTTGATTTATAGTTAAAAGAACTACAAAAAAATAAAAGAAGGTAATCTTCACTATCCGTTTTTTCAAGAATATGTGGCTTGTCATTCTGAAAAAACCCGCGGTGTTTGCTAAAATGAGGTTAATTCTATATGGAAGTGTAAAAAAAATATTTATGAAAGACAAACAAGGTTTTGAAAATTTTATTGATGGTAAAATTAAAAAATTAAATAAGGGTACTTAAAAAAAATAACGACTTTACACAATTTTTTTTTTAATGCCGGTAAGCTATGCATAATAATTTTTTCTGTAACTTCAGAACTAGCTTCACCCAAATCCCCATTGACACTTTGTATTTCTACTACTCATGATGTAAATGTTAATATTCAAGAACAGTCCGAGATAGTACCCGATAATTCGGGTACTTTTACACATAATTTTAAGCCACCGAAAAATTCAATTGTAAGTCAACGGATTTATTCTACACCATCGCAGGACAATATTAAAATCAAAGTTGATTGCAGACATCTAAGTTTGAACAATCAGCTCTTATCACGAGACATCGGACTTTCCAGTTCTAATACAAATAAAAAAATAAATGTGTTGAAGAAAAAAATATCAAGAGAACTGAAACAAACTGAAAAAAAAAATGTTGAGTTCAAAAGCCCAAAATCCGGAACAGAATAATATCGTTAACCACCCATCCCTTCCATTGGAGGGCACATGTTTCGTCTCTTGATGTTTAGACTCTTCAGGGCATCGACATGTGCTCTCTCGTCAAGCATAGGAAGACCCTCATCCACAGTCAACAACCCATACGTTTCGCCGACTTCCCATCGGATATATCCAGTGTCAGAATTCTTTAAATTTATTCTTATTCTTGTCGAGAGAGCACATGTCGGTGCCCTGAAGAGTCTAAACATCACTCTACAAATAAACTGCGGTTTCTTATGAAACTTTATAAACGATTTGGAATAATAAAAACTACTTAAACATTTTGTAGACTCGAAATAATAATCACCATTATTTCATCGTATATTGAAATCTTCAAGTAAGCGCTAACATTAATACCTATAACTTTGCAAATGGAGTTCGAAACCGGAATTGGCGAACAAATTCTAAAACAATAAAAAAAGGTAATTTGCAACATAATTTTCCTGAATACATGATATGGTGTAATTGATAAAAATCTGTTTAATGATGGATTTTTTGGATTTTAATGAAAGATTTTGGGATATTATACTGTTACAATCTTAGATCATAATAATCAAAAACGCGTTTTTTTCTTGCTGCTTAAGGAGTGGTTTTTTCTTATACATTGCTCGATTCTTCTTTGAATTGCTCGTTTTGGCAACTTCGTTTCAATTATTCAAATATTGCAGTGGCGGCTCGTAGGTTGTTAAAGTGGGAGGACGTAGGACAAAATAGTGCTGCTGAAGATTTTTTTTGCTCCCCTTTCCTCCTTTTTACTTTTCGTGCTATTGAAACCCTATACAGGAGCTGAACCAGGAAAATGAGTTAAAGGAAAGAAACTGAACGGAAATAAAATGTGGTGTTTTGCTCTGAAAAATTGTTTACTGTGATAAATGCTGGAGGGGTGGCGCCCCAACGTCCTCCCTTACGAGACGCCGCTCTTTGACTCCTTTATTAACTAAAGGAAGATATATCAGTTTACGAGACGTATATATTTCTGTTTTTCCCCAATTATGCATATTTCTCCCAATTAGGAATAATATCTTCAGTTCTTTGAAACATTTTTTATACTGGTTTATTTCATGAAATTGACTTTCTTTTATGAATTGTCTGTTTACAAATATCTCTAGACTTTATTATGGTTAAAATAATTATTAGACTATTTTTAAATCAGATTACAACTGATATATTTGTGAATGTTGCTATTAGGGTAATGTTACACTTAGGGTAATGTTTTATGGCAGTTAGTTGTCTTTACGGTATCTAAAAAAAATTAATGCTTAACTTAAATCTTGAAACGTTCATCAGAACTATTATTTTATTTGCACATTTTCTTGACAAACATAACCCCATGTGCCTTTCTTGTTCCTAAAAGCTTGATAGGATTAGCATTACAAAAACATCTCTAATTTTGCTTCAAGGTCATTTAAATGCTCAGTTGCTTGAAAATACATTTGACGGCTGAAAGTCGTCATATTCTTACAAGACCATATATTTCTCCCCTGACATGACTGATATTATACTCCGAACTATCGTCCATGTGACATTTGATAGATTATAAAGGTGATATGCTTACAAACCCGCAATGAATTTACATTAACACCATTATGGCTGTCTTAAGCCGCGTTCTCCATGAGTAGTATTCGGCAATTAAAGGGAGCCTGCGGCAGGTGCCTACGGATCTTTCTACTATGCTGTTTACTTACGATACTTTACAAAAGCGTTGAGTCCACGATTAAAATGGAACAGCTATTCAGGCGTCAACGGATGATAAAATTGTTGGTTGTTCAAGAATTTAAAACTACCAAAACGTCTCACATTTGCTCAAGCAGTGCTTCATATATTTGAATAACACAAACCTTTGTCATCATTAATGATGACACTCATTTCCATTTACATAGTATACTCAATAAATAAAACTGTCGATTTTGAGGAAGAAAATTCCGATTAATTGCACCAGAAATCACAACACAATCCATAAATGGTGTGGTGTATTATTGGTTAGTGCGGAATGTTCTAGCCTATTTTTTCTTCGAAAAAGAATGAGTCACAATAGTCGTTATTCAGCTCTCTACATAATCATGTTTGATGAAAATTTGAATATTATTAACCGAGAATGAAGAGTTAACCGGAAGGAGATATGTTTTTCAATAAGACTGGCCATTACTTATACGACCAAAGCTTCTAATTACGTCATGAAAGTTGCATTTCTGTGATCGAATTAACGGAATCGACGAAAAAACATTGGGAAAATTTTCGAGTATGGCTCCAAACGTAAGTTCGTGAATATTGCCATTACTTGAACATTTTTTTTTTTCCGCATTTAATCATTGAAAATGACATGTTAGACTGATTATTTGTATGTTTATAAATAATGTTTGGATACTAGAATAATACACTACTACTTGAATATTATAGAAAAATATATATGAATAGTACAGAAATATATAATATATGAAAAATATTTATTCCGCACTTAATCATTGAAAATGACATGTTATATTGATTATTTTAATCAATATAGATTATAAAAACAACAGAAGCGCAGGAAACAATGGTCAAACAGATATAAATATATAGAAATATATATATATATATATATATATATATATATATATATATATATATATATATATATATATATATATATATATATATATATATAACTACTTTGTGGATCCGACCTTGGCGTGATAAAGGGGCTTCCGTAAGTCAATGAAGCTCTGAGCTATGCCGTCTGGAGTGTATGATCCTGGAAGTGTAACCCATGCCGGACAGGTCAAAGCAGAGACTTCAGACTAACTTGATCCGAAATCTGCCAACCCACATTGGACCAGCCTGGCAGATTAAGGTCCAACCCACAACAATTTCAAACACGGCCCTCTTACTCCGGAGGCCAAGGGGCAACTACCTACGGCAGCGGGAAGACCAGCCCCAAGACGTAGAGGGTGCTAAAAATCACCGGGTTAGATCAGGCTGCCAGTGGACTTGCAACTCTAAATATTCGGACAATGACAACGGATGAACGACTGCAAGAACTGTTAATCGAGCTTGACAACATATATTGAGATGTCATAAGGCTATGTGAAATCCGAAGAAAAGGCGAAGAGTTAATAAAACTGAAAACTGGTCACGTATTCTACACTCGAGGTACGGAGAATGCATGATGGGGTGGAATTGGATTCCTCATTAATAGAAAGTTGAAGGATAGTGTTGTAAAATTTTAAAGTATCTCTGACTGACTAGCCCAATGCGTCATTTAAATGAATGAAACGTTTAATCTTCAAATCGTCCAAGCTTATGCACCAACTATAAGCTATGGTGATGAGGTAACTGAGATATTTTATGATAATGTAGACCAGCTTCTCGATCAACGAGAAATGCAGGTATACATTCTTGATGGTGATTTTCATGCTAGAATTGGAAAAACAAGAACTGGTGAAACTGCGACTAGTCCATATGGAAGTAGTGAGCGGGACAATAGAGGTGACAGACTGGTTGATTTTGCTGAAGGACAGGTGCTGTACATTATGCACTCGTTTTGCAAGAGAAATATCAGTAAAAAATGGATATGGAAAAGTCCATCTGGTCTCACAAGTGAAATTTATTTCATCATGTCAAACGATAAAACAATATTTTGCAAAAAAAACAAACTTATGTTTTTGCGAAACACAAGCTGATAAATAAAAAGACACAAAGGTTTGCCTTAATACGAAAGGATGGCACAGTGTGTAGGGGGCATACGAAAATGTTAGAATTAATCAGAAGATTTTATTCCAAGTTATACGAAAATCAGAACCAGTCAAAGACAGCAATGCCCACGGAAGAGCAAATGCCACATATCTTGGTAGAGGCGATAAAGAATAGAAAAGTTCCAGGAAAGAGCACTGTAACGGTTGAAATGTTAAAAGCAGGTGGTCGAACTTTACATAAAATGGCAAAATTGTACTAAAAATGCCTCAAAGATTAAAAAAATACTCACTCTATGGGAAAATACTGAAGTGATTCTTCTTCATAAGGAAGGACCACAGGAAGGTTTAAAAAAGTACCGCCCAATAAGCCTCCTATCAGTAATCTACAAAGTTTTCACGAAGGTAATATCAAAAAGAATATCAAGAACACTGAATGATGCACAACCAAGAGAGCAGGAAGGATTCGGAAGCGGATTCAATACGATAGATCGTATCCTGGTTGTCCAACAGACCATAAAAAGGTACAATGAATACATCATGCCACTGTGTTTGACTTTTACTATGAAAAGGCATTTGATTCAATATCAACGCAATCCATAATAGATGCATTGCTTAACCATGGAATAGACAGAGCCTATGTGAACCTACTGCGATCCATGTATGAGGAAGCTACAGCTACAGTGCACATGGATGACCTTAAGGTCAAAATCAACGTCGAACGGGATGTATGGCGGGAGGACTCCATATCGCCTGTTCTTGTCTCAGCCTGCCTTGAGGAGATATTCCGTAATCTGGATTGGAAATAGGAGGGAATAAAAATCAATGGTGCCATATTAAATGACCATATTGAATTTGCAGATGATATCGTTCCCCTCTCGCAAGACTCAAATGAGCTACAAAAACCCGTACAAGAACTGCAAAGGGAGAACCATTTCGTTTGAAAATAAGTCTAAAGAAGAGTCAGGTTATGTTCAACAAATTTGCTGTCAACCGAAGAAGTCCTATTTTAGGAAGCGATTTAGAGGTTGTGGACTACTACATATATATTGGGCAAAAGATTTCAATGGAAGGTGATACTGCCCGGAAAGTGGAACGGCGTATTAAGTGTGGCTGGTAGATATTTGGCAGGCTCAATATAGTGTTTAAGAACAAACTTCCACTTTGTTTGAAGAGAAAGGTTTTTAATCAGTGCGTGCTTCCTGTTTTGACATACGCGAGTGAAACATGGACACTCACATCACAATCAGGTCAAAAGATTCGGGTTGCACTGATGGGAATGAAAAGGTGTATGCTTGGCATTACAAATACATATAGATCAGACAACAAACGAGGGTATGCGACATCACTGGAAGGGCGAAAGAATTGAAATAGAAATGGGCAGGCCATATAGCGAGGCGATGCGACGACAGGACCAAAGCAATCCTGGAACGGATACCTTGATCATAAACGCTCACGAAGAAGACTGAAAACACAATGGACGGATGACATCATCAAGTATATTGGACCTAAATGGCAGAGGAAAGTTCAGGACCGCGCGAGTTGGAAACATGCTGGGGAGGCCTTCATCCTGCAGTAGATCGACAATGGCTGAATGATGATGATGATCTATGTTTAATCTACTATTAGTTTCCGCTGTTTTATTCTTTCAATAACAAAAATCGAAAAACCTTGGAATACTTTTTAATTTATCCCGAGTCGCTTAATGAGTGCACAAAAGGAAAGTTTTAAGCGGTTCGTCCAACTTTGCATCGGAATATTTTTCAAAGACCGTTGTTTAGATAACGTAAAAGAGCATTCTTTGGAAATTCAAACAAGAAAGGTTAAAACCAAGAAATGGACACTTTTTATTTACTTTAAGCTAAAGTAGATTTCAGAAATTATCACGGGCTTAAATAAAAAATATGTTTTAATTAAATATTTCTTTGCTTCTTTAATATTTCCAGATTTAGATTTTTTTCTATAGGAATGTTTAATATAATTAAAATTTCCTTAAAAGGATGATATCTTCTTTAAAATGTATTTTATATAATAAAAATAAGCTAGATTTTAAAATGATAACCTTTGTTGCGAAAACGATTACTGTAATAAAGTAATAATGTAATTTGCCCCTCAGCAAATAAATATTTTTTTCGTTCAGGGAAATAAAATTTTAGAGTTTTTTATCAGCATCTTTAGCTGAACAGCCGTCCGTTGGGCCTCGACTGTCGCAATTTTCATCTTCTATCAGCCGCTACAGTTTTCCAATTTTGTAGGCCTATATCTATGGCATCGCACTTAGCACTGTCCCTCCCATCTGAGCCTAGGTATTTCCGGTTTTCTTCTTTGATCTGGCTTCGTAGGCACTGTATGTCTCAAATTAACTTGACAGAGTGTTTTGAATCCTAACACCATTGACAACTATTTGTTTGGTCGTTTTTGTTAGACTATTTCCTGGCAATTGCAAAGTCGTTCATAGTACAGTTTTTAATTTTGGTATCGTACGCAGCCTTGAAATAAATATACAAATGATAGGTGTCAATATAAATTCGAGATTTGCTCCAGAATCTGCCGAATAACAAATATCTGGTCAGTGGTGGATCTGCCTGCTCCAAACGCAATCTCACAGTCTCCTGGTTCTTTCTTGATGAACGATAAAAGACTTTGGTATAGGATTCTCGACACACTTTTGTAAGTCACATTTAATACTGTAATTTGTATAATTTTTACAGACCATGTAGCCTCCATTCTTTTAAAGTGGACAGAGGATTGAGTATGTGTTTCTTTCTCCAGACTTTGAGAATCAGTTCATGCAGATAGGTCACAAAATTTTCTCCAGCATGTTTAAATAGTTCTGCAAGCAAGCCATCACACTCAGTGTTCTTTAGCTTCTTCATAGACTTCCTTCTCGTTGTTCTTGTAAGAGAATTTGTCAGGGGTTTGTTGTTCTCGGTGTTGACTGAGGAGGTCACTGAAATGCTCAGCCCGCTTATTGGCGATCGTTACAAGTTCTTTTAGTATATTGCCACTATTGTTCTGACATAAGTTTGTTCGTGATTTGGATGTGTTTCGTTGCTTGTTAAGGTTTTAGTAGAATCTTCGCTTGTCCATTCGGTTCTTAAGATCGTCCAGTTTAGTAACATATTTGTCTTTGAATTTTGTCTTCTTAGCTATAAAGTCGTCTCTCTTCTTTATATAAGGTTTTGTATTACTCTGTTGCAGCCATCGTTCATTTATCCAATATAAAAAGATGTTATATGCATCGTTCTTTTTATCTGTTAGTGTTTGACATTCTTGATTGAACTAACCCTTCCACACAACGTCTCCAGACTTCTCTCCGAACACTCCTTCAGCGGCCCTCGTTACTACAAGTTTTATCCACATATTTTATCCACATCACATCCATTCTCATTTAATATCCCTGCTCTAATTTTCGTAGCCAACAAGCACATGTCTGAATCGATGTTCGCTCCTCTATCTTCAAATATCCAGTAGATCAGACAAGTGTCTACTATCAATAAAGACATGATCTATTTGGCTCAGTGGAGTTTCTTGTTTACTACTTTCGATGAACATGTTTTTAGATGCGGCAAAGTGAATTAGTCGGTTGCCATTGAAGTTAGTTTGGCCACGACTAAAATTGCCATTTAAACAATTCTTCAATTACGTTTTCCTTCCCTTGGGAAATATCGGGAATATCGTAGTTTCGCTTATGAAGAATGTTATGACCAATCCATCTAATTTCTTGTATCCGATTAGACGCCGAAAAAAAAAGTTGGAAATATTCAAAAAAAATAAACTAAAATGTTATTTAAGGGTCTAAGAAGGATAGGAAAAATGTAAAAACAAATTCTGAATTTTCAGTTTTCCTGAAAAGGTGCCTTCGCGATAGTGACATTTCGGTATTTTTTTTTGCAAGTCGCACGATGGTGAGTGTTATATTTTTTGTTAATCTATCGATGAAAAACCACGAATTTAAGAATTTAAGAACTTAATAGTATTTATTTAATAGCGGAGTCACTACTATAATCAGTCTTAAAAAAATAACAAACTCCCTCACATGAATCAATAAAAAACTTAAATAAAACTTAAATAAAAAAAAATTTTCACGCTGTTACACCAAGTAAAGTGAATGGTTATTAGCAAAACTCATCAAAATTCTACAAGATTTTGGGGGCAAAATGATACGTTTGTCAAAAGTTGTGAGTCCGTGATGAAAATGCAACGACTCTTTATGTGTCAGATCCAATATCGAGTGGTGAGATCCCCAACCACAATACCATTCTTAGGAAGCGATACTGCGAAGTTCCATTTGCTCTAGTATAAGGAATGCTTTTGAATTGGATATAAAGTGTATTTTGAATAAAGATCTGGGTTTTCGCCCATATAAAACCTCAAATTGACCCAAATAATGTTTAAAGGAAACAAAAATTTGAAGGTTCTGATGAGCAATGATGTTTGTTTGTATTTAAATTGGGTAGTCTATAAACAAAACTGCCGATTTTAGGTTCTAGAAAATCGCCCAGAATTGCACCATAGACTACTACCAAAGACTAATTCAAAAACAACAATGTGGTGTTGTATTAGCAAGTGCGGAATTTTCGTCGAATTTTTCAAAGATGAAGCTACAATAGCCGAAAATTCAGTCCTCTTCGTAACCATATTTAATAACATTTTCAAACTGGAACTTCGAACATGAAGAACCAATAGGAGGGATATGTGTGCTTCCTTACGATTTTAATGCCATAAGCTGCTTCAGAATTCTATTTTCTGCCATCCTTTGTACATGGCTATACATTTTATCTTCTTTGTTTTGACGGTATGACATTAACTATATCATAAGTAACTCCAATTATTTCACAAATGCTTTCGTAGGTGATTCTGTTAAATGCACAAAAAAAATACTGATTTTCTTCCCTATCTATTTCGCTCCCTAATTACTTCATCCAATATATCATCTTAGTAATATGCATTCCTAGATATTTACATTTCTAGCATTACTGTATCTTTTATTTGTCTCCTAGAATTATGTTTTGCTATGCTCGTCGGATGATGATATATTCAGGCCAGGTTGGCGCGATTCGTAAGGTGGTGGTCCAACGACACGTTAGATAGCGTGGTAGTGGGTTCGACTCCCGGTCTTGGTGTGGATGTTTGTAACTTTGTTAAATGTTTGTGAATGATTATAGGACATAGTGGAAAGTTTAACTAGGCTGGATGTCTTCCGAGAGATTTTCTACGTCTTCTTCGACTTCTTCGGAGATTTACAGTTAAGTACAGCATCAAGGGTGGATAACCCCAGGGCAATGCAGACCAGGATTAGTGGTGACCGTGATTAGGACCGTGTAGTATCTGCTGTATGTCCAGTCGCTAAATAACGCCTTGGGCGTTGACGCGTCTCTAACTTAATTTAACTAACCAGCTAACTATATTTGTTAATAATTTGATGTATTATTGCATTAATTTACGTGCATATATTGTATGTCATGAGCACACTCATGAGTCATGGGCTTAGTAGTTATGAGCTTATTAGTACTTGTTCTCCGGTAAAACAGTGTGTGTATAGTAAGTTATTGTCGACGGTATTTCCATATGGCAGCATTTGTGTTTCCAAGTTAATATGCATGTTCCAAACCCCTCAGTGACGCCAGTTCGAGGCTGGGTAAGGCTGGATGCCTTACGAAAGGTATTCTACGTTGGTCATTCATCATTTGGTAGGCTTTTCGAGAGACTTAAGGTTAAACACAAAACCAAGGGTTGATAAACCGAAAGAGGTGCTGATCGGGCTTAGTCGGTAGCTGAGCTCACGTTAAGCTGTAGGTCTAGCCGCTAAATATTCTCAGTTGATGATACGTCTTTCACCCCAAAACATTACTTTATTGATTTTCGAACTTGTTTATCAGGATTTTAGTATATACTACTTAGAGAGCTAGTAACAAATATTTCTACTGTACTTCATCGCCTGTTTTATGAATGGTAAATATTGAACATGTTTTCATTTTATTGTTTTATCTGCTCCATTCAGACAGTTTTGTAAAGTATTCTTGGATGTTATATTAAAAGTTATATCATTAAAATCTATGATATAATTGGACCTGAAACTTGTTTACAACTTTTCCACACTTCAATCCAATATAATATTAAAATGCAATTACTAAAAGGAGATTAACATGATATATCAAAAAAGGTATAATTGTTTTTTTCCAATTTTTTATTATTTGAAATATAGCAAGGGTAAAATTTCTCAGTAATTATTTTACACCACTCCCCAGATTCTCCGAATATTTAGCTTATTAACTTTTACCATTTTTGGCACTAAACAACTTCTTCCAATTTATTTTATTAGGCAATTTTTTTCAGTTTCCTCCCCCATATATACCTCATCACACCATCTTTTTTTTGGCGTCCTAGAGTTCTTCTCTCATTAGGTGACTTATCTCTTGCAATCTTTACTACCCCTTTGTTTACCATATTTCCATTGTGTAGATCCCATTCTATTCTCTTCCTTTTATCCACTTTTTAATATTTTACATATTACATGTGTGACTTATCTCTGAACTGATTTTTCTATCTCTTAGTGCCTTGTTATTCTTCTTAATATATTCATTTGCACTAGTTTAAAATACTCTTTGTTATGCTTATATTGGACCTTGTTTTAAATGTGTACCCCGTTATTAGTTGTACTACCCTTTTGTATATTCTTGACTTCGTTTTTATACAGAAAATGTATTTCTAAATATTTCTGAATTTTATTCTATTTGTTTCGTTGACCTGGCATTTTACCTCTATCTTTCCATTACTTGATATATTAATACCTACATAATCATACTCCATTACTTGTTTTATTGGTTTATCTTCGACTAATAGATTACACTTTAAGCTTGTGTTCTATATATATATATATATATATATATATATATATATATATATATATATATATATATATATATATATATATCATCATCATTCAGCAATTGTCGATCCACTGCAGGATGAAGGCGTCCCAAGCATGCTTCCAACTCGACGGTCATGTGCCATTCTGCCATTCGGGTGCAATATACTTGATAATGTCATCGATCTATCGTGTTCTAGGTCATCTTCGTGGATGCTTATGATCAAGCGGTATCCATCCCAGGATTGCTTGGTCCATCTGTCGTCACATCGCCTCTCTATATGGCCTGCCCACCTCCATTTCAATTCCTTCACCTTTACAATGATGTCACATACTGTCATCTGTTCTCTGATCCATGTGCAGGTCTTTCTGTCCCGCTTTGTAATGCTAAGCATAAACCTTTCCATTCCCCTCTGTGCTACCCGAAGCTTTTGAATTGATTGTGATGTGAGTGTCCATGTTTCACTTTTGTATGTCAGAACAGGCAGCACGCACTGATCAAAAATTTTCCTCTTCAGGCAAAGTGGTAGTTTGTTCTTAAACACTATACTGAGCCCACTAAATCCCCGCCAGCCAGAGTTAACACGCATTTACACTTTACGGGCGGTGAAGTGGAAACACCCTCCATTAAAATCCTTTGCCCAAGATATATGTATATATGTCCAACTCTAAATCGCTTCCTAAAATAGATATTCTTCTGTTTTCTGTAACTATAGGTTTATTTTCAAGCCAAATGGTTCTCACGCCCTTTACAGTTCGTGTATATGTTTTTGCAGTTTATCTGGGTCTTGTGACAGGAGAACGATATTATCTGCAACTCTAAGGTGACCTAAATATACACCATTTATTTTTATTCCACCCTGTTCCCAATCCAGATTACGGAATACTTCTTCAAGGCAGGCTGAGCAAAAAAAACAGGCGATATTGAGTCCCTGCCGTACACCGCGTTCTATATTGATTTTAACTTCAAGATCATCCATGTGAACTGTCGTTGTAGCTTCGTCATATATGGATCTCAGTAGGTTTACATAGGCTCTGTCCATCCCTTGATTACGCAATGCATCCATTATGGCTTGCTTTAATATTAAGTCAAACGCCTTTTCATAGTCAATAAAAACCAAGCACAATGGCTTGGTATATTCACTGTGCATTTCTATGGCCTGTTGGATAACCTGGATATGATCCATTGTTCTGAATCCTGCTTGTTTCGTTGGTTGTGCATCGTTGAGTGTTCTCATATGCTTCTAGATATTATCTTGGTAAAAACTTTATACAATACTGACAGGAGACTTATTGAGCGGTAGTTTTTTAAATCTTTATGAGTTCGTTTTTTATGAAGCATTTTTTCTTCAAACTTCATTTGTAGTCTTCAAGCAGTGTTCGAAGAGTTCCCCCACGTATGATGGAAAGTCTTCGTTCGTCAAAATTAGGTCCAGAGCTTCATCTATGGGGATACTTGGATATAGTGAGACAATCTCCAGGCTTGCTCCAATATCTAAATCTTCTAGTTATAAATATTTAATTATCCTTATCAAATATTCTGAGTTTTGAACATAGAACTCGGCAAGTTTGACGCTTGGTTGAATGATACTTGCCAGATATTTTTCCAAATTTTGTGTTGGAGAGCCCAAGGCACTTACTTAATGGGATTTCTGGTTTGTGTATTTTGAGTAGACCGTAAAGTTTAGGACATCTTGATTTTTCTCTTGGAATTATTCTTCGTTCGATGTCCGGTTCTAGTTTCCATGCTGTGATTTTGCTTTTGGTTGTTTTTTCTAGATAGGTTATTGGATCTCTATTCACTGGTTTATATGTTTTTTCTAGTAAAATGTTCGTCATCCTTCCAATATAGTCCTCGGTTTTCATTATGATCGTTGCGTTTCCTTTGTCCACCGGTAATATAGTGATATTCTCGTTTCTTTTTAAGCTTTCAATTTTCTTTTTTTTTTAAGGTTCTGATTTCTGCCTTATTTGCATTTGGTTTAGATTCGCTGCGCCAGAAAGATAGTGTATCTCTTTCATTCCGCATAATAGGATGAACCTTGTTGCTTAGCATCGACTCTAATAGATAGAATTCCCTTTCCTTTCTGTCCAAATACCTTCTTTTTTTCTCGGAGAAGTTCTTGTGTGATAGGCGAGTTTTGTGCATGTTGGTTGGAGGTCGTCATCGCTACATTTCTTTAAAAATATAACGTCGCTAATTATAAGTGATGTTTTTGATCTTAGTTTTTCAAAGCACTAAAAAAATAACGTCGCTAAATAAAAGTCATGTTTTTGATCTTAGTTTTTCAAAGCGCTTGACGTTTCGCTACCAGTGTTGTCCGCTTCGACTGAAGTGCAACTAACGCGCACGGGTCTTTGTGCTCGGTCTTATAGGTAGCCGGCGACTGCGCAGATTGTATTGGGGTAATTTGGGACTATTCGTGGTACTCGACAACGCTGTCAGTCGTTTTCTTTAAATATGTGTTTATTTGTTGAGAAACAATAGAATAAATTGCGCGGTTATGGAAACAAGTATTAATTTTGCTCATCATAAATCAAGCTCATTTGCCAAACTTTAGCGGAAACGATTAGGTCATTTTGAAATTATTAAAAAATTGTACCATATCAGGTCAACAATGGAAGTTGCGGGAAGTCGAGTATTGTTTGATCATCAAATGTCTAGTTCGGTTCAAATTGTAGAATAAAGAAAATGTATTCTATTCGACCATTATAAGCTGGAATATCGTAATATCTATTATTCAAACCTTTGACCTAAATTGCTAAAACACGACAATGAAAAAAAACAGGCTCCTTGTTTTAGACGATAACGCACCTGCCCACAAGTTTCCTTGTCTTATAAAAATCTATTAAATCAGGACTGAAACTATAGGTCATTCATCATTTTCTATAGATTTTCCCTCATCCAATTTTTCTATTAAAGTTTTCCGAAACTCAAAAAATCATTAAGAATACAAAAATTCTGGACGAAGATAACATGATAATTGGTGCTATAGAATACTGGTTTGAATGACTCGATGGGATTTATTTTTCTAACGGAATAATATTGCTTGTTGATATTTGCATTTAAATATTACTTAAATAATATGTGATTTTTTTCAGATATTCCTAAAACTTCTATGTAAAAGAGCAAAATTGAAACAGAAAAAGATAAGTAATTTTAATTCAGTTTTAGCTGAGATAAGTTTTTGGTATTTATTATATGTTGAACTGTTGGCATGCTTCAATTAAATATTTATTTAATCTTTTGCAATATTCGTCTTCTTTAAATAAAAGGCTTAATGTAAATTAGTTTATTTAAAAAGCTAATACTAAGAGTTTCAAATAAAAGGAAAAATTAATTAATAGTAAAAAATTTAATTTTTTGTTGTCATAACGCGATCATTAATATTTAGAGCTGGGAATTTAATTTCTTATAATAATGTTTACCATCTTACAATAATGCTTATTGAGCCACAAAATTAAATAAAAATTACCTTGAATAGATAAAAATGACAGATCTATCTAAAAAACTAGATACTATTTGTAATAGTATTTTCACATAAAGTACCAAACAAAACTAAAAACATTTTATTCGAAAATAAGTTTCAAATTCAGTCAGCCTTGATTATCTGACTGATTGAGTGATTTTTAATTTTTGATATTTTTTGGGTAATTCAGGTACTATATAGATATTTTGCACTTCTTCACTAATGCAGACGTTCGCCGGAAGATAATGTAGTTGTGTGAGATTACAACCCTCCATAAACATGGCCTGACCTTGAACGTTCTCCTTCATACGCTTTCCTTGCGTTCAACTCGAACCCATATGTATACATATAGGGTGATTTTTTTGTGTGTCCAACTTTAAATTCAAAAAAGCATCAGCCACATTAGATGCGTTGAAACCAATTTTATGTGAAATTAGATTCAATGGTATTAACGTTTGAAAACAATTTCAGACAAATGTCCGCCGCGGCTACGTCTGACAAAGCGCATTCTGTTAATCGAATTTCTGACCACTTTTGTAAACCATTGGGATTATATGCCGGTAATTGTCCGAGTTATGTTGGCTTCCAAGAGGTCAATAGTTGCTAGTTTATCGGTATAGACCAAGGATTTAATATAACACCAAAGAAAATAATCTAATTAACAGGTCGGTTCCTCGAAATAATTTTCTCACCGAATTGTTCCTTCAATAAATCGTTTGTTGTGTTGGGAGTATAACATGTGGAACCATCCTGGTGGAATTAAATAATCGGAAAATTCGGAATTAAATAATCATTGATCATCGCTCTGTAATGACCCCATTAACGAATTGATACATTTGGATCTTTATCAACCCTGCCATTAACAGCGGCGATATTTTCTTCGGAACGTACAATTTTTTGTATTGTTTTTATATAGAGCAGCGTGAAATACGTTCGATATTTGTCGACAATTCGGCAAATACATCGCTCAGTTTGGCGATTATGTGCACAATAAAAGACTCTGTAAGTTTGGTGCACACAACACTGATTTTGATAATAAATTTCACAATTTGTAAGCCTTGCTCTGATATCAAACGTTCTATGATGATTTGCAAGACATTTGATGTACCATGATGATTGCCATGATGATGACCTTTGCCATGATGATGACATTTGCCATGATGATTTGACAACAACCCCTAGCGGAATTTCGGACACACTAAAAAAGTAACCCTTTACAATGTAGTTAGTATATTATCAGTTTGATTCGAATATGTATATTAGAGGGTGCACTTTTTTTAATCCCAAGTATATTTTTTTGTGCGAGTTCGCTCGGATTGGTCCTTGTTTTTCTCGGGGCTATTATACATTCAATTTTGTATCTGAAGCGGTAGGATTTTTATATACTTTGAATTCATATAACATTTGTGAGTTGTGCGTAAGTATGGAAATGGAAAGAAATAATGCATGTTTATTATAATACGTGGTTTTATCGCTTCAACAAAAAAAAGACAAGTTGCATAGGCTCATAAAAATATATGACATGTATTTGTAACGTATGATGGTGATAAATCATCATACATACCCAGCGCGAACGTTTTAGTGATATTGATATTAGTGATGTATTTACTTTAGTCCACCGAGGTTTAATCCTATTTTAAGTACTTGCTCCCACCATTAAACATTTCTTCTTCAATATAAAAATAATTCCACTGCGAAATATTCAGTTGGCGGTTTTCAAGAAAAATATTAAAATGAGTAAAATAAGTCGCACATTTCGGGCATTTTTAAGACATTAAAAAAAAACGTCAAAATGACTGACGCCGCTCGTGAAATTTGGGAAATTACCCATATTTCAACTCTTGATCAAAAAGTCCTGGGGGGGGGGGACATGAATTCTGAAGATAGGGACAGATTATTACTTGCGATAAAAATAAGTTTATTTCAATAATCTTAATGACACAAAACAGTGGGTTATTCCCGAACAACCATCTCTTCTAGTACCAAGGTTAAAAATATTCACCAAAAAAGTCATGCTATGTGTTTGGTGGAATTTTTAAAGAACAATTAATTTTGAGTTGTTCCTGAGTTGGTTGGTTGGTAAAGTTACTGAATTCTCCCTTATGGACTTCTTGTCCATTGCTCACTTTTTGTGTGAAAAAATATTTAGGAGTGAAGTAGAGGTAAAAACACGGTGCGTCGAATTATTTGTCTCCAAAGACCCATCGTGGTACCGAAGAGGAATAAAGTCACTGGCTGAAAGATGAGTTGAGGTTATCGAAAAAAAATGGTTTATATTTGGATGAGGAACCTTGAGGTATAATTTTTTAAATCATTGAATAACTAAGTACCACAAAAACGCAAATACATTTGCTTCTACCCTAATATATGCATTAATGTTTTTGTTCTGCAATTTTGGATGTTAGTGAATTAGTTTTTCATGTGTTAATATTTTCATGCTGGGGAAGTCCAAGACGAATACAAAAGCCTAAATATGCAGTAGATTAGCTATCAAAACACTCGATATTAAAATATCCTTTATACACATTGTCACAATACACCAATTCTTCATCAACCCGCATTTTTTTTGCATCGAAAGCATGAGAATATGATAAACGACTTTGGGAGATTTATCTCCAACAATAAAAGGTTTTTTATTTTTAAACCCACATATTTATTTATATTGATAAAATTGATAGGAAGAAGCTTGTTATCATTATAGTTTAAATAGTAAATATTTTGTAGCATTTGAAACATGAATTCTGAATGTATTCTAATCCGAAAATAATTAACAGAATGGATAGTTGTGATGCAGTTGAAGACAATTCTGAAATACTAATAGGTTTCCAAATAACACATTAGTGTCTAGAGTCCCTCATAACGGACGCCCAATGTTTTCAGGATACAGTGTATACTAAATCTAATTTTTGACTACTTCATGTATTTAAGGATTTAGTAAGCTATGTGCAGGTCAGTCTTTAAACTCCAATCGGTGTGTGAATTTATTTCCGGTATTTCTGTGGCTATGGATCCCGAACTTTACTGAACGAAAAGTAGAGGGTGGGTTTTATTTCTTATATGGAAGCTTCATAACACTACGCCTTTCAAATTTTGGCAAAAGGTCGTTATTAGTGTTTGTTTAATAATATTAATATATATTTTGTATCGTCCCTTATAAGGGACTCCATGCAACATGAACAAATCCAAAACTCAACAATTATACATTTGCTTTACAGATTATCGTTCACGAGCTACTTTCTTTGGTAGAAGATGATAAGGATTTCAATGACCAAACTGATCTGGACGTGTATATTGGGATTCCCGACCATCAGGGGGCAGACAGCGAGGAAAATAGTGACAAATCAGATGACGAACACATTGGTGATGCAAATCACCTGTGCCGTGGAATACTACAGTAAAACTGTGAAGTAAGAGATAGGAAGTTTGAGTTTGATGAAGAAGATCTGATACCTCTAGCACGACTATTTCCACGCGCTGGACCGAGTGGTGGCCCCAAAGTAAGCATACGCTGAAAACGTAAGTTGACAGAAAACAAAACAAAAAGTCTCACAAGTGGGAAAAAAACCTCCTAACTTTTCTACTAATAAATTGTTTGTGCCTCGCGAGCCATCTTTAGCGATGTGTAGATTTTTTTCTTCTATTTTTTAACGACAAACTGACAGCAACAATTGTTCAGAAAACAAATCGCTATCGACAGCAAAAAAATAACCAGCTAAATTTAACTAAATACGAATTTTACGTTTTACTTGTTGCAATGCTTTTGTCGGGTTATGCAGAGTATTTAAATAATAGGTTATATTGGAGTTCTTCTGAAGACGTGCCTAAGATCTTATCTAACAGTATGCGCTTGAATAGATTCGAAATGTTACTGCGACATTTACATTTCAATGATAATGCTAATATTGGCTAGAATGATAGACTTTATAAACTTTGTAGCGTTCACAAATTCTTGACCGCTACTGGTAAGATTTCTGGGCGAATTATATTTGAAAGAGGACCTGTATCGTTTAGGACAAGGCAAGATAGTCTACAAGATACTCTAGAACTTCAAATCTTGAGGTGAGCGGACGTTTTTGTGCCTTATCCTTCTGACAGAGGTATGTAGGTTAGCTCGCCAAGCCATGCTTAGGCTTATTTTTTCTGATATTCTTCTAGACTTATTATTGTAGTTTTATGTAGATATTCTTGTAGTTTTACGACCCGGACATTAGAGAATCTGGACAATTAAGGACCAGGCCGTTGAAGAACCACTTATTTCGGAGCCCGAGCATTGCCGAAACCATACTCTTTTTGGGGCCACTTTGCACAGTACCCGTCAGGTTCCAGACTATTTGAGGACCCCCGCATAGGGACACGAGATTGCCCGTAGGCATACTCATGACATTCGGATACCCTAGTACTGGATAGGCATGCAGCGGGACAATCCAGAAATAATGCCAGATTAATAAATTTTTATTACATTTTCGTATAGAGTTAAAAAAAGTTTCACGTTTCTATTTTTAAAATTGCCTAATTTTCTGACTGCCGTCAGGAAATAGACAATTTGTTGTTCGATCTGATTTATTATTGATGATTTGACTTATTTTGATACTATTTGATTACCTTTAAGTTATTTTTACTTTCTTAATATTGTTTGAATAGACTTAGTACCATTTAATTTATAAGTACTTCAGAGAATTCTAATTTATAAGTTATTTATAAGTTATAAGAAAAATCTAATTTATAAGTACTACAGAGAACTAGAGACGAGCTCGTGTAAGTTAGAAGAACTTGTTCAGTTTTTTTGATTTTCCACGGTAAGGTTTGGTGAATCACAGTCCTTAAACCTTCTTGTTTTTTTTATTGTTTTATTCTTTCTACCTTTTAATGTACTTTGTGTTGTTTTTTTTAGTGTGATTAAGTATATTAAAGTATAAAATGAAGTCAATTTCAATGAAGTCAACTTCGTCCTTTGCTTGAAGCATTGAGTCGAAATTTTAGATGGATGGATGAAATTTTAGATGGACGGTGGATTACAAGAGGCGCTATCAATCGACAAAAGTATGAATTCCGTAATATGTCAAGTATTATTCCAAACAATATTTAAAAGGAAAATCTATATGTTTTGGATATAAAACTGGGCTATTTATACCACTAGCGGTTATATGATTTCTTTTGAAACCCATACGGAAAAATGAGACTCCGAAAGACGTTTTGGTCTTGATGGAGATGTGGTAATAACTTTACCACATCAAGGCTCAGGTTTCTTCTAATAACGGACTTTTTTTGACAATTACTTTATCAGTCTAATATTGTTGAACCACTTATTCGAAAATTATATATGTGCCACTGGAACAATTAGGGAAAATCGCATAGAAAACTACCGATTTCCTGAAACCAGCTCATGGAAATCAAAACCATGTGGAAGTTCCAACTTTGTTTCATGCGAAAATGTTACGTTTGTGCAATGGAAGGATAATAAGGTGGTGACTTTGGGTACGGAGTTTGAGATCAATGATATCATGACAACTTCCAGGTGGTGCAAGGAATCCAAAACGAAAAACCAAATTCCACAACCTAAAATTACAGTAAACTACAACAAGTATATGGAGGGAATTAACAAAATGGATGGGTTTATAACATTGTACAAAACAAGAATGCGGAAACAAAAATGGTATTGATCGATAGCATCATATTTGTTTCAAATTCGTGGGTTCTCATGAAGAGAGCCAAGCCATCCGATCCTAATTATGCTTCACTACTAGTTTTCTGCAGATATGTTGCCCATATTTTCCTTACATCTTATGTCAAAAAGCCAAGTAGGGGAAAAACTACAACACCGTATCCAGGTGCGGCTAGACCTGATAATATGTGGCACATAATAAGGTACAATGAATCAGACAGATGTCGAGTTTGCAAGAAGAAAAGCAATTTCATGTGCACAAAATGTGACTACGGACTTCATTCTAAGTTTTGCTTTGAGACATACCATTCGGGTTAAAATTCTAATTATATTAATGTTTAAAATATGAGTCCCGTTGAAGGAAACTCTATAACAAGTTAGTAAATATTGATAATTGCCGTATTTCATTTTTTGACTACTTATTACAATCTTTTTAAATGTTTTATCGAAAGAAGAAACAAAAAATATATTTTTGAAAACTTATGTATTAATGGGTTAATATTTGCCATATTAATGAAAGAAAAATGATTAAAATTGAAATAAAGCTCTTTGGATATACAGACTTTTTTTGATACTTTTTTTGAGGCTTTTTAAACACCATATAAAACTCGATAAAATTTATATTTTTTTTAAATTCCATTTCTTAAATATCTCTAAAATTAGGCCGCTATAGCCTTTAATATGTTTTAAAAAATTCAAGCCCGGTTCTTAAAATAATTTAAGGAAATTTAATCGATCGCCCTCAATGTCAAAACGAACAGAAGACAAAAGACGTTTATCGTTTTTTTGTGAATCATGCATTCCTTTTGTTTTCTTATCTTGTATTTTATTGTCAGTTTTAACGTGGATTTCTACCATGCTTTTTGAAAAGATAAAATCGCCCACATGTTTGAGAATAGTGAATTACTTGATATGCTGTTAATTTATGGAGAGTGCCTTCAATATGCCAGTGCTGTATCTCAGCTATACGCTGAACGTGTTCCTTTTCGGGTTTACCTATTGCCGAAATCATTTATTCAGGTTGTGGAAAAAGTCGGAAACACATGTGATTTGGGAGAACATCGTGGAGGGCTCACTTGAACACCAATATCAGAATCACCAGAGTCAGAAAATGTCCAACGTGAGGGACAAATTTTTGAATCGTGTCGAAGAAGACCCAACAACAAGTACTCCAAAAATAGCACGGCAAGTTAAACTGAGCAAAAAAAACTTTTTACAGCAATATGGGAAAATCGGTTGTACCCTTTTCATGTGCAACGAGTTCAAGTCGTAGTGCCACAAGGCAACCTTAACAGAGTTCACTTCTGCGAGTGGCCCTTACACCAACATGACACGAATCAAAACTTTACCAGAAACATTTTGGTTATGGACGAAGCTTAATTTTCCCGAAATAGACTTCACAATTCCCACAATCATTTTTGGTCAGTTCAGATAATCATCATGCTTTTAGGCAAACAAATTTTCAACATATATTTTCAGGTCCGACAGAACATGAGTTTCTTACACAGTGAAGCACATGCCCCTTTTAGGAGTGAAGTGCCGGAGTTCTTAGACCAAACTTTTTCTAATAAGTAAGTAGGTCGTGGAGGGCCAATTGTGGGGCCGCCTAGGTCACCCGATCTTAACCCTTGTCATTTATTTTTATGGAGTTACATGAAAAGCATAGTTTCTAAAACGCTAATTCATACAAGAACTTATTGATCGTATAGAACAGGCTGGTGAGACTATTAGGAGAAGACCTTTATCACTATTACGCGCATGCACCGACACTTGGGTACGTTGCACCCAACGTTGCGTGGAACGGATCGGTGACCACTCTGAACCTTTTCTTTAAGTACAAGGTGCAGGACCGAAATAAATATTGTTTTCGAAATTAATATGGTGAGTTTTTATTTTTCAGTTATTTGAAAAATAGTGCTAGAAAAAATGTTTATTTTATCAAATTCTATAAGCTGTTAAAAAAAGTCTCAACTTAGAAATCATCCTGTATAATTGAAAAAAAAAAGTTAAACTTAATTTGCGAAATTATATGTCTCCGTGATGTCATACAATCGTAACATAGAGAATATTGAAATCTTCCAATTTGAAACTATTATGAGAGTACAAATCTACACTAATATCTATTTCTGCAATAAGTATATCTAAAACAATTTATATTTTCAATAAATTTTATTTTTCTTATATGTACAGTTTTAGGTAGAAATCAGACAAGAAAAATATTTCATAAAACATTTGTAATAAATTTCCATCAAGTAAAAGCCAACACAATCTAAAATTTTTAGTTTGTGTACATAAATATCCAACAATAAGAAAATGCCAAACCTTTATATATAAATGCTTAATAGCTGACCGAAAATACACGACTGAAATGCATTGCAAATTTAAGCATGATATTTTTCAGAATTCCTACAATAAAAAAGCATTTTTTTCTAAATTGAAATACGAAAAGACCAGAAATGGAAGATTTTTAAATATATTTAAGGTAAGGGAAATTCAGGAAATTATTACAGGCTTAACTGAAAGTATGTTTAAATTAAGAATATTTTTGAAATAATAAAGGTTTCTTTAAATGCTTTTATTTCTTTTACCGAACTGGGGCTTTCTAGGTCAAGATGGTATTAAGAAAACTCTATTATATTGACCTATATCTCTTGACACTTATGGTATTGACCTTGAACACGATTTGTATAGTGTTATCTATCTTAAGAGATATATCCTAAGCGTATATATTCTTATTGTGCTATGCAATAACATATAAGTGTCACTTTTTGAGTCCATTCAATGACATTTTATTATTTTATGTTAGTCTTATTTTGATTTAGTAAAAATAATAAACATCTTTAATAAAAGTTTATCAACTGTATCCGTACTTTCATCTCTCACCATAGCTTAAAATTTTGATCCAGTAGTTTTATTCTTCAACAGATGTTACAATTTCTTATATGCATCTTGCTATAATATAGTAGGAATTTATATTAAAAAAAAAAATAGTTTTTATATGAAACCAAATTATATCAGTTACATATTCTATACTTAATCGACAAATTGTTTTAATTTAGTCGAAATGAAATTAACTACTACTAGATAACTAGCTTTAATATTGATTTAGTACCTTTTTCAAAAACTATCTATAGAGAAAACTGGCTTTTTTAATTCCGATATTTTGTCTTTGCGGCATATGTTGAGCACCATTTTTTGAATTATAGTGTCTTCTTAAATTCTATTCCTTAAAATGTGTTACATTCCCTATAAATTAAGTGGAATATATTTATGTGGAAGTGGAAAATTAAAAGATTGAAATCCAAATAATTATACCAAGCAAATCCACTTCCTAGGCTATAAGCTTATAATTGAAAAAATGACTTTATTCTTCCGTATATTCCCCTTTAAGCTCAATATATTTTATCCACCGGTTCTGAAATTCATTTATTCCATATCTGAATTGATTTTCTGGAAGTCCTTCAAAATACTCATCTACGACTGCTATATCTTCTTCATTTGATGAGAAACGCATGCCACGTAGGAATTTTTTGAGGTTTAGGAACAGATGAAAGTCAGAGGAGGTCAGATCTGGCGACTATGGTGGATGCTCCAATAATTCGTAGTGTAACTCCTTCAATTTGGTCATTGCAAGAACACCTCTGTGAACCGGTGTCTTGATGAAAACATTTTTTTTTCTTTGCTAAACCAGGTCTTTTCTTACAATTTTTGCATGCGATTGATCTAAAAGGTTTGAGAAATAGGCCTGTTATGTTGAGTTACAAATAAAAAGAGGACTAAAAAGATAATTCTGAATGATAACGTAAAACAGTTATTGTAATATAACTAGTAACTTCAGCTAGAATATAACTAGAGAAAGCTATATTATCAATGCGTCAAGGCTAAAAAAACGTATTATATATTTTTTCTTCTTCTTCGTGTTCTTCTTTACAGAAGAGTCGTGACCTATGGAAATTCATTCCATTCGCGTACTTTCCGGACTATTTCTTGCCAGCATTCTCTGGCTTCCTTGGTTGCATATCGGAGATATGCCCCAGTTAGGTCTTTAATTTGGTCTATCCATATTTTTGGAGGTCTGCTGCATAATCTAAAAGTCTCCGTGTTCAATGTGGCCATATAATCTTAGAATTCGTTCATGAATAATTTGAGACATCCTTTTCTTGACATAAGACATCAATTTCTTGAATAATGGATGCGTTTGTACATCTGGCAGTCCAAGAAATGCGAAAGACCCGTCTCCAGCATTCATCTCCATTGACTTCAAAAGAATGAATGCGCTTGAGGTCTTGTTTTTAAAGGTCCATGTTTCAGCGAGATATAGTAAAACTTCATAAACCAAAGCGTTTACCATCTGCTTCTTTGTGTTCTGTGTTATCTCCATATTTCTCTAGATCTTCTGTAAATTCCACATTGTATTTCTTGCCACTTCGTATCTTCTTCTGATCTTCTGATGAAGGAAGTAATATTAGTATTACTGCCTTCATTCGATATCAAAGCCCCAAAATAGACGAATTGACTTTCTACCTTAAATTGCTCTATTTGGCTTATGTTCGGTATATTATTGTTTTGACGGTCGATAATCATTATATTTGCTTTCTCCTCATTTATTATTAGTCCGCAAAGATGACTTCCGTCCATTTTTTTGATAATTAAGGTGAGTTCTTCGGCAGACTTTACAAGAAGTGTAGTTTTTTTTCCTTTATTTTGGTTTTTCGCCACAAAACTCAAAAAATATTTAAAATACCAGTTCTTATGTAAAGAAAGAATCATTGGGTAAAAACAAAAAACTAAACGGAGACAAATTTCTCAAAAAATAATCACTGAGAAATTTGTCTCCATTTAGATAGTGGCGAAAAACCCAAATAAAGGAAAAAAAAATATATGAACACGGCACAATCATCCAGACATTACTAAGAAGTGTAGTGTCATTGATACCACTCGTGATACCAACCGTGCGATTCTCTCCTAGTTTCTGTTTTCAATATTAGGTTCGCGTGTTACCAAATTAGATATGCTGAGTTATATCCATCTTGAAAGAGTTTAAGAAGAGAGAAGAGTGGAGTTCTCGACAAGCTTTTTTTGATATGATCATTTTTGACTTTTTCATCTCCTGCAGGCTCTCAACTAGGGCGGCATTAGGCATACAATGTTGAGGATTCTGAAGTCCTTGTGTGCGTGTTATGTTTGTTTCATCTATAGACTCACTAATAATGGTTCGTATCCTATGCCCAGACTCGGAAGATGTTATGTTATTAGACAGTCGAATGACTTCCAGTTTTCCGCGAATCTTTTCTTGAAATTCATAAGGATGCTGGACTAGTAACTTGTTGTGAATGGAATTTTTGTGTGGTACTTTCAAATTTAAATGAAATCTAGAATGGATTAATAGCCATTCACTTTCACAGTTAGCTTCAATAAATGTTTTAGTATTCTGTATTGACAATTGCGATCGAGATCTTATCAAGATATAATCAATTTGATTTCTATAATTGTCATCCTGAGACTATCATGCGTATAAACGACGAATATGGTGTGAAATATGGATTGGAATTTTGACTGAATAAAAATCATTTAAATGAAATATTTCTGGGATTTTATCGAATTTCAATTTTAAATCACAATACAGAGCCTTCCGATGTAAAAAGAGAAAAGAGCAAACATGAAGAAGGCGGTTGTGGGTTGGATGGTTATGTTGCAAAAAGAGTTTATTCTCCTTGATGGTTTCTACCCATTATGAACAATACATCAGTTCATTAGGTATGACGAAGGATTATTTGCCTTTAAGTCATAACTTTGTCACAATTCTACCGCGCGACCCCTAGGCGACCACTACACAAGTGGTAGTTCGATAACCATTGGAACATCCGGCTTTATCCAGGTGGGTTACTGGCATGACAATCGAAGAGTTGAAAATTGTTCGACAATGCTCAAAGACCTATTTTTTTGTCGAAATATTCTGGTATTCTACGGACGGAATACCAAAATACTACTTCACTTGCTTGCGCCACTATTTGCTCTCGATAATACCAGTCCACACAATTTAAATATATTAAGATATTTCAAGATGCCATGTGAATGTAACCGGTGATTGATAACCACCTCGTTAGTGTAAACATCATGAGAAACGATACGAAAGTGAAGATGGTGATCGTATTTTGGTATCACGAATTAAAATTTATGGCTGTTCTGCGCCATCTATAACTAGCGTTTGGCACCATATCATGGCTTGTAGCGCAAATTAAGTCAAGGAGCAGAACGTCGTTGGTCTTAGTGTTGATTTGGGATAAGGCGGCATACAGTAGCCTTAATACTTGTTGATTTGCTGAATACTTGCAAGTAGTTATTAGTGCCGAGTTCTATAATATTTTCTTCGGACAATATTAAGGCATATCCAAACTGTAAATGTCAGAAATGTTAGAATGTGAGAAATAGTGAGTTCCATGTTGTACTATGTATCTATTCCTTATTCATGTTAAAAAGTTAAAATCAAATTTTAAAACATTGTTGGGACAATGTATTTAGATACCATATTCTGTTAGATGGCATCGCATCGCAAAAGTAAAGTTTTGATGTTGTTTGACAGAAGGGCCTTCTGCGAGTACTTGGAAAAATTGTGTTACTTGGTTTGGTTTGTAGCTGTATTTTTTAAATTTTGTTAGACACAGAACACAGAACACAGACACAAAAGAAGTTGACGTTGACGATTGCACATGCAACAAGTGGTTCAGAAAGTACCGTGAAAACAATTTTAATCATGGGGTAGTTCTGTTCTACACCACATTTTGGACAACCGGCTGACCGGCCTAATGTTAAGACTTTTATGTAAACTTGAAATTGTTGCAAGGCCAATGTAGTCCTGTATGGGTTAACGGAGAAAAATTGCATTAAAAATGTCTACTTCCGTTTCTCTATTGAAGTGTAACGAAATCGATTTTTGACTGAACGCGGAGATATCCTTTCAACCAGCTATAAACCCCTCTTATATGCCAATAAGGTTACACTATGCATTTGATGGGACTAGAAAGGAATTGTTTATTATGAACTCTCCCCTAAAAATCAGACCATTTATTCACAGAAATAGTGTTCACTAGGTGAATTAAAGAAGCGGTTTGAGTAGTTATTCAACAGAAGCGGACATGCGACTTTATATTCCATTGAGACAGTGTCGGACCACACGTGTCTTTGGCGGGCCCACTTAACACAAACCTTTACAACTGGACCGGGTTGTTTTGGTCCATTCATCCTACTCATGACCGTACATCTACCGACTGCTTTTATTTGGATCACTTCAAAACATGTAAAAACCTTACTTCCTTGGAAGATTTGAAAAATCACCTGGATCAGTTCTTTGTCCAGAAACTTGAGAACTTCTATGTGCGCGGGATTATATAGTTACCGGAAAAATGGAGAAAGGTCACCTAATTGAACGGCAAACACTATATATATATATATATATATATATATATATATATATATATATATATATATATATATATATATATATATCAGCCCGCATCGATCCACTGCAGGATGAAGGCCTCTTCAGCATGCTTCCAACCTTCACGGTCCTGGGCTTTCCTCTGCCGCTCCAAAAATGGAGAAAGGTCACCTAATTGAACGGCAAACACTATATATATATATATATATATATATATATATATATATATATATATATATATATATATATATATATATACATCAGCCCGCATCGATCCACTGCAGGATGAAGGCCTCTTCAGCATGCTTCCAACCTTCACGGTCCTGGGCTTTCCTCTGCCGCTCGGGTCCAATATACTTAACGATGTCATCAATCCATCGTGCTTTCGGTCTTCTTCGCGGACGTTTGCGATCAAGCGGTATCCACTCCAGGATTACCTTGGTCCATCTGTCGTCCCATCCCCTCGCTATATGGCCTGCCCATCTCCATTTCAACTGTTTTACTCTTCCAATGATGTCACAGACTTTTGTTTGTTCCCTGATCCATGCGCAGGACTTTCTGTCTCGTCTTGTAATGCCAAGCATACATCTTTCCATTCCCCTCTGTGCCACCCGAAGTTTTTGAATTGATTGCGATGTGAGTGTCCAGGTTTCACTTCCGTATGTCATAACGGGTAGAACGCACTGATCGAATACTTTTCTTTTCAGGCAAAGTGGGAGTCTGCTCTTACACACTATGTTGAGCCTACCAAAGGCTGGCAGGCATTTAACACACCGTTCCACCTCCTGGGCGGTATTCCCCTATATGAAATTCCTCTGCCCAAGATATATAAAGCTGTCCACAATCTCTAAATCCCTTCCTAGAACTGAAATTCTTCTGTCCTGAGGGAAGTTATTGAACATAACCTGACTCTTTTTCAGGTTTATTTTCAAGCCAAATGGTTCGCCAGCCCTTTGCAGTTCTTGTATGCGTCTTTGCAGCTCCTCTGGGTCTTGTGAAATGAGAATAATATTATCTGCAAATCTAAGATGGTTTAAGTTTGCACCATTGATCTTTACACCATCCTGTTCCCAATCCAGTTTACGGAATATTTCTTCAAGGCCAGCCGAGAAAAGAATAGGCGATATTGCGTCACCCTGCCGTACACCTCGTTCTATATTAATTCCCACTTCAAGATCATCAAGGTGAATTGTGGCTGTAGCTCCATCATATATCGATTCTAATAGGTTTACATAGGCTCTCTCTACACCTTGGCTAAGCAGTGCATCCATTATCGCATGCTTTGAGACGGAATCAAATGCTTTTTCGTAGTCGATAAAAGCCAAGCACAGTGGCATGGTGTAATCGTTGTGCCTTTCTATGACCTGCTGTACAACCGTACAACCTGGATGTGATCCATTGTACTGAATCCACTTCTGAATCCTGCTTGTTCTCTTGGTTGTGCGTCATTCAGTTTTTTTAATATTCTTTTAGAAATTATCTTAGTGAAAACTTTGTACATCACTGATAGGAGGCTTATTGGACGGTAGTTCTTTAAATCTTCCTGTGCTCCTTTTTTATGTAAAAGGATCACTTCTGCATTTTTCCATAAGTCAGGTACTTTATTATATATATATATATATATATATATATATATATATATATATATATATATATATATATATATATATATATATATATATATATATATATATATATATACAACCTGCATCTCCGTCTCTTCCTCCCGGTCGAGCAGCTCATTATGTATATATATATATATATATATATATATATATATATATATATATATATATATATATATATATATATATATTATTTATTTGTCAATCTAATAATGGACGAAATCATACAGAAAGAAACAGCAATGAATAAGGGGTACATACTGAATGACGAACCACTAAGCATAATATGCTACGCGAACAATACAGTAATTTTAGCAGAAATAAAGAATAATTTACAAAAACAGCTGCAGAAATTCCACCAAACTAGTTTAAAAAATATAACATGATGAGTTACTTCGACACAACAAAATGTTTGACTTTTTCCAAGGAACCGACCAGATGCAAAATGGTGGCAGATGATAAACCAATTGAAAAAGTAATGAATAATTAATTATTCATTACATGGGAACTAACACACCAACTAGCAATGACCCAGTTAAAAACTTAAAAGTACAAGTCAACAAGGCGTCGGTAATATCAGGATGCTTAAGAGATATTTTCTGAAGAAATGATATGCGCATTGAATCTAAAATGAGGATCTACAAGACTTGTGTAGAACCGGTATTGAAATCCGAGCTGGCAGAAACAAAACCAAAAGCATTCTACAAAGAGCAGATATCAACAGAGAAGACCAATAGCGGAAAAGACGCTTAGTCAAGAAACAGCAATACAGCAATCTAAGAGCAGCATGCTGAGTAGGCGTTATAGTGATAGCATGTGGACAGGATGAATTAGTCTAGTAGACTGGTTCACATCGCTCAAAACAGAAAACCAGCAGGACGGAGAACGGCGAGGAAACTACAAAAGAGGTAAAAAAGTACTTGGGCATCTGTATCTCAGAAAAATTATCAAAATTAAACAGTCTTCGAAAAATGAAACATATCATTAGGTCTACTTAAAGAATAAAAGGAAGATTTAGTCACTCGCAAATGTCATCTATGCATTATTTGTATTATTAATCGACACATTCTAATCTAATATAAACAAGGTGCGTCTCACGGAAAAGAGGACTTTTTTAAAGTGTTTCGAAAAAGAAATTCGAAAAGAAGTGTTAGAAGTCGCAGGGAGCCAAATCAGGCAAGTACGAGACGGCGCATTGTCGTGCAACAAGCACCAGCTCTCTTGTTGTGGCCGCACACCACGAATACGCAACAACAGATGTTTCATAACACCAAGATAAAACACAGTATTGATTGTTTGACCAGGTGGAATGAACTCCTTGTTCACAATTTTCTCCGAATCATAGAAACAAATCAACATTGTTTTGATTTTTAACTTCTCGAGATAGTGTTTCTTCCGATTTGGCTCGCTCGGGTGCTTCCATTCGGTACTTTGACACTTGATTTCTGGATCATATTATAAACACCGCGTCTCTTCACCAGTAACAAGCAGTACTTAAAAGTTTCGTCTTTTTTTGACTCTTTAATCCTTGTTAATCTTTAGTCCTTGCAATATTGGATTTGAAACAATTTTTGGTCGATAGTTATTTTGTGTGGAACAAAGCGTGCACAAACCTTCCGAAGTCATAAATGATCGGTCTAAATGCGATGAATTGAATCTTTGAATATGTTTAATTCTATTTTAAGTATCGTAATGAAGATTTTGGCTATTTTTATATAAATGTACGCAGAATTTCAATATTACTTTAAGTAACCACGGAATTTTTCGGACCAGGATGTTCGTCGTCCATGATGTTCTCACAACCTTCTTTGAATCGTTTAAACCACTCGTGGACTCTACTACAGGATAAAGAATTCTCACCGTACACTTGTTTTATTAATTGAAATTTTTCTGTAAATGTTTTCCCAAGATTCAAACAAAACTTAATATTCGCTCTTTGTTCGATGTTTATTTTTCGACCGATGGTATTAACAAACTGATATTTTAAGCGCGATAACTAGGCTTCTAATGATCCGAATATCATGAAATTTTGTCAAAACGTTAATGAAGGATGTAACTTTTCAACGCTTATCACCGTCAAAAATAGCACCACTAGAAATAGCTATTTTTAAAAAATCTTGTTTTCCGTAAGACGTATCTTGTACAATGCAGATCCGACATAACAGCAAAAACCTTCAGGAAAAAGTTGCTCACATCTTAAGAAAAACAAAATGATGAAGATACAATTAAGTAACAAATCAATGGAATGTTATCTGCTTGCCTGCACCATATTTGTGTGTATGTATAACCGTTAATTTAGCAAAGTTGATTAAGTAAATTTAAATAAAATTTGTAAATAATTATTTAACTACATTTAAAAAATAATAACGGAACATGTTTTTAGGAGAAAAACATGAAAAAATAATTATACATTAGGATGATAAATTATAGATAAATTATTGATCAAATTTCATGAAGAGTTTCACATAAAGACTTTCATAAAGACGCTATACCCACCCATTTGTCACCATTGTAACAGCGAAATTGATAAATTTTCGGTTTCTTTCTCTATCCAAACATGAAGGTATAGTTGGCTGGAAATCAAATGAAGAGATAATCGCCAGAACAGAGCACTATAATCAACAAGTTGTAATCGACAAGTCCTTCGACAAGTTATAGTTTTTAGAAGGGATACAACCAATAGTTGGGCAAAGGATATCGAACTAAAAGTTACGTTGAAAAATTAATAGATTTTCGATTAAAAAAAATATTTAGAGTATCTCACTTTTCCCTGTACTATGGTACAGGGGGCAGTAAATAAACATTGGAGATAATTTATATAAAAGATCTCAAAATACATTTTCAGAATTATTTCATTTCATGTATTTAACCCTAGAATGCTTTGGTGAATCGCATGCCTATGGTTGCTTAAGCGGGGTTACCTATAAACCCAGTTATATATTTTTATTTAATGTTTAAAACAACAAAAAAAACTATTATTTCAATAAAACAAAATTTATTTTAAATATTCAGTACATATTTCAGCACTACGGTTATTACAAACAGTTTTAAAATACTTCGCACAATCTGTTTTTGTTTTTCGGTTAAATGTTGTAGGACATAAAGAGCAGCGAATTTGTTTCTGCAATTTGTTGGTGGTGGATCAACCGTTTCTTCCGAGTTCATAAAGAGCATAGTCTTTATTGATTCTTTGAATGTCCGGAGGTGATGGTTTTGTTATACGTCTTTCCATATGTGACCTTCCAAGTTGTAGTCCAAGTTCAAATAAATTTTTTCGACGAACACTTTTTTGTCTGTGACTTTTAACAATATGAAAAATAATGTTGAAGTTAATGTCGGATTTCATCCATCATACCATAAAAATGCGTAATAGTCATCTACGTGTCTTGCAAGAGACGGAATATGTATGCACCATTTGATCAAAAGTATCAACACCTCGTTTGGTCGAATTATAAAAAATGACTATTTTGGGTTTTTTGTTTTCATCTATTGTACTACCAGTATGCATCGTCGGCAAAAGTAGCTTTCTTAGGGGCGAAGGACACTAACGTTTTTTGATTATCAAATCCAAACTGAGATGACATAATTTCTTATCGTTTATCTGAAAAAAATGATGGACGAATTTCCTTCTTATTTTTTCTGAGAGTACCTACTATAGTCAAGTTGTAATCAGCAGGCATTTTGTCAGCCGAGGGGATGGAAGTAAACCAATTGCCCATTGTCAAATTACGTCCTGTTCCGTGAAAGTGTTCTGTCAGTTTCTTTATGTAATAGTCTGGGAGAGGTTCTTTATTTAGCCTGTCTTCTTTGCCGATATAAGCAATAGTAGTTACCATATAGTATGTGCGGGAATCACACATCCTTATAATTTTAATACCATATTTGTCAGGTTTTGATGAAATATAGATTCTAAAAGGGCTATCGCCTCAAAACTCCAACAATTATTCATCAATTGTATAATAGCTATGAGGAGTATAGGATTTTGTACAGTTAGATATGAATATGTTCCTTACTTACCAGGAATCTAAATCTTATTTCACTGATTATGCATCGATGCAATTGCGTACCATATTTTGACCACATCTCTGCAGTAGTGAGATGGTTATCGTTTCTACATCCTGCTATATAAAGCAATCTTATTAAAACCAAAATCTCGTAGACATCTATATGGACTATCATTGATGAATCGACAGTTAGCAACATATTTCTCCTTTTGTCATTGTATTTCCATATTAGTATACAAGACAATGTCTATAGTATCCGCGCGTCTATATAATATAAGATTAATTTCCATGCCTCTAACTCGGTTGTAATATTTTTAGCCGCACCTTTTGAACCTGGAGCACGTAAAACAAGGTTTCGTTTAGGTGTTCAGGTACAACATGGAAGCTCAGTGCTCCAGATTTGCCCATTTTTTCCTTTTATTACATTTACTGGAAGATGTTTTTACCTCTCATCCTCTTCTCCACTTTCTTCTGCTGAGTAGGTGCTCTCTCTGTCGGACTCGATCGACCCTGTGCCGTTATTATTCGAATCAGTTCATAATCCAGATCCAGTTCATCATTCCATCGTAATAGAGTTTCCTCAAAATTTGGATCATCCGGTCGAACAGCCATCTAAAAAATTACGTAATTTCTGATTTTTCAAAATAAAATTAAATTACAGTCAATGCTTACCTCGGGTTACTTGTCACCCCCAATACAAAATAAGTAAAACTATTTTACTGTATAAACACGTGTGACCCACAACACAAACACTCTAATCTTAAATAAACATAGCGACATCGGTATTATTGCCAATTCATCCATAAAAAAGTTATTCATATTTAAATTTGTTCTTTTTCTTACACATTATATCGTATAAAGTCCTGTTATAGTTAATTTTATGAACTTATTAAGATAATTTTTTGATGTAAAAAAGTCTTACGAGAGAACATATATTTACCTAAATTCCCCTAAGAATCTGATTAAAGAAATTAAAAATTATGACAGTAATTGTGTTATAAGTAATATCTACGGCAACTAAAAACATCCACACTTTTGCCGTAGGCTTTTCATTAAATTCTCATTAAGTTCCGCCGATTTAAACCTTTAATAACATAAACCTCAACTTTTTCTAAACTTCCATTTAATTTTTCGCTATTCGCTTAATGAGTACACAAAAAGTTTCTCGCGGTCCAGTTTTACACCAAGTTATTTTTCAAAGCCCGTTGTTTGAAGGTCCATACGCAAAGAGCCATCTTTCGAAATTCAAATAAGAAAATTCAAGTCCATGAAGTGGAAGAGTTTTTACCTATTTTGAACAAAAATAAGTTTCAGAAAATATTACGATCTTAAATCAAAAAATATTTTAATTAAATATTTGTTGATGCTTTCCTTTCGTAATTTTTGGCTTTGATTTTTTTCTTTTGGCTCACCCTTTGTTATATTCGAATTTCTTTAAAAGTAGCTTATTTTGCTTTTAAGTTTTTTACTGTAAATATTAGGCAATTAGAAATACAAATCATTTTGTGACGAGAAGTTAATTCATCGTTTTCAGAAGAACATACATATCGTATTCCTTAAGTTAGTTTTCGATATTGTCCAATATCACTGTAATATTAATTCTTAAGTCTTTAAATTGCTTGTAGCTCCATGCATTAAAAATGTTGTCAAATTAGGTGTATAGGATCTGATCATCGAAATACACCACATATACCTAATTTCTTAGATAATTCAATAATTCGATAAGAAAATTACCGGGTTTTCCTAACTTCCTGGTGTATTTAGAGTTCCACTATAGCTGCCTCTTAAACAAACTGAAATATAATGCAAATCGCTTATTTCACAAAACAGATATACTTGTATATTATTTATACATTAACTAATCATTACTTAAAAATTTCTTTTTATAAGACTTCCTTTCTTGAGTTTTATCAAGACCGTCCCTCTGGAGATTGTCATCATCTTCTCTAACATAGTTGTTATACCCTGGTGGAATATTTTGGATTGTTCTATATTCCCTCGCTATAAAAAGTTGCTTAGAGGGCCCGTGGAAAGACATTTTAATAAGCAGAAAATGTTTATCAATCCTCGGCTGTTCTCTCGTTCTTTCAGCTGCCTCTATAAAGTCAGTAAGTAACTCGTGGTAACGGTTTCTCGCCTTATAGGTGTCATTATTCCGGCTAGAACTGAACACAGGTAAGTGTCTGAAGGAGAGGAAAGTTAGAGCCAAAAATCATATAAATTGGCCTAGTTGGAAGGCGGAGGTAATCTCGGCTTTAATCGGCAGGATTAGGAGAGGCATATGAGACACGTAGTATTAACTGTTAATAATAAAACTTTAAATATGAATGATACAAGATACCATTTTGGGTTTTTAACACTAGAAAGGAAAACTACATGCACACAAATCGGTTTCATGCGCAAAGGGACATTCAGGATAACATAAAGACAGTTTTCTTCCATATAAAGGCCTCCTAGGTACCAAATGAATAAAGACCAGGAAAAGAATCGGGAACACGGAATTAATATGATTAAATTCACGTATTGGAAACCTGAATATTCCTTGCCTAATCAACATTAAATACCGCTTCGAAGCTCCGATCAACGGAATAATCAAAAAATTATTTTATTTTGCTTAGTCTCACGAAACTGAATGTTTGAAAACATTCGTACACCAAAAACGGAGCAATTCACAAATCTTCAATCTTTTTTAATTTCCCTTATTTGTTGATTATCAAAGATTCCAACCTTTAATTAATCTATACTAAATCCAGGAAAGGTAATAAGTGACCGAAATAAGGCACATCTATATCCAAAATCATTTCAAATTACTTCATTAGCACTTCTTAATATGTAAGGGTTGAAAGATTATTTGATCTTTTTCTATCAACGGTTTTTTGATTACATTTTATTCTATTTGGGTCAGAACAGTTCTTGATGACCAACTTCTGTTAATACACTGCTAATATTTAGCTCTGCTGTTCCAAAGACAGGAAAGTCTTATTTCGTTACCTACTTTACTACCCGCGGAGAAACTTCTCCATCCTTAGATTGACATCATTTGAATTAGTATTATTTTATCAATATTTTTCTTTCATGCTGGTTACATCCAATATATATGGCGTCATATTCTATGGTGTTAAGGTATACATTTAAGACTTAGTTTTTAAATGTCAATGAAAATGCGCCAATCGCCTGGTGAGCAAACTTACAAGGTTAGCAGCCCTCTTATATTACTAGAAAATACCAGATAACCCTCAAACAATTATATTCTGGCAACCAAATGTCAGCGAATTATGTTCTCTATTACGATAAATCGTAATATTAGTAACCAAGCAAACAGCTCGAAAGAGTCATTTGAAAGGCTAAGTCTCTAATCAGATCTTTAGCGATTCAACCTTTGTTAATTCAACCTTTGAAGTTCTTTTAAAACCACTACCGCTTTTAACAGATTTTTTTGAATTTTAACTCCTCATACGTTGATGTCTGGTTCATGATCTGGGTGTAGGGTGTAGACCTGAATCCAGGTCAGATTATGTACATTTATGCCGATTATTCCGATTGATTGATGTTTATGAGACAAAATAACACTC
>JARFXV010000580.1:105000-160000 GCA_031761425.1 Cosmopolites sordidus | reverse complement strand
CTCCTGCGGTCATATTTCCCTTTACCAACTTACTTATTGTAGATGAAGATAATATCTTGCGAATGCCCATAACACAGTGGTTTTCAATCGATGGAAGCATCTTCATCTTCTTCGGGGTATCGTTGTCATGTAAAACCCACTGTTTGAACAGTTTCTGTTATACCGGTATATATCAGTATAGCGAACAATCCAAATTTCATCAATAATCATGAGCAGAAACTCCTTCAGATTGCGCTTGTGTATATCTAAACACCGCAGTGAAATGGCCACTCGATTCCCTTTTTGGCCCGCAATGAGCAAACGCGGCACTGATCATGCTTATAAATTTCCCATACCCAAATGTTTTTTTGACGCTTTTTTCTGTGATAATAATTAAAACACTTACTCTGCATACAACTCTCTACATACAACTCTGTTTATATATATATATATATATATATATATATATATATATATATATATATATATATATATATATATATATATATATATATATATATATGTCTTTTGAATATATTGTGAAACAAATACCAAGTGTTTTAATTATTAGCATTGCTACTATGTTTCACCAAGTGCCAACCGCGCAATCAATCGAAACTATTGTTAATGCTTTTTTCTGTATATTCTGGTAGGGGCAGATTGCCGTACTCAGTTGGGATATCATATAGAATGGATGGAAACCTATTCAGCCTGGCACGCCTTAAAGGCAAATCAAAGAAAAGGGAGGTTAGCATCGTAGAGCTGCAATATGCAGATAACTGTGCGTTTGTAGCGCATAATGTGTTGGCATTGTAAACGGTGCTGAACTTATTTAGTGAAGTCTATGGTGCGTTCGGAGTTAAAATTAATGAACAAAAAACAAAAATCTATAACAAATGGCTCTAAATAGAGATAGAGGGATAGCTGATGTTATTGTGATGGTTAACCAATGGAAGAAGTAGGATGCTTCCTGTATTTGGGAAGTCAAATTTCTTGCTCTGCCGACAAGAAGAGGTTATATATAAAATAGTGTAAAAAAGTGTTCTGGTGGTAATTTTGGATTCTAATAAGAAGAGTGTTCAGTAACCGAGACTTAAGGGAACACACTATAATCAGTGTTTACAATGCCATAATAATTCCCACTCTTCTGTATGAAACTGAATCATGAGTCCTGAATCAGAAGCAAATAAAACAACTCGAGAGATTTCATCAAGGCTGTCTCCGGAAAATCTTGAGAGTAAAATGGCAAGACTATTGGACCAATGTGGAGGCACTCGAACAAGCCAGCAATTTGAGCAAATAATCCCAGATCAGAAAAGCTGAGCTGAGATGGTTAGGTGATTGCCAGATGATGCAGGATACTAGGGTGCCGAAGCAGATCACCTATGGTGAATTAAAAAACAAAAAACGGAATCTGGAATATTTCTTTCAAATGAAAATATAAAGTCCTAATAAAATCGTTTCTAAAGAAGTCTAGGTCAAGCGTGTACGAATGGGAAGAGACAGCAAACGACAGATCCAAATGATGTTAGAAGACATACAACGCTATGCAACGCCATGAGAAAAATAATCGCCAAAAAGCTGAAGCCAAAAGGCAAACGTGAAAAGCCAAACAGACTGAACCGCCTGTACAAATTCTGTATCCTCCTGACCTTAAATGTCCAGCATGCGGAAGAACATGTAGATCCAAGCTATGTTATCTGAGCCACTATAAAATCCATAGTTATTCAACAATGGGTCAGAAAAACTAATAGCAATGGCTAAGCTCATACTAGTATCGGGTTGACAGCCATCATATTAGTATATCTGTCTTGGTATTTTTTTTTCCATCCTATTTTTTATTTAAGATATCGTTCAGAACTGTTTTATCCTCGGCTTCTATATAGAAGAATTTTAATATTTTCGGCTTTATATTATATACATTTTTCATCATGTTGAACAACTTTCTAAGATTCTTCTCTTCTCGTTTCTTTAACTCTCTAACTAATATACTATCTTTTGACTTGTATTTCATTAATTCTCATATGTTTTATAATCATTTCTACTTTTGTCATTATTGTTTCAACACTTTTTTTATCACTTTCTGTTAAATCACTCACCAGAGTCCCTCCTCGTCATATAACTTCATAAAACATTAAATGTGATGACTATTGATGAGAGTGTTGCGTTCTGACCGGAGTGTTGCACCGTCTATACAAGAATTTATATGACAGAACAAGGGAAGTTTAATTCTGACATTGGAAGCAACTAAGTTGTTTTGTAATTACTTCAATACAGTTTGGTCTCTCATTGTAGTTTCCTGGCTTATATTTTCGTTTCCCTATTTTTTTACTAAGCATGTATTATTTTCTTTTCAAATATATATAAAAAAATATAATTTCCTCTAATTAACGAGTAATAAAATTCAAAATATTCCCATTGTTTTATAGTCATACCGAGTTTATTATAACTTGACATTCTCTTTTCTTTAAAATAACTTCCTTCGACAACCAAACAAAACTTTATTACAATAAATAGAAAGTTTTAATTATATTACTTTATTCTTTGCATTTCTTTTCAGCGCTAATGAAATAATTATAACTTAAAGAAATGTAGTCCTTTTTTTAAGCGGATTATTACATCAGTTAAAATGTTTTTTTTGTTTGTTCGTATAACAAAGGGAAAGGTTGCCTTTTTTATTCCAATCCATTTTTCATAATTGCTGAAGTTTTTATTGACTCAATTTTAATAACAAGTATATTGCTGGTATTTATAATTTTGAAACGGAAATATGAAATCGAGATTTAATGAAAATTAAATCACTTGAACATAATAAGAGTTTAGAACTAAATCATTGTCTGGAATGGATTTCTTTCTGGTTTTAGCATTGTTAAAAAATATTATTTTACATATTATAAACATTTGTAAAATAGTTTCATTTGGGTACTTATTTCACTGCAGTGGTTTTATTCTGTAAATTTTGTTCAATCACAAATGAAACTCAACCACAGGTGTGTCTTATATTATTACTATTTAACAGTATTTTTTATTTGCAATAAACAAAAATAATTCTTAATTGACTTGCCAGTATTAGCTCATAAGTATCTTATTTTAGAGGTATTGGCGGAATCAGTTTAATCAGGATGATAAATTTCATATATAGCGTCAGCGAGTTTTTAAAATGTTAAAATTTATTTAATTTCGAAAACAAAAAAAGGAATTTAAAACAAATTTAAAAAATCTAACTTACTTTTTCGGTTACCTAATTTCGTTTGGATTGTTTTCTTAATTTACTCAAAATATAATGATAGTGTTATTATGAAGAAAAAAAAATAGTTTCATGCAACAAAAATCCTTTTGTATTGGGTTGATGAACAAGTTGGTCCCATATTTTTCAAATAATGTCTGAATGATTGTGGCGTATATACATATATATATATCTATATATATATATATATATATATATATATATATATATATATATATATATATATATATATATATATATATATATATATATTGAGTTTTAGATCGTGGCGAAAAACCCAAATAAAGAAAAAAAGCATATTTTTCTAGTCTTCCAAGGTAGTAAAGTTTTTGCTGTCTAAATTTTTTTGACGTGATCTAAATAAATGGTAGTTAGAAGTCGCAATGACTTAACTAGGCCTTGGCAGATAGTAGGCCTAGAAGAAAGAAATAGAATAGAAATGGAGTACCAGGAAGGTATTCAATATTTCGTTCCTCACTTTTTTCCAATTTCAGATAATTTTTTGACAATATTTGCTATTGCAAAGTTCGTCTAGTAAGCATTATTTATTTAAATCTTTTTACTTTCCTTTATCTACCCAACAGTAGTACTCGGGAGTGATCTAAAAAATATATAGAAAGATGCTTTCTCTAATGTAATAATACTATAATATACCATCGTCGTCATCATCAGCCTGTATCGATCCACTGCAGGATGAAGGTCTCTTCAACATGTTTCAAACTTTCACGGTCCTGGGCTTTCCTCTGCCACTCGGGTCCAATATACTTAACGATGTCATCAATCCATCGTGCTTTCGGTCTTCTGCGAGGACGTTTGCGATCAAGCGGTATCCACTCCAGGATTGCCTTGGTCCATCTGTCGTCCCATCGCCTCGCTATATGGCCTGCCCATCTCCATTTCAATTGCTTTACTATTCCAATGATGTCACAGACTTTTGTTTGTTCCCTGATCCATGCGCAGGACTTTCTGTCTCGTCTTGTAATACATCTTTCCATTCTCCTCTGTGCCACGCGAAGTTTTTGAATTGATTGCGATGTGAGTGTCCAGGTTTTACTCCCGTATGTCATAACGGGTAGAACGCACTGATCGAAGACTTTTCTTTTCAGGCAAAGTGGGAGTCTGCTCTTAAACAGTATGTTGAGCCTAACAAATGCCTGCCAGCCACATTTAACATACCGTTCCACCTCCCGGGCGGTATTCCCCTCCATTGAAATCCTCTGCCCAAGATATATAAAGCTATCCACAATCTCCAAATCCCTCCCTAAAACTCTGGGTCTTGTAAAATGAGAATAATATCATCTGCAAATCTAAGATGGTTTAAGTTTGCACGATTGATCTTTACACCATCCTGTTCCCAATTTAGTTTACGGAATACTTCTTCAAGGCCAGCCGAGAAAAGAATAGGCGATATTGCGTCACCCTGCCGAACACCTCGTTCTATATTAATTTCCTCTTCAAGATCATCAAGGTGAATTGTGGCTGTAGCTCCATCATATATTGATTCTAATAGGTTTACATAGGCTCTCTCTACACCTTGGCTAAGCAGTGCATCCATTATCTCATGCTTTGAGATGGAATTAAATGCTTTTTCGTGGTCGATAAGAACCAAGCACAGTGGCATGGTGTATTCGTTATGCCTTTCTATGGCCTGCTGTACAACCTGGATGTGATCCATTGTACTGAATCCACTTCTGAATCCTGCTTGTTCTCTTGGTTGTGCGCCATTCAGTTTTTTTAATATTCTTTTAGAAATTATCTTAGTGAAAACTTTGTACATTACTGATAAGAGGATTATTGGACGGTAGTTTTTTAAATCTTCCTGTGCTCCTTTTTTATATAAAATGATCACTTCTGGATTTTTCCATAAGTCAGGTACTTTTTGTTCTTTGAGGCATTTTGAGTATAATTTTGCCAGTATTTTATGTAACGTCCGACCACCAGCTTTTAGCATTTCGACAGTTTACTGTCCTTCCCTGGAGCCTTGCCGTTTTTCATCGATTCTATAGCATTTGTTATTTCTTCCACTAGGATATCTGGCATTTGATTTTCCGTGGGTATTGTTGTCTTTGATTGGTTCTGATCTTCATATAACTGGGAATAAAATTTTCTGACAATCTTTAACATTTGGGTACGCGCCCTGCACACTTTGCCATCCTCACGCTTTAAAGCATATATTTGCGTTCTTTTGTTTCTCAGCTTCTGTTTAGCTTTGTGAATTCCTTTGTTTTTTTCCAGGGTTTTTTGCACTGGCAGCATATTGAATCGGCGCGTGTCCTCTCTGATACATTTTCTTATAGTTTTGCAGAGCTCAGTATACTTGACCGTGCCAAAGGGACTACCTGCATTTCTCATTGCTCGTCTCACTTGAGATTTTTCTTTGTTTGAGACATTTTTCTTCTGGTGCTATTGAACCAGCCGTTTGAAGTACATTGTTGGTGATTTCTTCATATTGAACTGATATTTCCACCTCCTCTGGATCTTGTAACGCAGCAAACCGGTTTAACAAAGCAATCTCAAAATCGCTTCCTCTCTCCAGCAGTTTTTCAGAATCCACCTTACCCTTCTTTGATCTTACCATTCTTTCGCACTCTTTTGGACAGTCAATCCGAACCCTTGCTCGTACCATTCTCTGGTCACTTCCAACATTAAAATTGTTAAGGACAGTACAATTGGTAAATATTGTTTTGTCGTTGGTCATGATGTAGTCAATTTCGCTTGTGAGCCCAGATGGACTTTTCCATGTCCATTTTCTGCTGATATTTTTCTCATAGAATGAATTCATAATATATAGTTCTTGGCCTTCAGCAAAATCAACCAATCTGTCCCCTCTATTGTCTCGCTCTTGTCGTTCTTGTCAGTTCTTGTTGTTCCAATTCTGGCATTAAAATCACCTATCAGGATTTTGTTCCTACATTTCTCCTTGTATAAAAGCTGGGCCACATGATCATAAAATCCCTCAGTTTCCTCATCCCTATAGCTTATAGTTGGTGCATAAGCTTGGACGATTTGAAGCCTAAACTTTTTATTCAGCTGCATGACGCATTGGGCTAGTCGGTCGGGTGTACTTTCAAATTTTACCACACTGTTCTTGAGCTTTCGATTGATGAGGAATCCAGTTCCTCCACATTGGCCATTTTCCGTACCTCGAATTTAGTGTACGTGTCCAGTTGGTTCCAGTTTGATTAACTCTTCACGCTTTCTTCGTGTTTCACAGAGCCCAATAATATCCCAATGTATGTTGTTCGATAAGTTCGATTAACAGTTCTTGCAATCGGGCCTCTGTTTTCATAGTACTATAATATATATATATATATATATATATATATATATATATATATATATATATATATATATCCTTTCTGTTGTCAAAAGTTTATTAAACTGTTGGTTTTAGATGGTAGGATCTGGGCTCGTCCCTGGGACTATTTTAACCCTATCATATTTTTAAAGGATATACAGCATTTTGATGAGTGCAGATGAAAAATCCACTCAATGAAGACCACCGAAGCAATGCCGCCTAACTCTAGCTAACCATGAGGTGTCATGAGGCCATCACCGTGGTTCGCACGACACATTTTAAGAAAACCTCCAGGCTCCAGGAGGGAAATTATTACAAAGATATAATTTTCTATAAGTGTTTAATAGTTTCTGTTGCTATTTTTTTATCACCTTCACGGCTTATGCATACGCAATAGATCATTTTCAATTCATACATTATAAATATTATATCGATCGATCTATACTTATATGAAACGAAGATGTTTTTATAGGAATTCGCTAGTAAGGCGTAAAATTCCTCAACATAGGTAATATTATTCGCATGATTTTGGAATTTTAACGTTTTAGTAAGCATTTTCTTTAGTTTAGCATAACACTTTATATTGACGATTATATATTGTGATTTTCTAAAAATCGTTACATTTTTCGACACACGGGAATATTATGAAATACTCCTTATTTTTCTGTAATTACCATACCAAAAATAAATTACCTGATCCAGTTTAAGGGCTGTCATCGCTCTAACAGGATATTATTTTCGTGTTTCTTTTCCAATGGCACTACCAATAAATTAAGAAAGTTTTTTCGAAAAAAAAATCATAACATTTTAATTAACCCAATAGTAATAGTTTTAGATCTTATATTCTGAATATTATATCTTAAAATTTAACCACTAAACTGAACAATATAACATCATTCAAAGGGGATATCTAGTGTTTTATAATGTTTACATGGCGTTTGTTTTCTACTGCCATAATCCATTTTATTTAATTAAAAAGGAATATAAATTTAACTATGGGCAGGTATAGTTTGCAATATAACATTTACGTGATTCTAACTTATTACGAAAATTGGCATTCTTTGAAACATGCTCATTGCAAAATATGTGCTTTTTTGATTTAAATAACCTACTAATTCAGTTTTTGATTTTTAAAATTAGTGAAAAAGTTGGTTATGTCATTGATAAATAAAAATGTAAAGATCAAAAGCTATGTTATTGTTGCTGTAAATGAAAGTATTGAAAATGAACCGAAAACTTAAATTTCATGTCAATCTCAAGAACTGGAATTTTCCCAAGTGGAATTTTGAATAGTTTATTTTATTATCTTTCACATATACATGGACTCGAAAACCAGTTAATTAAAAAATTAAAAAAGAGACCTCTTACATTATAGTAATTTTACTGGTTGGTGTTAAATTATGACAACACATTATCTTCTTCCTGTGGTGCTACAGTCCATTACTGAGCTTTGATCTCCTTCAACCTTCGCATGCAACCGGATCGATATATTAAATCAATGTAATCTGAGACTGTGTACGAGGCGTGCTAAGTAGGCGTGATCTGGTGCGATTTGTTTCTCAGTTGAGAGTCAGAATGAGCGGAGAAGAGTTGAATTTAGCTCACACAGCCGTTCATTGAATTTTGACTAATGAATTCAGTATGATTTGATATGACAATAATTAGGTATTGAAAATTATCCTTATTTTCAATATCCAATCACTGGTAACTGGTGACGAGTTTTGGATTTTTGAATACGATCGAGGTTTTGTCAAGTAAAAACATCACTTTGGCTTCTCAGCATCCTTATTCACCAGACTTGAGTCATTAGGACTTCTTCCATTTTCCAGGATCGAATATTTCATAATTTTTCATCAAATTCATCTGATATGGTCCTCTCTCAATGTACAGCTCAATCAACTTTGTAGTTTCTTTTTAATAAATCACCACGTAAAGTACGAACAAACGCTATTATAATTATTGAGTACATCTTTCGTTGATTCTCTGGTAACTTTTAATTTAAAGAGCGTGTTGGACTGAAATAACAATTTTATTTTTAGTAAAAATTTTAATTATTAAAATGTGTGCGCAAAAGGGTTAATGACATCATCATGTTTGAATGTTCAATGGATAGAATTACTAACCTTTCTTTTCCATAGAATTTCTTAAATAAGTTTTTTCAATTTGAATTTTGAAAATGATCGCCCGGCACTAGCTGTAGTCACAGGAATGGTTACATATAACAAAAATGCAGTGCGCACTTCAGGAAAGCTTGAAGGTATAAAATGATTAATAAATCAAGAAGTTCTTCTATAGAAATGACTTTTCTATTTCGTGTCTAAAAGTGGATCGAAAACTGAGAATTTTCTTGGCAAACGAGACAGATAAGTCTTATCAAATTCTAAAGCCTTTTCCAATAAATTGGTACCATTTAAAATTTGCAACGCTTGCAAATTGCTCACATTGGAAACAATGTCAATCATTCCAAGGAAACTCGATCTCAGTTGATTAATGATGATGTCCAATATATGATAGAATTCGTTTACTTTAAACAAGCTTTCGGGATCTTGGAGATGTTCGTCCTCGCAAATTTTATCAAAATGACATTTATTTTCCTTTGACGAGTTTTGTTAAATTCTGGATTAAAAGATCATTTTTCTGCTATCCTTGCGCATTTAAATCTCCAAAATCATGTCGATACTTTTCAAGTTCTTCCTAACAGACGCATTTGAAAGATCGATGGCTTTAGATTGAAGTGCTTTAGAGGCCATGTCAATGGTCTGAAAAATGTTGTAATGGAAAACCAGTAACATAATAACGTTGTAGTTTTCAACCTTCTTCTTCAGTGAAATAGCCTAATTTCTCTCATTTGCTTTTGAATTAAATAGAAATGTGTTTGTTGGCGCTTTTTGAACTTCAACAAACCAAACATTTTATTTAATTTAAATTATTAAAGAAGTATTGTTGAATGACTTGATGCAAAAAAAATCGGATCATTCTAAATAAAAACATTGTTAGAGCTTTATTTCAATTAATAAATGGGCTGAAAATTTGTGATTCTCAGTGATCGCAAACTTTTTGATGAAATCATATACGTGCTACTCATTTTTAAGTAGATTTTGATTAACTTTCTGTTAGTGGATTACGTAGTAGAATCTTTAGTTTATCTTCAGTTCCCTTTAGATTCTTAAAACGATAAGAAAATTTAAGCGGTTTATTTGTGAAAAAAACATCTTATTTTTAAGCTCCTATTAAAATATAGATAGGAACGAAATAAAACTCTTGGGCAAACTTTGGAGTTTAAATTGAATTAAATTATAATTCCAAAAACAGAAACAATGGAAAATAAAGGAAACTTTAAGGCGGGCCTAAATATTGAATTGTAAATAAATTATTCAGTAGGCCATATAGCAATTCGCTACAGTAAGCAAAAAATTACCTTGAAGGAAGTTTGTACTTTTATAGACATTTTTAGAGACAGAGTTATGGCCAATTGATGCTCTAAGGTATAAAATTTGTCGAAGAAACTTTTTTATTTCCGCAAGTTTATGGTCTTCTGTAGTTGTTTTGACATATTTTGTATCAACTTAATATATGCCTTCAGTTTAATAAAGAAATCGTAACTGTTCCACCAACATGTTTTATGGCCTGTGTCAAATATCGGGAGCGCAGTAAATTACAATTTGGATTACAGATATAAACATAACTAATTATGGTACAAACTGGGTACGTCATTTTTAATTATGTCCATATTACTATTGTAATAATTTTAATATAATATAATAAACTAACTCATTCTGTGTGTGCCGTGCCGTAGCTCTAAATAACCGTTACTAAATTAACATGGATATAATACAACCCTGATATAACTTTATTAACAGTACTTATTTAATCAAATGACTATGCAATTACTCAATATATCTCCATTTATTTATAACATTTTTTCTATAACATGCCCAGACAATTTCAATTAGCAAGAAATCGGTCATAATGTATAGGGTGATTGCACGACCACATAGGGGATCGTCCGAGTACATCTACGAATACTTGTTCGACGAGTTCAACGATATGTATTGTGTGTACCTAAATAATGTATGTACGTTATGTGCTTATCGGTACAAGGTAGCATCGTCAAGATTAATAATTCGCATGGCCCAGGAGCAAAATCGGACAACCTGTATCCGAGTAAGCTAGTGCAACTTTTATTAATATAAATCGTGAACAATAGTCAAGAACAAATATATTTGTATCAATTTCGTTTTTGACAATAATGTGTTAACTTATTGGTAAATTAAAGGCGTTTAAGTGAAACGCAAAAGTTACAATTCAACACTTTTTCTATTGGAACCTTTGGTGTCAAACGCTAAACTCGAAGAGATTTACCATTAAACGTAACCATTAAACATCACATAATTTTTTTAACTAAACCTGATAGAGTTACACTACATCATCTAACAAGACATCTTTCTAACAAGATTACAAATAAAACATTTTTTCAGCTTAACAATTGATTCTATGAATACAAAAAAGAAACGCCAATGAGCAAAAGGTTGAATTCAATTTCTTTCCGAGGATGTAGTTAAAATATATGGATAATATTCGATTCAAAGAACGAGAATTTAGAAGAATTCCTTAAGAACGTAAATGGTAAATTCAAACCATAGCATTTACGTATCATATTTAATACATTGACAGATTATCATTTATTTTTGGTTTTTTTAGTAAGTAGGAATAACAGACATTGGCTAGATCTTGATATCTTTAGGAAAAACACCTCGAGGTATACTCCTAGAGATTCCACTCACAGCTCGCATAACTTACTTGTTTTTTACTTTTTGGTAAATAGATTAATTAAATTTCCTTTAAACCAAGATTGTTATAAAAAAAGTAAAATTGATGAGGAAGGTGGTCGAAGTGAATAGTTATAATAAGGACATTGTAGAAATATTAATTAAAAAAAATAAGTTTAGGAAATTATTGAAGCAATATTCGATTTTTTAAAAAGAACATAACAAAAATATTTTTATAGATATTATTGTATATAGATCTATATCCAGTTAGCGAAGCATTTAAATCGAAATTTTGAGATAAGGCTGACTTTTTGATATAAGTTTATTTGAGGCATTCTATAACTATGCATATAAGTAAATCTGATTCCAAGCCCCGACGAGGCTTGGAAAAAAATTAACAATGTGTTTTTTCAAAATAATTAAAAAACTATAAGAGTTAGGAAAAAAAGTTTTAAATAAAAGTTGTAGAGCAAGAGTAATAAAATTTTACATAAAAATGGTCTTATAACTTTTTCTACTATTATCAAGATTAACAGAGTTAGGGAGCCTGTCAGTTAAGGGATGAAACAAAAATTTAAAAAAATCATAACTAGCAGAAAAATGAATGAATTTAAAACTTTTGTTTCAATCTGCTCTAAAAAACATAAACTTTCTACTCAGAGAAATATATATATTTTTAAATTGTTATTAAAAAAGTTATATCAATTTAAATTTTTAAATTGTTAATTTTAATGACTTAATAGCGTTAAAAAAATGTTCTTTCTATACTGTTTGATTCCATATTTTAAATAATGAAAAATAGCTTTTGAAATTTCTTTTTACCTTTAAGTTTTAGGTAGAAAATCATTTATTCATTCAATCATTTGTTGAATTTTATTTACATCCTACACAACGCTTATGCTCACGACAAAGATCGAATGATATATCCGCTATGGTCCTACTCATTGCAGCAGAGTTTTCGACTACCCGGGTGCGTCACATATATCCTATGGTTTTTTTATTATATATTATTTTAATGTTTTTTATTTTAAGTGTTTTTAATTTAACAATTAGTATTAGAAAATTAAATATTACCAGGTAATAACAACATAATAAAATTAAATAAAGTAATAGCCAAAGTTCAATTCTTCTGTTGGAACCTTTGGTGTGAAATACTAAACTTGAAGAGATTTACCACTAAACACCAAAAATGCTTTTTTGAACTGCTCGACGCACGTTTCGCACGCACATGGTTAGCGAAACATGCGTCGAGCAGTTCAAAAAAGCGTTTTGGTGTTTAGTGGTAAATCTCTTCAAGTTTAATAGCCAAAGTTGTTTGAAATAATAATTTAATGCGACGGTTGATTCTGCTTTTCACTTAAAAGTTTTTCTATACGTACAAATACACGTATTATAAGCAAATTAAGATTAAAGACAATTTCTATATTTAGTTTTTAAAGCCATCAAAGGAGAGTACCTTTTTTTCGCGTAAGTAAGAAACAGCGAAGGGGATCAATGTCTTAGGACATTGATGATTGATTGAGCCTAGTGTTCTGGTCCAAGTTTTCGTTTTGTATTACATCAATAAAAACTTTAAATAGTCTTTCGCCCGTTGCATGACTAGATATTGATTTGCAAAATAGCATATTTTCTTTAATCGATTCCTCGCATCGATCAAAATACAAAAATTGCGCCAAGTTTGGCGCCAAGCCAAGATACATCTGTTGACTCATCGAACTGAATAGCAAAAAATTTACTTAATTTTATCCTTTCAATTATTTGATCGTAAACATCAGTGGCCATTTCATTAATACGTATCGTTATTGTGTCATTTGAAAGTGGAAGAGTTTTCAACTTTTTTGCTTCTTCCGGACTTATCATCACATTAACTATAATCATGGCAACGGGTAAAATTAGTTTTTCTGTAATCGTGTGGGGCTTAGACTCCCTGGTCACTCTTAATGCTACTAAATACGATGCTTGAAGTACTACGATCTCGTTACGGTTTGATTTGTTGATAGTAGTTTGTTGATTTTTCAAGGCGAGTGATTTACGTTCGAAAAATTCTAATGGTTTGTTTTGTGTACACATGCCGGCTGTTTTGTTTGTAAATGCCGGCTGTTTTGTTTGTAAATTCGCGAACAGAACTTGATAATAAACAACAAATTGTGGCTTGTCACTCAAACCAATGAATCCATCTTTTAAATATGCATCATTGTATAATCTGATCGTTTTATTTGCTGATTCACCAAATGTAGAAGGTGCATTTTGTTTTGTCACAAATTTTATTTAATATTATTAATTTATTTTATTACCACACTGTTATTAATTTATTTAAAATTGAGTAAGAGAAGAAATCGCAGTATTTAACTTTGGGTGAGAGAAGAAATCGTAATACTTGTTTTCGCAAAAACGTAATTAACAATGAAACTCTTCGTCTCATTTCATTGTTTTTCCAAAGCGCATAGTTTGTACCAACTAGCCTAAACGTGCTCGGAACGAATAATCCGTATCGCATGCGTGGGTGGGTGGCGCGAGGTTACAAGTACGTGCAAGCACATGTTCGAACTGGTAAAAGTATTATAAGAACAAGTGGTTACACAAGTCGTGTGCAAGCTCTGCGGTGACAATATTTGTATATTTGTATATCAGAAGAATTGCTTCGCAGACACACTACATACAGCCCGCACAACGCAATCCCGATGTAAATCTTTGATGTAATCTTTGAAAGTCAAGTTATCATATTGTAGTGAGGGGGCAACGTTTTTCCTTTTATATAAATATAAATATATATATATATATATATATATATATATATATATATATATATATATATATATATATATATATATATATATATATATATATATATATATATATATATATATATATATATATATCTAAAGATATATAGATATCTATATATATCTATATATATCTATATCTATATATATATATATCTATAGATATCTATAATATATATATATATATATATATATATATATATATATATATATATATATATATATATATATATATATATATATATATATATATATGTATATAATATATATATATCTATATATATATATATATATATATATATATATATATATATATATATATATATATATATATATATATATATATATAATATAATAGTAACAGCTATAGAGCAGTAAAAGAACTAAATTCAGAATAAAATGATACATGTATTAGGAGAGTCTGTTCCTTCAAAATAATGATATTTAAGTGGGCAGGTGAGTTTCAACGTGGTCGTGCAAGCCTGGATAATGATCCTCGTTCTGGATGTCCAATAAGTGCAACTGCTTAACAAATAATTAATTCTATACATGATATGGTTATGAATGACAGACAATTGACTTTGAGTGAAATTACTAAGGCCATGAACATTTCATATTTAGCGGGTGTTTCATATTTAGAAAAAGAAATTGGGCTTGAGAAAATTAGAAATACGGGTGCCGCATTTGTTAAATTCGGATCAAAAAGGACCTCGAGAAAATCTTTCTAACCAACATTTGGATCTTTTTCGAAAAAATCAAATATATTTTAAACGTCATTTTTTAACTATGGATGAGATTTGGATTTACCACTATGATCGACAACTGCGACATCAAACCGCACAGTGGATCGAGTCCGGTTTGGGGATGCAAAAGGCATTTTGTTAATTGATTACCTTCAAATCGGTAACACAATAACAGGACAGTATTACTTTGGATATTGATCCTTTTGGATCAATTGGGTGCAAAAATTAGTGAAAAAAGACTTGGTTTAGTGAAGAAAAAAATCATTTTTCATCAAGACAATATACCGGCTCGCAGACGTGTTCTGCAATGGCCAATAGTTGAAGTATCCACCATATTTCCCAGATCTGGCTCCCTCTGACTTTCATCTGTTAAAGTCAAAATAAAGTCATTTTTTCAACTGTTAACTTGTTTTATCATTTCCGCTTTGCATATATATTTATGTGTTGGTAAACAAGTGAGAAAAAAACAAAGTTGGATCCATGTCAATAAAAAGTTGTGTTGTGCGGGTATGTAATTATGTAATGTGCCTTCGCGGCAACGAAGGCGCTCTGACACACAAAGTCACACACAAATATTGTCGCCGCAAAGCACGCACACGAACTATCTGTTGTCCATCAGATAATTCAAAAAAATTGTCTCAGAAAATTCAACACACACACAAAATTTTATTGGTGTGGACCCAGCACATGAGCTTTGTAGTTATGTTTCTTTCACACATTGAAATTTGTTTCAACATGATATAGCTGGTTGTAAAAGTTTTATTCTATATAGTTATATTAACAAAAAAATCAATAACATTAGTATCTGCAGTTTTTCATTAATATAATTGATGTAATTAATATAATTGATGTAATTAATATAATTGACAAAATTAATAAACTTTGTGAAAAAATGGAAAGACTGGACCGAGAAGGGAGAGAGGACAATATAGTCATAACAGGACTTAAGGAGGGCTCGAATGAAACAGAGTCGCTAAGAGAAGAAACCCAAAGATTTTTAAATGAAGGCCTAAAGATCAAAATAAGCGTCAAAACAGGTAGAAAATTAGGACCGCAAACATGCCTGGTAGAAATGAAATGCAAAGAAGATAAGATTAAAGTAATGCAAAACAAGAAAAAAACTGAAAGACAATGGAGATGGGAGAATTTTTATAAATGACGACATGACTAAGAAAGAGAGAAAGATAGGCACACTTATAAGAAGGGTAGCTCAGGATGAAAGGAGTAGAGGTAAAGCGGTAAGAATTGGATACAAGAAAATAACAGTGAATGGGAGATTGTATGTATGGAATAGGGACAAGGAAGAACTGACAGAGTCAAAAAACAACATCGTAACGTCACCAACAAAAAACTAGCTACGGAACGCAACGGCACACTAAAGGACGACGACACGACAAGGGAAAGGGAAATGAACAAATATTGTATTAATGATAATATATTAGAGCAAAGGCCTAAAGAAAATGAACGACAAAAGAAAAAAAATAAAAGAAAACAAATCAAAAGAGATATAATAAGAATTGCATCCTGGAACGTAAGAACACTGCTAGCACCTAAGAAAACGGAAGAGATAATAAGAGAGCTCCAGAGATACAAAATTAGTATAGCGGGCCTGCAAGAGGTTAGATGGTGTGGGAAGGGAAAGATTGATAAGGAAAAATATGCAATATGGTATGCAGGAGAAGCAACGCAGGGGCACAAGGGAATAGCTGTTGTTATACATAATAGCTTAAAGGATAGGGTCGTGCAGTTTAACGCAGATGGGGGAAGAATGTCTTATATAAGAATAGAAACGAAACCAAGAGACTTATCGATAATTAACGCATACGCCCCCACAGAAAATGACAATGACGAACAGAAGCAAAAGTTTTACGAGAAACTAGAAGAAATACTAGATAAAACACCAACTAATGACATAAGGATAGTACTGGGGGAATGCAACGCTAAAATTGGAAAGGAACAATGCTACAAGGAAGTAGCGGGTGAACAAACAATTCATAATGAAACGAACAACAATGGCGAAAGGTTATGCAATATGGCGGCGGCTAGTGATATGTTTCTAGTTAGTACAAGATTTAAGCACAAAAAGATACATAAAGTAACATGGAACATACCTGGAATTGACAACGGATACCAGATCAACCATATACTGGTTGCAAGGAAAGACATGAATGTAATCTACGATACAAGGTCATACCGAGGGGCTAATATCGATTCAGATCACTTTATGATTATGGCAAAATGTAAAATCAAGGTAAACAAGTACGGAAAAACTGCAAATATAAAAAAGAGATGGAATAGAGAAAAGTTTGAACAGGAAGAATGGAGAGAGAAGTACAGAAATACGATCAAGCAAAAAATAAATTAAATAAATGAAAGCAACAGCATAGAAGAAGACTGGATAACGATAAAAGGATGTATAACACAGGCAGCAGAAGACACCATATCATATAGGAAAAATAACAGAAAGAAGCAATGGTTCGATGAAGAATGTGAAATATGATCGAAAACAAAAACAAAGCAAGGAACACGTGGCTTAAAACCAGAAAACCGGAAGATTTTAAGATATATAAAGAAATTAGAAAAGTGAACACAAAGCTATGTACAATAAAAAGAATAATTAGATGGAAAAAATAGTAAATGAAATTGAAGAAGAAAACAAGAAACGAAATATGAGTGCTATTTTCAAACATGTAAATAAGTGCAAAATAAAGAAAGCAACAGTAGTAATTGAAACTGAGATATGGGAAAAACATTTCAAAGAAATGTACGATGAAAAAAACCATGAAGAGGTGACGGGAGGAACAGAACTGGAGAAGAGTCTGACGGAAAATGAAACGGTAAGAGAACCCGAGTACGTGAAAGTTGTTCAAGCGATTAAAAAACGCAAAAATAAAAGAGCTGCGGAGAGGATGGGGGTGAAGAACTACATCAAAGAATCTACCAACTTATTTTACGGATATGGCGCGAAGAACACATACCTGATGAATGGAAAATAGGCATTATAATACCAATACCAAAAAAGGGTGACTTGACATAATGCAAAAACTATAGAGGAATTACATTGCTGAATGCGGCATACAAGGTACTTACAAACATAATAAAAGAACGATAGGAGATATACACAGAAAAACGTTTGGAAATTATCAATGCGGCTTCAGAAAAGGAAGATCGACAGTTGATGCCATACATATACTAAAACAAATCACGGAGAAGATATATGAACATAATATGGTAGCACATATAGTTTTTGTGGATTTTAAGCAGGCGCTCGATAAAATCAACAGAGAACAGCTCATGGAAGACTTAAAAAGAATCGAAGTTCCAAGAAAGATTAGAAGATTGATAGGTATGACAATGAATGAGTCTGAAGCAAGAATATATACAGAACAGGGAATGACAAATGGCGTAAAAATCAAAGAAGGGGTTAGACAGGGAGATGCGTTATCGGAACTACTATTCATAATATCATTGGATAGCATAATACAGAGAATTGAAAATATAGGAACATTAAATAAACATCTTGTACAGATAGTGGCATATGCGGATGATGTTGCAATAATTGCTAGAGAGTAGAGAGAGCTAAAGCGCGTAATAAAAATAATTGACCGCGAGTCTAAGAAAAAAGGGCTGGAAATAAGTGAGCAAAAAACAAAGTATATGTACTGCAGTAGAAATGAAAGAATACTGAGAAATTTGGAGTGCGGAAGCTATAAATTTGAAGAAGTAAAAACATTTAAATATCTGGGAGTCATAATAGCTAGAAGGAATGAGGGACTTGATATAGAAGAGAAGATACATAAAGGATATAGAGCATTCCATAGCAATAAGAAATTACTGAAAGACAGGAGATTGAGCACAAGGAATAAATTAGGAATATACAAAACAATAATATGACCAATAGTAACATATGCCGCAGAAACTGTAACACTCACAGCAAAAGAGGAAGACAAACTAAATATTTTTGAACGCAAGATAATGAGAACCATAATGGGTGCAAAGAAAGTGGGAAACGAGTACAGAAATCTGATGAACTTTGAAATCGACAACTTTTTGGGAAGGGAAAACATAGTGAGAGCAATTAAAGCACAAAGAATAAGATGGTAAGGACACGTAATGAGAAGAGACAGGGATACGCCAATAAGAGAGATAACAATATGGAAACCAGCACAGAGCAGACCGAGAGGGAGACCCAGGGTCAGATGGAGACAGCAGGTGGAGGAAAATATAAAAACAGTAAACGCAGAGGGATGGAGAGGACAGATAGCAGACAGGAGGAGATGGAGGAAAATAGTCGAAGAGGCGAAAACTCACCAACAACTATGAGAAGGGCAACAAGAAGAAATGCGGACTGATCCACCACACTAAAAGGATTTGAAGAGTTCCTTAGAAAGGAACAGCTACAATTTCAAATATGAAATGTATTAGCTTATAATAATAATAATTGATGTAATTATATTATACTGATAATCTCAACTTAAACTTAAACTAGGACACAAAATTTATTTATTTTCACGAAATAATTTCCAAGAAATATAGAGTCAGTCACAAATTGTATTCAAAAAGAAATAAAAAAATATATAAAAATAAATATAAAAATGGCCCTGAATAATACCTCACAAAAGTGTACATATTATATAAAAAAATTCTCCAAAAAATTAATATTTTGGTGGTTCATCTTCGGTATTTATGACCGCTTATAAGACCGCTGCTTCTGGGCATGGCCAGGATTAAAAATTTTTGGGACATCTGGGGTGACATCAGCCCAAGCAGATTCTAGAACATTTTTTGAAGATACCTTGTTGGATGTACCTTATTAAATGTCGTATATTCGCACTCTTCTTTCTGCTCGATTGGGTCTAAATCAGGTGACTGGGGTGATTAATAAAATTGCTCACGAACATTAGATAGGATCCATTCCATGACAAGTGCCGCTGTGTGTTTGGGACCGTTGTCTTGTTGAAATATTCATCAATTTCCCAAATTGTGGGTTACAAATTATCACACAAAATTTGGAGGTACATACGGTGATCCATATTACTCTCAATAGAAACTAGATTTCTCACCCTATCCGCTGCAATTGAGCCGCACATCATCACACTACATCCACCTTGTTTGACAGTTTGTATCAAATTTTCCAGTTTTAACTCTTAATTCGCTTTTTCCGTCAGATCCAAAAATTGGCTATTTTTCTTAGATATAAGTGATTTTTTTCCTTGGTCTCGTGCTATGAAATCCTTTTGATCTGAGGACCCTATGTACCATTTCTGTCCTGACATATTTTTCACTTTCTGGTAAGACATAACCGGCCAATTTGGGGGCACTAGTTTTGGGTTTTAGTCCTTTTTTTTTATTTGATGATTTAATTAATCCCAATTTTTGTGGACGATCAGATCTGGGCTTAGTCTGCATTGTATCACGTAAATTAAAGTATTTTTTATTATAGTGGGACTTGAAGCACGACTGTTTTAACAATTTCATTATAAGATTTTCCTTTACTTCATAATTTTATAATTAAATTTCTAATGTGAGCAGAAATTTCATTTCTAACCATTGTAACAAAAATAATATACTCTAAAAAACCCAAATATTACTCTTCCCTTGAGGTGGGTGCCTAAAATATATTAAAATATAATTTGCATTTGTGATAAGAATACAAGAAACAGCAAATAATTTTTAATTTCTTCAAGTTGGTGTATTTCTTGCTACATGTTAACTTTTGTGAGGTTTTATTCAGTACTATTTATTTAATTTGAATGTAATTTGCAATTAAAATTTTGGTTCCGTTCCTATTGTTTATTTGTATTGGGAAAGAAATTTAAAAATAAAGTACAAAAGCCAGGAATTAGACTATTTTAAAAATATAACTAATTTGCATGATATATGTAGACTCTTGCGACTGACTGTAATTGGAGAGTTAAGCGTTTAAAAATGATCGACCGTTATAAGTAGTATTGTTTTCCACTGACAGCGACCTAATAGTCGATGCCGCAGACAGTCCAGCTTAAGTTATCCTACCATTAGAGGTATATTTATTAGTTGGCCAAGCCTTACCTACACAGGCTTTTTTTGCAATTTTTCGAAGCGTTTTAGCATCCGACCGTTTTAAGATGCAGACGTTTTAAGATCCGGATATTTTAGGATCTGGACATTTTAGACTCCACACATTTTAGACCTCAGACATTTTAGATACGGGGCATGTTAGTTACAAGACGTTTTTGATGTGGAGCAGTTATGATAACAAACGTTTTGGACTCCGTATATGTCAGTCACCACCCATCTTAGATACCGGACTTTCGATACCCGATAACAGCATCACAGAGAATAGACTTTATTTAATTATTATTTTCACTTTTATTACCCATTTATTATTCAATCACTATTTGTTTACCTTCATTTAGAGATTTAAGAACGCTAGATAAGAGCTCTTATACTTTAGTACTGTAAGTTTAATGTTGAACACTTTAATTTTTATTTTGCCTAGTTAAGTAGGGTTGTTGTAAGCATCACAATTAAATTTCTTTTTTTGTGTTATAATTATTTGTTTTTTATATTTTATGTTTTTGTTTATCGCTGTAAATTTTGGCGTCCAACGTGGGGCAGTAATGTATGCAGTTTGTGTTTTTTAATAAAAAAATAGTTCTGTACATAATATGTGGCGCCCAATGTAGGAAAAAACCGCAAGTGCGGCCACTTGTATTAGTTTTCTTGACTCACAAATCACGCGGTTAAAAACCATGGCGGTTTAGCCGTAGTGCGGCCTCGGCCTTAAATGCATTTTTGGCTATTCAATTCGACGAGTCAACTAACGTATCGAACTTGGCTCCATTTTTGCGGTTTTGTCCGATATGAATGTGAGGGATCGATTAAAGAAAATATGCTATTTTGCAAATTAATCCCTGTGTGTGCGAAGTGTCCTGAGTGTGCTATAAAAGGCGAAGGACTCTATAAATTTTTATTGATGCAATACAAAACGAAAACTTGGACTTTAATAAATCCATTGCGGATGTACTGATGATGCGATAATGATAATGGGGAAGAACAGTGGTGTGATAAGTGGTATGAGTAAAATTAAAAGATATTATGCCACATATGAAATAGACGTAGGGGAAGTCCAGGTATAGCGAATAGCCCTGGCAAAGCGAATACCCTTCACTATTTCAAAATAGCGCATGCAAACCTACCTGGCGCATGCCACGATGTCCGTCCCCCACCCCTCAGTCGTAAACAAACAGAGCTAGCGCAAGTTCACGCTTTGTTTGAGAAAAAAATAATAATAAAAATAAAAAAGTGATAGTTTGTTACGATATTTCAAGTTTCATGATAGTTTGTTACGATTTTCATAATTACTCATATACATGTGGTGTTACTGTTTTGGCTTGTTTGTATCCCTAAAGTGCATATTTTCTTGTTGAAATACTGTAAGTTTTATTGAGATGCTGTTTCTGGATTTCGTTGTAGGTTAGGTTTAATTCAACTAGTACCTAGTGGGCAAAGCGAACACAGGCAAACTGGATACGGTATCCACTTTATCCAGTAGATACCAAAAACAAATCAAGCCGAATGGAGTGAGGCTGTTATAATACTTGCAATAGTAGAGTGCAATGCTGGTATTAATGTGAAAACGATGGCAAGAAAATATGACCTAAATTATGCTACTTTGTATAGGCATTGGAAAAAAGTAATTCACCTGCTCAGTTTGGACGTTTTCGTAAAGTTTTCAATGATCAACAGGACGGAGCTCTTGAAACGTATTTGCACGAGTTGGACAACATTTTTATGGCTTAACCTGAGGATTTTTAAGCATTGGTTTACATTTGCGCAAAAAAAAACAGTCTCACATATCTACAAAGTTGCTACAAAAATGAAAAGGCTGGTGATAATTGGTTTTGAGAATTTATGAGCAGATATCCGCAAATCACTTTAAGAGTGCCAGAAGCAACGTCGATTGCTAGACTTAAAAGCTTCAACCGTCCGCAAGTGGCAAGATTGTGGCAAGATTATAAAACTTTGGATAATATTCCGGATGATTCTTCGAGTGACGACAATGTTGAACCTACGAAATCCATGACTGTAACAGTTCAAGTTCACAAGGCAATGAGAGGAAGAGGTGTATCGCCATCAATAATTTCAGACCTACATATAGAAGACCCTCTCAATAGCATCCTTACTAATCCAAGGTCTTTTACTCCTGATATTCAAGAATCATTTGGACATAAAGGCAGTATATCTACTGATCATGTGAATCCCGCAATTCAAAACTCAATGGTGGACCAACATAGTATTTTGTCTATGAAGATGGATTCTTTACCCGAAATAACTCATTCGACACCACCTTCAGTCATTAAACTCTGCACTCCTACTGTTGTAGAAATTTCTACTGGGCACGTGAATCTAGCGGTTTAAGATGCACAGACAGAACAAACAAGTGCCTTGGACTCTATGATTCATTTCACGCTACCTTCAAAAATACCAAATGAAGAAGATTCACTCAAATATAATACCAATGACATAATACTACAGCCATCTACTCCTCCACCTGGGTCTTATTTGAGTCCAGGTAAAATAAGACCCCTCCCAATTCCTCCTGTTCTCATGGGGACTCGCAAAAGAAAAAAATCAGATGTCTAGGGTGCTTACCAGCACTGCTATAATGGAAGAACAGAAAGCTAAATATATTAAGGGAAACACCAAAGTTCTGAAAAAAATTGACAAAGATTTAAAAACAAAACCAAAGACTACGCTAAAGAAAAATATTAAAAGGACCAAAGATGTTAAAACAACCAAAAATATTAAAGTTAAAAAATCTAAAATCAAAGAAAATTTTGAAAACTACACATGCTATTTTTGTGGAGAAAATTACATACAGAAATCAATAGCCAGTTGATGATTGGATCCACTGCAATTCCTGTAAGCAGTGGAGTCACAAAAATGCATGGCTTACGAAGAGGAAGGCGTATTTCTTCATGACAGCTGCACTGATAATTGAGTACTTATATTCATCATTAATTTGAACCTTCTTATGTTAATTTCAGTAAATGTTCTTTAATTAACAGTGGGTTCACTTTGCCCTATGGTCCTATCCACTTTACCCGGTGGGTTGGACAAAGCGGATAGTGGTATCAATTGCAATACTATTTATTAATAATTTTTAGTAAAATGTTGATGTTACTTAATTTTTGTTGATTGTATTAAAAACTTTAATAAATACTGATTCATACTCAGCTATTATTTTATTTCTGTGTCTAATTTTCTTGTCATAGATCGTCAAAGCTTAAGGTGTCCTCTTTGCCCGGACTTCCCCTACTGCTTTATTTACCAAAATGCGCTTGCTGGAAAAAGATGCCAGATAATTTACAAAATGTTCTGCCAGAAGCCGTAAAAATTATTAATTATATTAAAAGCCGACAATTCCAGACAAGATGCTTTCCACATTGTGCGAAGAAATGGGTGCCAAATACGACTGCTTTTCTATACTGAAGTCAGGTGGTTGCCGCGAGGAAAAATTCTAACGAAGTTTTGTGCATTGCGAAATGAATTGAAAACTTTTTTTACATATAAAAATAGCTCATTTTCAGAGTTTTTGTAAAATGGAGAAACCTTATTACTGTTGGCTTACTTGAGTGGTATATTCTCACATTTGAATGACTTGAATACGAGTTTACAAGGCCATAACAAAAAACATTTTACTAATTACAGACAAAAGCTGTAATGCCTGATGCCTAAAAATCTGCAAATGACAAAAGCTGTATTGATCAGGTGTTGGAGAGCATGAAACACATTTACGCGAATTCAAAATTTAGTTACTGGAATATTTTCCAGATAGCAACGATGATTTGTCGAAAACATGGGTTTCCAATCCGTTTCATGAAAATGTTGCAGCTGTTGAATTACCCCTACAACTAGAATTTTGAACTTAAGATTTAGATAAGTTTTGGCTTGCATGACAATGTGAATACGGAAGCTTAGTAGCGGAAACTTTGATAATATTGATCCCCTACGCTAATTCTTACTTATACGAAAAAACTTCTCGTTTATGGTAACTTTAAAAACAAAATATAGAAATTGTCTTTTACCACTGGAAAATAATTTGCATATAATACCTGTGTTTGTATGTATCGAAAAACTTTTAAGTGAAAAACAAAATCAACCGTCGCATTAAATTATTATTTCAGGCAACTTTGGTTATTACTTTATTTCATTTTATTTTATTATGTTGCTATTATCTGCTAATATTTAATTTTCTAACAATTGTTTTTAAATTAAAAATACCTAAAATAAAGAAAATTAAAAAAAAATATCATAAAAAACCATGGGATATATGTTGCGCACCCATGTAGTCGAAAACTCTGCTGCGATGAGTAAGACAATAGCGGATATATCATTTAATCTTTGTCGTGAGCATACGCGTTGTCAAAGGCGTTATTGTAACGAGTGGAACACTAGCAAACATAATTCAACAAATGATTGAATGATAGAATGAATTTCTACCTGAAAATTAAAGGTAAACTATTATATATTATATTATAAAGGTTCAAAAGCTATTTTTCATTATTTAAAATACGGAATCAAACAATATAAAAAAAATATTTTTTAACGCTATTAAGCCATTATAATTAACAATTCAAAAATTTTTATTGTTATAAGTTTTTTAATAACAATTTAAAAATATATATATATATATATTTCTCTGAGAAGGAGAAGTTTATATTTTTTTAGAGTAGATTAAAAAAAAAAGTTTTAAATTCATTTATTCTTCTGCTAGTTGTGATTTTTTTAAATTTTTGTTTCATCCCTTAACTGACAGGCGCCCTAACTCTGTTAATCTTGATAATAGTAGAAACATTTATAAGACCATTTTTATGTAAAATTTTATGCTCTACAACTTTTATTTTGAACTTAAACTTTTTTTCCTAACTCTTATAGTTTTTGAATTATTTTGAAAAAACACTTTGTTAATTTTTTTTCCGACCCTCGCCGGGGGGTTGGAAACAGATTTACTTATATGCATAGTTATAGAATGGTTCAAATAAACTTATATCAAAAATTCAGCCATTTATCTCAAAATTCTGATTTAAATGCTTCGTTAACTGGACTAAAATTTTACCAAATTCACCATAGGACCATGGCTATTAAATCTGTTTATAGCTGAAGTTTGAAATTTGAAATTGACTTCACAAGTTTTTTTCTTTGTTTTTTGGGTTGTTTCACCGGCCTGTATGGCAACATATTTTGCTGTGTGCATTTCCTTTTTTAATAAATCGCGACAAACATGCAACATTGAATCCAGTAATTCGTTCTGAATATGTTTCGAGATGCCTAGAAATAATTTATTTTTAGAGTCTTTTAAATAAGCTTCTAAAATACTGTTTATTTCGGCCATCAAATTTACTAGCCCTCTGAAAATGCCAGGATTTTCTGAAGTGTAGGTTTCGTCATGCCCACGTAAGGCAAGCTCAAATGCCCCACAGAATTTTATATCGTCAATTAACTTAGACAATATGTAACCATTGCTATCAACCGTTTTATTGTGTTTTTTAAGTAGTAGTCCTGTTAAGTAGTAGTCCTGATGTACACTAGTGAGTTGAGAACGAATGCCTGTCTTCCCTAACATACTAATTTCTAGGTAACTTTTCAAATGTCTTCGTAAAATAGTACGCAATTTTACCTTTGCGCTCAAATGTTTCAAATTAACACCGTGTTTCATCCAGCCAAGATCAAGATCACCCGCACTGACTGGTTTTCCGACTTGTGCCAAAATGCACGGAAAACTATAAAATTTATTTGTTGTCTCGCATCTACATAACCACAAACACTTCTCATATACGGTTTTATTGAATGTGCGTTTGTATGTTAGTTTTTGAGTATTATTAACTTGCTCGATTTGCAGAATTGGTATCAGCCGTCCAAGATATTTGATGAAAATTCGGACCTCAAATGTTAATGTGACATTATTTCTATTCATATATTACATTGAATTCATCCTCACTATTGTAATCGTTCAATACATTTACTTTACAATCACTCGAAAAGTCGAAAAGAGCGATGGCGAAAAACACCTGCTATTGAGAAAGGGGCAGCGCTCAAGGTATGACGTTATAAATTCTTTTAATCTCCGGGTTACTAGCGAAAGCGACGCATTGCTGTCTTTGTTTTTCGCACGCGATAGTAAAGAAAACAGTAGCGGCACAAACTTGTCTGTGCCCAAAGCACGTGTTCTTTAATCGGTGCGCTTTGGCAACCCAGAACGTATTTCATTAGTGCTACTACAGTTCGCTTTACCGTGAACTTCCTTACTTGATTTTGTATGGTACCATCTGATTCCCATTATCTATCTCAGTTCACGTTGCTCAGTTCTCTCGAGAATCCTCACCTGTAGGTAAGTAATTATTAATAGTAACTAATTCACACCTGCAAGTAAGAAAAGGCATGATCACAGCTCGGTTCACAACCACCTTTACCCTCAAGGAGAAGTCATGATTTCTGAAAAGTGCGAAGTTTTCAAAATCCTCTAGAAGGACAAGTAATGTGATAGCGGATTTGCTAGTCTAGATCTCCTCTAGAATTAAAAAAATCTGCTCACGTAGTGACGATTCCACAGACTAAAGTGAGAGCCAGACATATAAATGTTGCCGGTGTAAGGCGATAAATTATCACAAACAGCCATCATGTTAGTTATATTTATGTTAGTTTTGAGGATTAACGCTTCATACGCCCAGATATATGTATTAAGAATTTGTTGAACCATAACAGGATCGTATCATATTAACGCAGAATCATCCGCCTACATGAGTTGTGTCTGTAATATTGTGTATTCGAGCTTTGATTTTTGGCTTCAATGCGGGACAGCTTGAAGAGGCTTACATCAGTTCTATAACATATCGCAGTGCCTCTATCCCCCAGTCGAGCTTCCTGTCAACGATAATCATCAGTACCATTATTGTTTTTAGATTTGTTGAGGATATTTGTTTTTAGATGAGTTTCTGAGGAATTTCGAACTTTGCCATAATCAACCACAGATAATCTCTATTTCCTGCGTCAAATGTCTTGTAATATCAGCGAATGTAATATACATATTCAGTTGTTGTTCAATATTTTTTTTCTTGCAGTTGATGGAGCCAGAAAACGATGTTTGGGTTAATCGCTTTAATCTGAAACCACTTGTGTATATCCGGAATAAATTGATCTATATAGGAGAGTAATCTGGTAGTTACGATTTTAGCAAGTATTTTACCCTATAATTATTGCAGTTGATTTGGTCCCCTCTCATTTTGAAATTGTTAATTATGATACCAACTATAATATCTTCTGGCACCTTCCCCTACTCCCAAATAAGGTCCAACAACCAAACAAGGTTTAAGCTGGGGTCTAATATCGTCTCAGAGGGCTTTATATAGATCTACAAATATTCCGTCCAAACTCGCTGCCTTTTTAGCGCTGCACTGGCTGCTGCTATTTCAACATGCGTTATGGGATTACTTAAATCCTCAGCACAGTTGTATTGCTGTAGCATGTGAAGTGCTTCCACAGTCACTTGTGAGTCCTGGTTGAGAATAAGGGAGTAGTATTCTTTCCGTCTAGAAATAATATCGTTGTTATCTCTCTGTAGTCGGCAGTTGTTGGATCATACACTTCCTTGAGAACCCGAAAGAAACTCTTGTTATCGTTTGTGTCGGCAAAATATTTTCCACTACCGGTTCTTCAAAAGTCTTATCTTATATTGTGCTTCCTGTTTGGCTTTATAATGGGTGGCATGAGTCACTGAGCATGAGCTTTTCTGGTACGGGTTTTGTATACACTTTTTTGTAAGTCTGTCTTTTTTGCGCATGAATAATATCTATGTTGTTGGCAAAATCTTGAGACCAATCAACTAGCCTCTTTTCTTTCAAGCCGAGAGTAGTCTGTTGGCATCAAAGACAGCTTTTTGAGTTTGTTCCATTAACCGTCAGGGTTTTCCGCTCTTTCTAATGCAACGTGGACAAGATCCTGCTCGACATTACGATGTAATTCCGCAATTGCACCAACATCGGTTAGTTTATTGGTTTTTAGCGATTTTCTTAGTGTAGATTTGTCGGATCTCAAATGTTTGGGGAGAACTTTCATTACCATTACAATGCGGTGTATCCATACAGATGCGAGCTTTGGTATTATGAACGTATATTTTCGATTCATCGATTAGTAAAGATGTGCAGCGATTTTGATGGATTCAGTTTAGTTCGTCATATCTTGGAAAATACTTTAATTTTATTAATAGAGGTCTGTAATTACTGAATCGGCCTTATACTATTATTCTCTATATATAGACTCTATATATATAGAGTTGTAGTATCGATAGAAAATATTGCTATAGTATCATGTTCTGTAATTCATTTTATTTTGAAATAAGCATCTATATGTTTAATCCAGAAAAGTCCATGCAAAATTATATTAAGCCTTAGTACGAAGTTTAACTCTAGTAAATCTTCGCAAGTTATTTCTAATTTTTGATTTTGCTTGGAAATATCCAAATTTTAATATTTACACTATATTAACAAATGGAAAAGTACACCATTGGTCATATATATTATTTTCATATTCTTGCAACATGTCTCTCCTTTGTTAACATTATTAGCAAATGTGTACAGTGACATAACCGTTGAATAATGTCATTTCAGTTAAGAAAAATATTCCTCTAGCGGCAAACTGTGGTTTGTAGATTGTTTTATTTTTAAATTAAAGCAATCTCAGAGGTTCAAATAGTTTTAAAAACATCTCTGCTTTATACCCTTTCGAATGATGTATCACGCTTGGTTCCAAACAAAAGACTGCCAACGAGGCCGCCGTTTATAAAATCGGCACCTCTATTCATAGTATGGCTGCTTACATGTTGAGACGTGTTTCTTGTGCCATTTTAATCGAGTTTCGTGTAATTCTATTGTGCCAAGTTGTATTTCCATTCTTCTGGTGTAGGACTTTAGTTTTTGTGTGTGTGTGTGTTTTATTTAATTTAGACTATCTTTTTGGCGAAATGGCTAGTTTTACCAATTAAAAACACGCAGATATTCTGTACATGCATGGCAAAGCCGATGGTAATGAATCAGAAGTACGCCGGTTGTACCAAGAACGATTTCCGAATAAAATATTGTTTAATAAAGAGTGTTTAATACCACATATAGTCGCATTTACAAAACTGGAAGTGTCCGTCACAGAGAGCCTTGGACCAATCCTGAGACACATCGTACATCAACAGACGACGAGCAAATCCCGGAAACGTTGGAACAAGATTCCACCAGGAGCATCTTGGCTTGTTGATATGGAGAATTTGGAATACCATGCATACTGAAGGAAGATATCGCTTTCATGGAACAGGTGTATAAGGTTACGAAGAAGACGATTCTATGCGTAGAATACGGTTTTGTCTTTTTTTGTTTAATAGTGATATTGAATACGAATGATTTCTGAAAAGTATCTTATAAACCCATAAATCGAAATTCTGTAAGGAAGGACTTTCACAATCTATATGAAGGAGCAGACAAAACAGACAATCCTCACTGGAAGAAACAAGTTTTTAGCGGTGATTTTATTGGGTACTTAAACTCGATTAAAAGGGCACAAGAAAACGTCTCAACATGTGAGTAGCCGTACTATAAATAAAGGTACTGATTTCATCAACGGCGGCCTCCTTGGCAGTACATTCATGTTCAAATGACCCAATATTGAGACGTATTAATGAAATGGCCAATGAATAATGAATGAATGAAATAATGAAAACTGCGGGAAACACACAAGAATGTGGTTAAGTAAATTCTATCCGATATCCTACTAACAGGGCATATCCACTTTCACTTTTACATTTTTTCTCTTGTGTCACCTCATTAAATTACTGTTGTCCAGCAATATCTGTATGCTATTGCAATCTATTCTTTTGTTTCTTCACAATTCTCTGGATTTCGTTAACGACGACTTCTACTTGTAGGTCCCTATTTAGGTTGCAATCCCATATTTAAACACAGTTAAAATCCCATATTCCATGGGATTTTAACTATGTTTCTTAGTAGTTTGTTTTGAATAAGATATTTGAATTATATTTATATTACATTGTTCGAGGCAACTACAAGTATGCCATAATTTAATGAAGATTTTAGAATTTTTTTATATATCGAGAGAAAGGAATTTGTTTCTAAAAGTCATATCCAACACCTAATTCCTGCCTTTTTTCACATGGTCCTTTTATAACAGCTTGGTATCTAAGGCCATGTTGTAGTATTTAGCAGTATTAATATAAGGTGCCATTTGATTGTTGATAGCTACCGGAATATTTTCGATTCTTCGGTTAGCAAAGTAAATATGCATTGATTTTATTATATTCAGTATATTTCTTATATTCAGTATATTTCTTGGTTAACTTTCAAATTTTGCGAATAGATATCTGTAATTTCTGAATACTGTTATTCCGTATATCTATATACCGTTATATCTATATAGCAGCATTAGTTACTGTTGCTACAGTATCATGCTCTTTGTTATCACCTTCATGTTTAATCCTGAAAAATACGTCTATAATACATTAATATTAATATTTCTGCCAAAATATCATCAAAAGCCACATTTGAAAATGCAGATGAATAGATCTTCTATATTTTTTAATAATTATAATGATTCTATACATTTAATCTGTAGCAGAGTGCTTCTTAATTAATCTAAATTGATAATTCGAAGTTTTTCTGTTGATAATTGCCATAAACATATTTAGTATAATTTTTGAAAAATGCTCGGAACAGATCAAATTTATGTACTAACTTAAAAATAATATTTCGGTTCACAACTAATAATAATTTCGTTCAAATTATATATTCAAATAATGAAAATATGATGTTATTGTTACAGATCATAAATTTTGTTATAATTAAATTTTGTGAATGATATGGTTTTTCTTAGTATTATATAAACAACAGAATATCAAACTCACTAATTTTTAAACCCAGTTGAAAAAATATTTCGTGTATAATTGATATGCAGGTACGAAGTTGAATTTAACCACAAACAATTTAATTAATATGGTTCAAAATTGCTCACCGTCCTGTTTCATAAAACAAAGTAATTTACTATTAAGCTCTCTAAACAATTTCAGTAGTATTCATAAAATATATGGATTTGCAAATTTCGACGGTTTTACATATGAAAATATTTTTAAAATAATTTAAAATAAACTTTTATTTTAAATTCGCACTGAATTGTTTATTTACCCATAATTTTAAATATAAATTATCAGAACTGTTTTTTTTTTGCCAATAAACTTATATATTATTTATTTCAATGTTTTCATACTGTTCACCGAGTCATATAAACAAATTGAGTAGATTGATTAATGGAAAAGCATTTTTAGCACTGTTTAGTTTTAAAATTATTTTTGAATACTTTTGTTTTGACAGGAAACAAACATTTTATAATTAAAACACACATTCAATATGCTTTTATGATTAATCTGTTTATTACTATATTTGTTCTTCGATATATTTAGTTAATATTTCTGATCAGTGTTATTCATAATTTTAAGTGTTGTTGATGCTTTGGGCAAAATATTTCGTCAGTTTTAGTTGGAGTTCAATATAGCATTGAGAAAAAATTTTAAAAAAGTAAACTGCACATAAATGTTTTTAAAGTTTTGTAAATAGCAACTATTTGCTTATAAATATTTTTCTTGTGGCAACAATGTAAATTTTTCGCATATTGGGTACCCTAGACAGGGTTAGTGAGCACGCTGGTCCGCACGGCCTTATACTGAAAACGTCCTTCATAGGATGGTGCGAATAATACCACCATCTTCCGAAAAGATCGATTTTTATGGTATTTGACTCTCCTTCAGTTAACTGTGTTCAGCCCGATTGATGAAGGCTGTGATTTCTCTGCTATGATTTTGTACTTTTCCTTCAAAATGTCGAATAGAATATTCGTCGAAGGCGTCAAAAGTTCTCTTTAGAAGTTTGAAATGATCTTCAATCTTGAAATGTAGTGATAGTAAACTTAATCAATTGTATAATAAGCCAATTCTAATAACATTTTGATTAATAACTGAATCAAGAGCCTTTCATTACCGGCATATATATATATATATATATATATATATATATATATATATATATATATATATATATATATATATATATATATATATATATATATATATATATATATATATATAAATAAGTTTTCATTATTTGTTCGGAAATGTTGTAGGTGGACAATTAGGGAAAATTTTCGGGTAAACCTTTTTCACTTAAATATTTTCTTATTCAAAATATAATGACTTCATAATGCTAATGCAAATGCTTTAGAATTTAGTACTAAATCTCTTTGAGTTTAGTATTTGCACAATTGTCTAAACCAATATGATCTTCTATTCTGGAAAAAAGAAACCAGAAGATATTTTTTCATATAAATTGACAATTTTTTGGATTCAAACACTATTCTGTCTGTATATTTGCTGACTTACCTGAGGAACAAAATATCATCTAAGAATACTTTGAATTATAGTAATAAACGAGCAAGTAAAGATCTTAAAGCACCTATAATGTTCTCCCCTTAACTAAAACTATAGATTTAACCTTATATTCATCAGCAGCATATATATATATATATATATATATATATATATATATATATATATATATATATATATATATATAATATATAAGCCATAAAGATGAGGAAATTGAGGAATTTTATGATGATGTGGCCCAGCTTTTATACAAGGAGAAATGTAGGTACAAAATCCTGATGGGTGATTTTAATGCCAGAATTGGAAGAACAAGAACAGACGAAAGTGACAGATTAGTTGATTTTGCTGAAGGACAAGAACTATATATTATGAATTCATTCTATAAGAAAAATATCAGCAGAAAATGGACATGGAAAAGTCCATCTGGGCTCACAAGCGAAATTGACTACATCATGACCAACGATAAAACAATATTTACCAATTGTACTGTCCTTAACAATTTTAATGTTGGAAGTGACCACCGAATGATACGAGCAAGAGTTCGGATTGACTGTCGAAAAGAGCGCGAAAGAATGGTAAGATCAAAGAAGGGTAAGGTGGATTCTGGAAAACTGCTGAAGAGAGGAAGCGATTTTGATATGCTTTGTCAAACCGGTTTGCTGCGTTACAAGATCCAGAGGAGGTGGAAATATCAGTTCAATATGAAGAAATCGCCAACAATGTACTTCAAACGGCTGGTTCAATAGCACCAGAAGAAAAATGTCTCAAACAAACAAAAATCTCCAGTGAGGCCATTGATTTAATGAAGAAACGGCGAGCAATGAGAAATGCAGGTAGTCCTTTTGGCAGGGTCGAGTACACTGAGCTCTGCAAAACTATAAGAAAACGTATCAGAGAGGACACGCGCCGATTCAATATGCAGCTAGTGCAAAAAACCCTGGAAGAAAACAAAGGAATTAACAAAGCTAAACAGAAGCTGAGAAACAAAAGAACGTAAATATATGCTTTAAAGCGTGAGGATGGCACAGTGTGCAGGGCGCGTACCCAAATGTTAGAGATTGTCAGCAGATTTTATTCCCAGTTATATGAAGATCAGAGCCAGTCAGGGACAGCAATACCAACGGAAGAACAAATGCCAGATATCCTAGTGGAGGAAGTAACAAATGCTATAGAATTGATGAAGAACGGTAAGGCTCCAGGAAAGGATAGTGTAACTGTCGAAATGCTCAAAGCTGGTGGTCGGACGTTACATAAAAACTGGCAAAATTATACTCAAAATGCCTCAAAGAACAAAAAGTACCTGGCTTATGGAAAAATGCAGAAGCGATCCTTTTACATAAAAAAGAAGCACAGGAAGACTTAAAGAACTACCGTCCAATAAGCCTCCAATCAGTGATGTACAAAGTTTTCACTAAGATAATTTCTAAAAGAATATTAAAAAAACTGAATAACGCACAACCAAGAGAACAAGCAGGAGTCAGAAGTGAATTCAGTACAATGGATCACATCCAGGTTGTACAGCAGGTCATAGAAAGGCACAACGAATACACCATGCCACTGTGCTTGGCTTTTACCGACTACGAAAAAGCATTTGATTCCATCTCAAAGCATGCGATAATGGATGCACTGCTTAGCCAAGGTGTAGAGAGAACCTATGTAAACCTATTAGAATCGATATATGATGGAGCTACAGCCACAATTCACCTTGATGATCTTGAAGTGGGAATTAATATAGAACGAGGTGTACGGCAGGGTGCCGCAATATCACCTATTCTTTTCTCGGCTGGCCTTGAAGAAGTATTCCGTAAACTGGATTGGGAACAGGATGGTGTAAAGATCAATGGTGCAAACTTAAACCATCTTAGATTTGCAGATGATATTCGCATTTCACAAGACCCAGAGGAGCTGCAAAGACGCATACAGGAACTGCAAAGGCCTGGCGAACCATTTGGCTTGAAAATAAACCTGAAAAAGAGTCAGATTATGTTCAATAACTTTGCTCAGGACAGAAGAATTTCAGTTTTAGGAAGGGATTTAGAGATTGTGGACAGCTTTATATATCTTGGGCAGAGGATTTCAATGGATGGGAATACCGCCCGGGAGGTGGAACGGCGTGTTAAATGTGGCTGGTAGGCATTTGGTAGGCTCTACATAGTGTTTAAGAGAGACTACCACTTTGCCTGAAAAGGAAAGTCTTCGATCAGTGCGTTCTACCCGTTATGACATACGAAAGTGAAACCTGGACACTCACATCGCAATCAATTGAAAACCTTCGGGTGGCCACCATTCCCCTGGAAAGATGTATGCTTGGCATTACAAGACGAGACAGAAAGTCCTGCGCATGCATCAGGGAACAAACAAAAGTCTGTGACATCATTGGAAGAGTAAAACAATTGAAATGGAGATGGGCAGGCCATATAGCGAGGCGATGGGACGACAGATGGACCAAGGCAATCCTGGAGTGGATACCGCTTGATCGCAAACGTCCGCAAAGAAGACCGAAAGCACGATGGATTAATGACACCGTTAAGTATATTGGACCCGAGTGGCAGAGGAAAGCCCAGGACCGTGAAGGTTGGAAGCATGCTGAAGAGGCCTTCATTCTGCAGTGGATCGATACGGGCTGATGATGATGTTGATGATGATATATATATATATATATATATATATATATATATATATATATATATATATATATATATATATATATATATATATATATATATATATATATCTATATATGTATCTCTTTTTTTATTATAGGGTTTCGAATACGGTCTACTGAAAAGAGTTCTGAGCAAAGTCCATAATCTAATAAAAATGCACCAACAAATCCGACCTTCACGTACTCTTCGTTTGCCCTAGGCACTGCAGTGCATACATTACATAATGTGGAGCACAGCTAATAGTGGAGGGTAAGGGTAAATATCCGACTACTAAAAAGCGGAATTCCTCGATGTCTTAATTGCGGTAATCCCTACTAAAGATGGATTGTTCGCCCAATAGATCGTTCGCCCAGTAGATGCAAGGCGTGGACCTTCACAGAGAAAACAGAAAATATGCTTGCAATATGCGAAAGAAGAGCACTCAGAAGAATTTTTCGGGCTGCGAATAATAATGAATAGCTCCGACTTCAAGATTTTTACAAAAATCTGTATATTGCAGACGATGTAAGGGTTCAGTGACTCAGGTAGGCGGGACATGTGGCGATAATGTCAGCCGCATATCAAGGAGAATTATGGAGGGACAACTTAGGGGTAACAGAAAGAGAGGTACACCAAATACATGGCAAGACAATGTAGTAAGAGATGCTGAAGGATTACTACCCAAAAATAGGAAAGCGGGTATTGGGAATCGATACGGTTGGAAGCCAAAGTTGAAGGGAGTCAAACCTCGCCGATGGGCTGTAGCAACACAGGAAGTAGAAGAAGATGAAGAAGATCATTGTTTTAGTTTTGTATATTAGTGCACATATAATGGTAATGTTTGGGCTATTTTTATCATATTTGGCATTTAATGGCTACTTTTATCAGATGATGTTTTTACACGAGTTATGACAATGTGTAATGTGTAGAAAGCAACATTCTATCCACAGAATATCAAATAACTTTTGTTCATGAAGTCTCATCGGACCAACATCCTTTCCATTTCTTTGTTTTATGATTTCACTCATTTTATAAAACATCATATGCAAACATTGAGAACTTTTTGTTGAATTTCACCTAAGTTATTCGGAGCTTCCTGTGTATATCATGAATCTTCTTTATATATATATATATATATATATATATATATATATATATATATATATATATATATATATATATATATATATATATGCATTGGACGCCTTGCAAAGAAATCAAAATACTGCATGTACAAGCCATCTGACGAAAAGTCGACAAAAGTATGGGTTGTTTGATCGTGGAGAGGGGCTCCCTATTCTAGACGAGAGAGCATATGTCGATACCCTGATGAGTATAATTACCAACAGACGAAATATGTGCGCTCCAATGTAAGGGATGGGTGGGGCTCCTCCCGGTCAAACAACGAATGCTCATTTTGGCGGTGACGCAGGTTGTTGTGCATTACACATGAGATTGTGGAACCCCATTGTCGGAGATGTATAATTCCCGACTACTATTGTCTCATTGAACGCAGTCCAAATAAATCAAAAAACTGCATAAGCGATCCATCGAAAAGTCGTCGAAAGTATGGGTTGTTTGATCGTGGAGAGGGGCTACCTATTGTTGACGAGGGAGCATATGTCGGTACCCTGATGAGTCTAACCACCAACAGACCAAACATGTGTCCTCCAATGTAAGAAATGGGTGGGGCTTTCTCCAGGTTCAGCAACTAACGAATGCTCATTTTAACAGAGACGCAAATTGTTATGCATTCCACATGAGATTGTAGAATCCAACGATCGAACGTGGATAATTCCCGACTACTATTGTCTCATTGGACGACTGCACGTATAAGCAATCCATCGAAAAGTCGGCGAAAGTATGGGTTGTTTGATCGTGGAGAGGAACTACCTATTGTTACGAGAGAAAATATGTCGGTACCCTGATAAGTCTAACACTTTCACCAACAGACCAAACATGTGCCATCCAATGTAAGGGATGGGTGGGACTTTCTCCCGGTTCAGCAATTAACCATTGTTGTGCATTCCACATGAGACAGTGGAACCCAACGGCCGGGGATGGATAACTGCTGACTACTGTTGTCTCATTAGACGCAGTTCAAAGAAATGAAAAAAAACTGCTTATGTATTAAGCAGCTCTTAATACATAAGCGGCTGCTCTTATGTGTTATATATATATATATATATATATATATATATATATATATATATATATATATATATATATATATATATGTATATATAATACATAAGATTCATCGAACTATGTTAACAGAATAACCTGAAGATCATGTCAACATCCCTAAGAAAATGTCCTCGGAAACAGAAGATCTATACAACAGATTGAAGAATTCCAGATAGACCACGTAGCGATCTCATACCCACAACAAAGACCCCAAGCGATCTCATACCCACAATACATAAGAGTCATCGAACTATGTTAACAGAATAACCTGAAGATCATGTCAACATCCCTAAGAAAATGTCCACGAAAACAGAAGATCTATACAACAGATTGGAGAATTCCAGATAGACCACGTAGCGATCTCATACCCACAACAAAGAGGGATCAGAGATTTCCAAGTCCGCAGGGACGCGAACATTGACTCAGACCACTACCTAACACGAACACTTCAGGAGTACAACACTAAACAATTCCCAGAAAGTCAACAGCTTTTTGACGAGTCTAGAAAACAGACTCCAAATGTTATCAGGCAAACTAAGAGGAAGTACATGAAGGGACAATTAGACTCTATAAAGGAGAATTTCCGCAATTACAATACGACAGACTTTTATAGGACTTTCAAGTGAAATCCGTGAACACACACAACAAAATGTTTGCTTCAGAAAGCGGAATGGGAGATTAGCGCTAACTAATCAGGAGAATTGTCAGGAGCTGGCACACTATTTCTCTGATCTCCTCAATTGCCCCAAACGCGACACAAAATTTCCCAAAGAAAATTGTATTTATACCCACTCAGAATCACACAGGATGAAATCCATAGGCACATACGCAAACTAGAGATTAACAGGACATCCGGTGAAAATGATATCACCGTGGAACTATTGAAACACCTAGAACCAAATTCACTGCAGGCACGCACACACATTATTACGAACATTTGGTAAACAGAGAAATTACAAGATAAATGGAAATGTGCTCTTATCCACCCGCTGCACAAGAAATGAGACAGAACAGATGTGAACAACTACAGAGGAATCTCCTTACTACAAGTCACTTACAAAATCCTCTCACCATGCCTTCTCCAGAGAACACAAGAACAATTAGAACACAAAATTGGCGAGTACTAGGCAGGCTTTCGCCCTGGTCGCTTATGCACTGAACAAATATATATCTTAAAGCAATACTGAAATACAAAGCTATCAGGAACGTCCCAATTATATCTGTTCAACATCCTAGAAGAACAAGGAGTCAATCCCAAAACACTACGATTGATCAAGCAGACACTGACCGACATATCCTCTAAAGTGAAATTTATGGGAGAAATGTTCGAACCTTTCCTGATTAAAACCGGAGTATGCTAAGGAGTCGGTTTATCCCCAGTCCTTTTCAACCTGGTCCTGGACAACGTCGTAAGGGAATGGGAAAAATAACTGAAAAATCAAAGGCACTGGAAAACAATACGACTCGGACGACTCTAAAACAACATGGAAATATCATGTCTAGCCTTCGCAGACGACCTAGCCATACTCGCAGACAATGAAAAGAGGGTAACAGATAGAAGCCTTCAAGGAATGTCTTCAAAATTAAATGTCCAAAGAGGAGGAGAGAAGATAACATAGAAGACTCGATTACAGAAGATTAAGAGGGCATACGGCAAGACACACAATATCTACAATAAGAAATGCATATCCACACATACAAAAATAAGTCACTACAACCAGTAATCAAACCTAGTTTACTCTACTATACTATACATAAGCGAGACTCTTACACTTCACACAAAAAGCGGCATAGAAAACATACTAAAAGAAAAACGCAAAATTATGAGGAAAATTGTCGACCCAAAACTGATAGAGGAAGGATGCAGACTACATTCTAGAACGACCACGAAGAGAATGTACAACGTAGCGGCGGACATGTAAGAAAAAGAAGGTTGAAATTCTATGGACATATCACTAGACGCCCACCGATAAGACTCACCAACAGAATTCTTACATTTACACAAGGAGTCAAGTCAACAGTACCATGGATCGCACAAGTCAGAGCTGATCTGGGAAAGGCACAAATGGGCCCGACAGAGATTGAGGATAGAAGAACGTACAGAAACAAAATACATATGTGGAACGTTGCATCAGAGAGCGAAATTTCGAGGAGATCGGGGACAGGATGAACGGAGGAGAGGAAGAGAATCCAGGATGAGAGAGGTGTGGAGGATCAGAAAGAACACTCGAAAATGAGTCAGAATGCTTTGCATGATCCAACCGGATCTATACGCACCTAATAATAATATATATATATATATATATATATATATATATATATATATATATATATATATATATATATACATATATATATATATATATATATATATATATATATATATATATATATATATATATATATATATATATATATATATATATATATATATATATATATATATATATATAGCCCAGACCCATCCAGAGCCCCACCCATCCCTTCAATTGGAGAACATATGTTTCGCCTCTTGATGTTCAGGCTCGTCAGGGTACCGACACATGCTCTCCCGTCAAGAATAGGGAAACTCCATCCACAGTCAACAGCCTACACTTTTGCCGACTTGTCGTCGGATGGCGCATATATGAAATGTTAAATTTCCCTGGACAACGTCTAACCTTTGATATATGCGCCATCCGACGGGAAGTGAAATCAAAATTAATATGAAATCTCATCCATCTTTTTCAAAGCGTGTACTCAACTTGCTTCAACGTTTATTATTTTTTTCGATGGCTTATGCTGCCGATCGTTTAGCGATTCGCGCCCTCCATCCACTCGAGATTATTTTCTAAAATAATCCGGAAACTTGCCTGCTGGTAAGATGAGATAAAGTTTCCGTAGTCGAAAGCTACTCACAAAAGCATTATCTTCTCTTTCGGGTGTTGCCACTGCTTGGCCGCCGGACGGGGTAAATCTTAAGATATAAGTTCATTTGCCGGTTACACTGAAGGTGTTCGGCTTATGTCGTCTTTCTTACCTTTGGTTACCTGAAAGAGAGAGAAAACACTTTCACTTCATTAATTTCTTTTTGCTTCAAACTGGGATATGGAATCCCTTCCGATGAATGGTCCCACGTTGGGCAACAGTCAACATAATCCTCTAATAGTTGGAGTTTCGGTTCTCTGTGCCTTCTGCCACCCAAAGCTGCAACGTCTTCCGGACCGTAGTCCGTTAACCTTCGCAATTCTTGATTTGGGTGGTCATTTATCTTCAAGAAGGCTTTCTCTGCCTTTTCTTGCATGCAGTGCCTAAAGAGAATCCACATCCTCTTTCTATGTATCTGAAAATTAGAGATATATTAGGGGGCATCGAGAGTTGGTCTCACTAGCTTGTTTTCATAGCTTTCTAGTAGCTTGATGTAGGATTTTGACGAGTAGACCCATGCGATCGATCCATATATCATGATGTTTCTCCCCAATGATCTAATCATTAGGGAGAAGCATGCAGATTTGCTGGTTCTACAAATTAGCGGGTAAGCCATCTTCGCCACCGCCATGGCTTTAAAACGTGCGTTCTTCGCATGTTGCTTCTATGGCATCTTCTTGTCAAAAGTGACACCAAGATACTTTACAGTATCTTTCCATGTCATTCTTTTATCCTCGATTTCCAGCTGGTGACCGGGTCTGCTCATTCTCTGCGAGACATATATAGCCTGTGTCTTGGTGATATTCACCTTGATCTTTCAGGCTATCAACCATTCCATCAGATTGTCCGCATTGATTTATGCACATAGCATTTTTTCGGCAGGAATTTTTATCCGCAGCATATGCAACGTAAAGGGTAACCGCAGTTACTCTGCACTTGTCTAAAACGTTGGCATCGGTAGCATTGTACCGGCCTATCAGCTTTTATCTTCTTATCTACTTTAACGGCCAACCTATCCAGGTATTTGACCGCAAAGTTCAAATTCTTCTTCGTTCTTGGATTTGCCAGCGTTCTTGGAGCTTCCGCCGAGATAAGCAGAGATTCAGACCGTACTTCAGACCAGTGCCAGCAGGAGCCTCTCTTATTTATTTGACTTGAACCCCATACTCTGTTATGGGCATTAAAATCTCCTCCAACGATGAAGACAGTGTTGTTAGATAGAAAAACGTTGACCTCGCCTGAATCGAAGTCATTACCGTTTTTCTGATACCATGATGATAGGTTTATGAGATTTCCTTCTAGGAACACTTGTATCGACGTTACTTCCGATGAATTAAAACCAGTCAGAGGCAGGAGGTGATGCCTGATTCCTCTCTTAACGAGAATCATCAGACCACCAGCCGCTCTTCTCTGTTTGTCATCCTTATAACAGAAAAAATTCCTTATTCCGAACCTATCGTTCAGTTTTAGGAAGGTTTTCTAAATGAAAGCAACATCGACACTATGTTCTTCCAGAAATGCCATCAATTCAATCTTCTTGCCATTCAATGGATTGGCATTCCATGTTATGATGCTGAATGAGTTTATATTAGTCATTATGAGGCTGGAATTGGGCTAGAGCATTACTTATCTGCTGCTGGAACATTGCAGTCATCTGCTGTATCATCAGCTCCATTATGGCAGCCATATCCGTCATTTGGAGCTTTGGGATCTCTACTGTTAGAGTAACCTGTTTGGAAGCAACGGACTGTGAAGATGTGGTGCTAGAATTATTTTGGGTACCCCAGACAAAGGTCGGGGGCGGAATTTTTGGCACTGGTTAAATGGCGTTTGGCGGAGATTTGGCCTGTACTTTATTGGGGGGTCGCTGGGGGCAGGAGAGTGGGTTAGCGGGGTGAGGATCACCGCAGTTAGCATACTTCGGTTTAGCTGTCTGTGGTTTTTTTGCAGTCACGTGAATGATGGCTGCCTGTGTGGCTGAATACTTGGAAGTTATAACACTGCGAAATTTCTCTATTGGACCTTATGTTTTCTACTTTGCTCCTCTGATGGGCTAAGTATTTCGTATTATATATCCCACGTTCATCGCGGAGTAGGATTACATATACCATCACGAGTGGGGCTTCTTTTTTAGTCTTCCAGCGTTGAACTTTTGCTGGGTTAAAACCAAGTTCTTTTAATTCTTCGCGGATATCCTTTTCTGACACCGTTTCGACGATATTTCTCAGCAGCACATGTAGCTGCTTTTCTTCCTTAGTGCAGAAGGAGTGGTATGCCACTTTTTCCTGCTCGATATAGGCCGTCGTTAGCCGTTTTGGGCTGTATCTTGACACCTTCAGGCCTGTTGGTGGCTTTTTCGGTGTAGATTTTCTTGTCTTTTATAGCGGTCGTGACTTTCATGAAATACGTCTTATTCCTTATTATCACTGGGGGCACTTTTGTTGATTTCTGGGAAGCCTGTTTGGGCGCTTCCCTGTTCTCTTGTTTATGTGTTTTTTCCGCTTTATCAGCTTTACTTTGAGTCGTTCCACTCGGATCCGCACTGCCTACGGCTTATTTTCGCGGCGTTTGTTATAGTTTTTCCTCACCGGCGGATTTCTTCTGTCTCTTTTTTTGGACGGGGTTTCTTATTTTCAAACTCTCCAGCCGTATCGGACGAGTTATTTGCGTTGGAGATTATTTCTCCCTCGCTTCCGCCATTTTGACCGTCTCTACGGTCTGTTTCTCTTCCTGGTGTTCATTAGTGGCATTATTCGCCGCCGCATAGTATGGTACATTCTGTTGTACATCGCTCTGGGCATTAGTCTTAATGCTTGCTTCCAGTCGATCTATTTTTTCTTCACTTCTCGATCGATACGCATACCGCATAATATGGATAGGGTGAAGGAGGCTATTCTGCAATATTTCACTCGCTCTACTATGGTTGCCCGCTTCTAAACTGGGAATGAGTAAGAATACCGGAAACCGTATCTTGCATGAGGATTTGGGCCTTCATTCATAATTTGATAATTATTCAAAAGTTGAATGAAGAGCAATTTCGACAACGTCTTACACTTGTTCAAACAATGCTTGGCATGTTTGAAGAAAACGAAGATTTAACCATCATTATGATACATTTAACCATTATCATAATCCATAGTAGCCGTTCATTCGGATCGCACCGTAACCATGTTTGCAAACTTTTTCAAACCAAAACTTCGGAGATAATGATTCTACGAAACGATCTGTGGCTTCAACAAAGTGAATGCTATTCGAGCTGTTTCTCTAGTCTCTATTCCATAATAGAGATTTTGACGTGTAATTTTTTCTTTGGGTAGAGTTTCAAATTTTCGAAAATGGCTCAACACGTGTGCTCATTATAAAGGTCATCCCTTAAATGATATTTCCACAATAAGGCATTGAAAATAGCATGTTACACTGATTATTTCTATGTTAATAATCTTATTTCAAAAAATTAATGCAGTTATTCTTTAAAAAACGTCAATTTTAAGTCAAGATCAAATTACTCCCAATCTATTCTCCTAATAACGTTGCTAGTTGAGTGTGAGTTATATAGATACCACAAAAATGTTATATTTTATTCATATCATTGAAAAATATTCGCAAACAATACGCCACAAATGTCCGCACATCTCCCACCATCCAATTACGTTCGAACTAATTGACGTTTAGTGAAAGGCGGTTTTCACACGTTGACGTTCGTGCAAAATCCCAAACTGAAACTCGAAGCTTGCCGAAACTGAATATTTCAAAAGACTGTTCCGAAGCTGCTCGGGCAAGTTAAATTTTCAATTAGACCGACAAATAAAGCGGCTTGAGTAAATCGATAAAAGCAGAAATATGAGTCAGTGTTATATCCGAAATTTCTAATCAAATATGAAAATTTATTTCCCCTGTGTGACTAATTTATAGCTGTTAAATGATGTATCAGAATTTTCCATAAAAATGAAAAATATTTTGAATGGTACTTTTAATAATAAATATATATATATATATATATATATATATATATATATATATATATATATATATATATAGCTTTCCAAAGCTCCAACTTTTCGTCCACGTCGCAGGAAGCGGACAACGGCTGAACCAGAAAGTTTATTTCGGGAACAGACGGCTAACAGGGCTCTGATCCAACCAGCAAAACTTCACAACCTAAGTGCAGAACTTGACAGGCAAAAAATACTTGTGCTTGCCCTACAAGAAACACGTATCACGGATGAGGACACGGTGGGTTACGGGAACTATCGAATATTCAAAAGCAGGACAGGCAAACGAGTCACCAGGGGCACTCCGCTTCTGAGCAGAACATCCGGTACAGAACATCCGGTAAAAATGTATCAGCGCGGAACTATTAAAAAACCTCGGACCAAATTCACTGCGGGAATTAACGCAAATTATCATGAACATCTGGCAAACAGAAAAATTGCTAGATTAATGGAAATGTGCTTTTATCTACCCGCTGCACAAGAAGAAATGCAGAACAGATGTGAACAACTACAGGGAAATCTCCTTACTGCAAATTACTTATAAAATTCCATCAGCATGCCTTCTCCAGAAAACACAAGAACAACTAGAATACAAAATTGGCGAGTACCAGGCAGGCTTTCGCCCTGGTCGCTCATGTACTGAACAAATCTTTAACTTAAAAATAATAGTAATATACAAAGCTAGCAGGAACGTCCCAATCATCTGCATGTTCATGGACTTCAAAAAAGCATACTGCATCGACCGAAAATATCTGTTCAACATCCTAGAAGAACAAGGACTCAACCCCAAAACACTACGACTGATCAAGCTGAGATTGACCGACACAATCTCTAAAGTGAAATTTATGGGAGAAATTTCCGAACCGGAATACGCTAAGGAGATGGGTTATCCCCACTCCTCTTCAACCTGGTCCTGGACAAAGTCATAAGGGAATTGGAAAAAGCACTGACAAATCAATGACAATGGAAACCAATACGACTCGAAGCCATCCTCGCAGACAATGAAACAAGGGCAACCAAAGAGATAGAAGTCCTCAAGAAATGCGCAGAGCAAGTCGGCCTAGAAATATCCTTTCAAAAACCGAATTCTTCTGCTCAAAATTAGTTGTTCTAAATTTGAACACCAAATACGGCAAGATAAATAAAGTAACACACTTTAAATATTTGGGCTAATTCCTCGAACCCAGAGGAGGAGAGAAGATAGCACACAAGACTCGATTACAGAAGATGAAGAGGGCATACGGCAAGACACACAATATCAATAATAAGAAATGCATATCCACATATGCAAAAATAAGACACTACTACACAGAAATCAAACCAGAGGTATTATACGCAAGCGAGATACTTACACTCCACATAAAAAGCGGCATAGAAATCATACTTTAGTAGAACGCAAAATTATGAGGAAAATTCTCGGCCCAAAACTAACAGAGGGAGGATACAGAATACATTCCAGAAAGACCACAGAGAGAATGTCCAACATGGAGGCGGACATAAGAAAAAGAAGGTTGAAATTCTATGGACATATCAGTAGACTCCCATCGACAAGACTCGCCAATAGAATTCTTACATACATACAAGGGGTCAAGTCAACAGTACCATGGATTGCACAAGTCAAAACTGATCTGGAAAAGGCACAAATGGATCAGACAAAGATTGAGTATAGAAGAACGTACAGAAACAAAATACATATGTGGAACGTTGCATCAGACAAGGTGGACGGAGGGGAGAAAGGATAAGAGAGGTGTGGAATATCAGAAGGAACATTCCAAAATGACTCAGAATGCTTTGCCTGATTCAACCGGGTCTATACGCACCTTCTTATATATGTACATATATATATATACATATATATATATATATATATATATATATATATATATATATATATATATATATATATATACATATATGTATATATATATATATATATATATATATATATATATATATATATATATATATATATATATATATATATATATATATATATGTTAACCAGTTTTTACATTAATGCAATTAAAATCGACCAACTGACTCAACCAACTAGTTGAATTAATCTGACTCATAAAGATTTCGTAGAAGTATTCTCACCTACTCGATGTCTCAATTCCAACCAATTAGTCTGATGCAGCGGGTTGGACAAGATCATTGGCATACTGGTCCATGTGGATCAGTATCATCATTTTGTTTGCATTCAATTCTACATGAACACTATTTTTTTGTTTCTTTTTTTAGGTCTTTTTTGGCTGATTTCGTTATGAACAAGGAGGTATATAGCTTAAAATTCGTACAAGAAGTGGAAAATTTTCTAGCTCTGTATAATTTTAAACTAGGCGACTATAGCGAGAGAGATCTAGCAGATTTAGCCTGGAAAATGTAGGAAAGACGATGCATATCATTGGTAGGTGGTGTAGAATACTTCTTATTTGTTATTTCCTAAAATACAATTGTTTATTATGTGTGCAAAGTCTAAGAAAAATATGTTTACTCACCGATACAATACTTCTATTAACACGACAACGGATAGGTTGTTACAAAACAGTTCGATAGATAAGTTCTTAAATTTGTTGCTTTTGGATTTCTTACCATGTCTATATTCATATTGGGCATATTATTTATGTAATCGTCTGATACCGAGTCTCAATTTTCAATATTTATCTCTAGATAGATAGGGGTTTTCATTTTTTTTCTTAATGCTGTTATGAATTATACAAACACTGCGCCCTATATTGTTAATTTTATTTTTATCTGTATACACAATGGCATTCGATAAAACACGAAATATTTTACACCATCCTATAAGCGCGTTCTACCGTCTTTGTGGCTTATTTATCCGATATTTGTAAATTCGTTCTAAGATTCTTCACGGTTAAGATTGCATGATATGAACTTGAAGTGGAAAGGCTGCGTCACCAACAAACTAGACTGGAAATTAATTTCATCAGGAAGTGTTTTGAAGGCTGGAAACTAAATATCGCTACTTTTGGTTGATCGCCGCATTTTGGAAAATTGAAATATACCACCATCACTATTTCTTCCACTGAATCCAATTTCAATCATTGTTAAGCAACCGTGCGCGTCAGAACAAGCTATTAATATGATAGAATGATAAGGTTGATAATTAAAATTTGATGAAGCTGATTTTGGGAGTTTCTGAATTATTGTGTGTTTGCCATCTAACACCATTAAGAAGTTGAGGATATTCCACAACTGATAAAAATGATTTGAAACAACGATAAATTCACCCTCATTAAGTTTTCTAGTAGTTGTAATTATTGCACAGATTGTGCTAACTCCTCTCATAAAATATAGTGATAATGCTGAAAAATTACTCCCAATGCCCATAATGAAAAAAATATAAAAAAAAGTCTACCCTCAAATAAAAAATTATTATTTCTAGGTGCCAATTGTAAGGAAAAGTTGTGAAATATTCGCAACATGTTTACCAGAAAACTGAAAAATCTTCGGACCAAATTCACTGCGGGAATTCACGCAAATTATCACGAACATCTGACAAACAGAAAAATTGCCAGATTGATGGAAATGTGCTCTTATCCACCCGCTGCACAAGAAGAGATGCAGAACAGGTGTGAACAACAACAGAGGAATCTCCTTACTGAAAAATTACTCCCAATGCCCATAATGAAAAAATATAAAAAAAGTCTACCCTCAAATAAAAAATTATTATTTCTAGGTGCCAATTATAAGGAAAAGTTGTGAAATATTCGGAATATGTTTACCAGAAAACTGAAAAACCTTCTCAGTGGTTCTGGAACGCAGAAAAAATACTACTTAATGGATTTTCTCCAATTCTTACTGCTCTTGATAGGCACTAAGAATAAGGGCACTTGGGATAATATTTCGTCTTCTCCGGAAAGTCTAACATATATTAAACACGAATTTGAGTGCAGTGAGCAAATCACAATTTAATTTATTTAAAACAAACGAATGGCAATGAAACGATCCTTACAAACGAGCGCTGCTGATGAGGCTTTTATTAAATATGTCAAAAAGTGGACCAGAGAAGAGAATTCTCGGCAAATGTTTCTTTTAAGTTTGCTTTTAAGTGTAGAAAAACTAAGCGAATATAAAATGCGACAATTTCGAAGACAAACTGTGAACATTTTGAATTCGTTCTTGGACTTGTTGGAAGACCAACATATACTAATTCTAGTTGAAATTCATCACACAATTCAAATCCAACAACTCCTGTAACAGTGACGTCAGATACAAGATACAGTGGTCCTTCTATTTCATACAGCCGATATAGTAGGTCGAATATAGTAGATTACTATCAGAATTTTAGTAGTCCAGAAAATCTTTGTACTGTTAATTGCAACTTAATTGCGACTTGGATCTGTGATTTGTTTTTGAATAATTTTTCATCTCTGAATTTAAAAATATTCACAGTTTTTCTCTGTCACGTCAAGTTCTTAAGCTACAACATACCCTTCATTTTACCTTAAAAGTGTACATACGAAAGGAAATAAGGTGAGATCTGACCAAATAGATTAGAATATTTTATTCATACAGGTTAACATATTATTAAAAGTTAAATTGTGTTTATACAAAAAATAAATATAATATATTATTAAGGTAAAAATTTCTTCTTATAGCTTTTCCTGGAGTGTTCAGTTTGTGGACATTCTCGCTTGATGCTCCAACAATAGTCAGCCATCATGCTGACATCCCATCACCTTGATACCGCGTTTCAATAACCTTTAGATCTTGGTGGAATCGCTCGCCCTGTTCATCACTAACAGCACCAAGATTTTCTGGGAAGTTAGCAAGATGACTATGTAAGAAATGCAGTTTGATGCTCATGTTGCAACCAAGCTTTTTAAAGCTCTCTAAGAGCTGTTGAACAATTTCCATGTAATTCGGGGCTCGTGTATTTCCAAGAATGTCTTTAACAATATTTTTAAAAGGCAACCAAGCATTCCTTTCAAGTTCGGTCATTGTTTCAGTGAAATTTTCATCTTTAACGAGTTGCCGAGTTGCCGAATCTGTGGACCATCAAACACACCAGCCTTTATCTTTTCATATGACAGGCTAGGGAATGCCGAAATGATATACTTAAAGCAGTTTCCTTCAATTGACAAAGTCTTAACAAATTGCTTCATGAGACCTAGTTTTATATGCAAAGGCGGAAATACAATGTTTTTTTTCTGTCGACAAGTGGCTGATTTAAAATGTTTGGATCACCAGGTCTTAGGTCAGATCTTGGCGGCCAGTTCGATTGCACCCAATGCTTCTCACGAGCTCTGCTGTCCCACATGCACAGAAAAATAGGGATACTTGGTATACCCGCGTTGCTGGCCAAGAAGGAGACAGGCCATATATATATATATATATATATATATATATATATATATATATATATATATATATATATATATATATATATATATATATATATCTATATATATTATGATTATTGAATTACAAAAAGGTTAAATCGGTTTTCAATATTTTATGTATTTCTAAATAAATATTCTATCAAATGTAAACGTCATGTCAATAGGTTACTTGCTTATTTGCAATAAGCAATTAGGAAATTAGCAATCATTCGATGCTGCCGATGGGCGCCTTTAGATTTTGAATTATTTAGATCTTATAACTATGTAACACTATGTCTTTCATTCCTATGCTGTGTACCAATTGTTGAGAATCTCGACGAATTAATATTATTTTCGAATGTCTTCCGAGACAGGTTTCTGGCCTTATAAGCTTCATCACTCAGATTCGTGCCGACGTCTGAATGTTAGCACTTGCTTACTATTCTTCCTGGATGGTAAGTTGACTCGAAGGCCCTGACTTGTATTCTCTGGTTTTTTTCCGGATGTCGCAACAATGTCGATTATCCGGGGGGTTTATTTGCCGTTCTTTAGGCAAGATAGTGATGACCGACGTGAGTGGTCACTCTGGCGCAACGGCCGGCAATGAAGCTGCCGTGGCTCTGATTAGCGGAATATCTGTCTCCCGGTGGATTTGCACGTTTCTAACCAGGGAGCGTTTACTATTGTGCGAAGCGCACGTGATTGAAACGACTTAAGTCTTTTAATCGATGAAGTTGGGAGGAACGGGTACCAGGCCGGATGTCCGTAAATAAGGACTGATCTGACCATGGACTTATACAGGGTTAGTGGGTTGTCAAGCGTGAGCGTACTTTTCCGATTGATTAAGGGATACAGCATACGGAGCATTCCGTATGCTTTCCCGGTGGCTTTCTTGAGGTGTGAAGACTACGCAAGGGCCTCGTCGAACTCAAGTCCCAGATAGTGAGCCGGTTTGGCCCACTTGATCGGGACTCCATGAATAAGAATTTTCTAGCGGATTATCGGCCGTCTTCGAGTGAAAAAGACAGCCTGGGTTTTGCTGCGATTGATTGCTAGTCGCCATTCGACTAGGGATCTCGAGGCTTTCAACGTCTCCTTTTGCAACCTGGATGTAATCACCCAGGGCGCGTGAGCCGGCGTAAAGAAAGCCGTATCATCAGCATAAAATGCGGTCTACACGTGTGGAATTTTTAGAAAGTCCGCCATGTAAACATTGAAGATTACGGGGGCAAGAGGAGAACATTGTGGTACTCCCGCTTCGATTCGCTGGACTGATGAAAGTGCACCATCGACGAGCACTTGGAAAATGCGTCCAGTCAGAAATGATGCCAACAGCTTGACTAGGTCGGTTGGTATGCCGAGTCTGAGCATCTTGACTATGAGTCCGAGATGCCAGACTCGGTCGAATGCTTGCGAGAGGTCTAGAAAGACGGCTCCCGTATGACGCCAGGGTCAGACAGGGTTTCGACAGAACCCTTTCGGATCTCCGTCGAGAGACGCGCCCCCTGATGGACGGCTGCGTGCCCCCTCTGGAAACCAATTGCTCGTCCGGCAGAATGTTCTTGTCGGCAAGAACACCATTTAGAGCATGTGAAATAGCTCTTTCGACGATCTTGCTAAGTACGTTAAGCAAGCTGATGGCCTGTAGCTACTTGGCCTGTGGCTACCTGGCTCTTGTGGGCTTTTTCCTGTTTTAAGGATTACGATGATTTGGGCATGTTTCCATAGAGATGGAAAGTGCAGGAGTTTAAAAATTGCGTGGACTATGTTAGTCAACTGCGCAATTTGCTTGTTGGGTAGTCGTTTCAGCTGCATTGGAGAGATGCGGTTGCGACCAGGAACTTTTCTGACTTTCAAACCTCGGATAATATCGTGTATTATCTTCGGCGAGACAATTTGGCTGATCAAGTAGCCGGGGTTGGGAGTTCCTTGGTAAGAAAGGATTTCCTGCTTGAACTTGTCAACTTTATACTTCTTCTCAACTGAGGATCGAGGAGAGGTCATCTGCTTTTGGTAGGTTACGGCAAAGAGTTCCGCCTTCTCCGCCCCGGTGACGGCTTGAGAATCACCCGTCCTCAACCGGCGCTCTAACCTTACCCACCATAAATTTGGCTGCTTTCCATAACGATCGATCAGCCGTGTCGATTGACGCCAGGAAATCATCCCACCTATCGTCTCTAAACTCCTGAAGAGCCCGTTGGGACTCTCTCTTGGCTTCGTTTGCACGAAGCCGGGTTCAGGATCGCCAGTCAGGTGATAGCGTCTGTAAAGTCGGTTTTTTATTCGAATCTTCTCTTTTACCTCGAACGGGATGTCCAGAGTAGTTCGAGTTGATTCAGGAGAGGTTTTAGTAGCCGCTTGCGTAGCTTCTATTATGTCATGGGTTAATTTTTCGACCGCATCCTCAAGCTGCTGAACGTTACCAATGTCTGCAATACTGCTGAAAGATGCTCCAACAGATATTAGCTTCTTTCTCGGCGGGAAGGTATCCACGTTGGTGCCGATTGTTAGCACTACCGGGTAGTGATCCAAGGTAAGCTCATGGAGAACCTGGACTTCGCATTGATTCGTTAGATTCTTTATGATAAAGAAATCTAAGAAGCTGCGGAAGCGGGATGGTTCTTTCCGCCAAAGATAGCAGGTCAGTTTCTCTCCTGTTTGTCAGATCTGAACCCCACGATCGATTATGGGCTTTGTAATCTCCTCCAATGATGAATGGAGCGTTGTTATTCAGGAGCCTGCCAACTTCACCTGAATCGAAGTCGTGACAAGCTCTCTGGTACCATGAGGATAGGTTGACAAGATTACCTTCCAGAGCCACCTGCACAGACATGACTTCCGAGGAAGCAAGACCCGTCGGAGGAAGCAGGTTATGTCTGGTTCCTCTCTTGACGAGAATCATTAAACCACCCCCCGCTCCGCCGAACCTGTCCTCCCTGTAACAGAAGAAGTTCCTCACACCGAACCGTTCGCTCGGTTTAAGAAAAGTCTCCTGAATCAAAGCCACGTGTATGCTGTGATCTTCCAGAAACGCCGTGAGTTCCAATATTTTCCCGTTCAGAGAATTGGAATTCCATGTTACAACCCGCAACGAATTTTTATTATTCATTGCTGGTTTGAAACATAGCTAGTGCAGCATTTAGCTGCTCTTGGACCATCGCAGCCATCTGCTGCATCATTTGCTCCGTCATTACCGTGAAGTTCGGTAACTGAATTATTGGAGCCTTCATCCTAGGAGTGGGCTAGGGGGGGGGGGGGGGGGGGGGGGCGGTGGATCAGCGCGGAAGCCGGCGCTTTATTAATATTTTGAGTCCCCCAAACGAAAGTTGGGGGTGGAATTTTTGGCGGAGGTTTGGATGGGGTAGCCGATTGATTTTTCTTTGCTTCACCCTTCTTTGGGGGTCTTTGAAGACAGGCTTTGGAGTTGGCCGGGTGCGGACCTGCACAGTTGGCACATTTAGCCGGAGCTTTCTTCGGCTTTTTGTAGTCCCTTGAAATGTGGTTGGCCGCACACTTCATGCACTTGGGTGGTACGTGGCATTTCTTTGCCGTGTGCCCGAAGACCTGGCAGTTGTAACACTGCGAGGTCTCCCCATTGGACTTGATGTTTTCCACCCTTATCTTTCGACGGACCAGGAATTTGATGTTGTGAATCCCCTTTTGCTCTTTGAGGAGTATCACATATACTAGTGCAAGCGGTTGCCCGCTCTTGTTCTTCCACCTCTGAACTTTCGAGGGGTTGAATCACAAAATCGACGAATTCTTCACGGATTTCTTGTCGGATTAATACGTGCAATTGCTTCTCACTCTTCGTACAGAAGGTATGATAAGCAATTGTTTCCTTTTCTAGGAACGCCGTCAGCTTGCCGTAGTCGCCAGCTGTCTTTGGCTGAATCTTCACCTCTTGCAGCGATGCAGCGCCTTGTCCGTGCCTATTTTCTCATTGGCTATGAAGGTCATTACCTTCATATAATGGTTCTTAGACCGAAGTACTACCGGAGGTACTTTTTCCGTCTTTGCGACCGTCTCTTTTGGTTCCGTAACCAACTTGGCCGCAGGCACCGCTGTTGGGGCACCGCAGGGACCTCTCCGGCAGTCTTTTTCCTTGGTGTCTGCTCTGGGTTCCTTTCCTCTTCGGAGAAGCGTCTGGATCGTTTTATGCGACGCCTTTTCTTGGCCGCGCATTTCTCGAAGTCTGAATCTGACGATTCTCCACCGATGGAGAGAATTTCGCCTTCTCTGACTTCGTGATTCAGTTTGGGGATAACGGTATCCATTTTAACCAAGGAAGGAGTTCCCTTTGGGGGTTTGAGAGGCGGCAAGTCGCTGTCGATCAGCATACCCGTGTCTAAATCGATATTTATTTCGGCCGGCGCGTTGGTGCGGGCGGTTTCCTGTTCGTTCCTGTCGAATTTAGTCGCTAAATCGGCTATTTGCCTTTTCAGGTATTTGATTAGCTCCTTGAGCCTTGAAAATCGTCTCATTGAGACCGTGATTGTCACGGAGCGACTGTTCGAGCTCCTCCTGGAGCCTTGCAATTATCTCGTCGGACCCGATAACCGTGAAGCCATAATGGTGTGCCAATATCACCTGCACTTTTCCGAACACCTGGAATTTCTAAATAGACACC
>JARFXV010000580.1:70000-100000 GCA_031761425.1 Cosmopolites sordidus | reverse complement strand
CAGAATTTTCAAATTGTATATAATTTAGATAAACTGTACCATTTGTGCATTCGATTGGGATTTTAATTACTTTTTTATTCTTGGTTCAATGTTAATTGTGTATGTTTTTTCTTCTGGTTGGATAATTGGAATGTTTACTTTAAATGTAATCAATAATTTCCTATTCATGTCTATTATTGCTTTTAATTGTTTTAATAAGTTGGTACCTATTATTTTTCCTTCATATTTATCGCTAAATTTGAAAATATAAAATTTATGGTTTTCATTTTCATTAAAAATTTTAAAGATAGGAATAATCGCAACTTAATTATGATAAGATATCATATATGCAGATTGAATGTGGAATTATTCATAAAAAATAGAGTTGGGATAAAATAGGTTGACTAGATGGGGTGAAATAATACTTTTTGAACTACCTGTATCAATTAAAAAATTTGTGTTAAGTTATTTATTACGTTGTCTGGTCCGGATGTTGAGCCGTTAGAAAATTTAATGCTGAATCAGGATCATTTTGCATACTTGAACTTGAGATAACCTCGTCAAACAATAGGCTATTTTCCTGTTCGAGGTTAGGAATGTTGTTATCATCATAATGCTGATAGTAAGGGTCAACAGGTTTGTATGACGAATCATTTTCAATTTCATAGTATTGTCCGATTTCTTCTATTAAATTTTCTGTTGGATTAATGTTTTGTAAAAACGGGGGATTTAATTTTTTATGTAGAATTGTGGCGTTTCGGCCTGATGTTGTGTCCATCAGTTCTATTCTTTGGATATTCTGATTTTTAATTAAATTACTTTGTATAAAAGTATTCAATTGGGGTTGTCTTTGAGTATTATTTATTGGAAAATTGAACATCGGTCTAAGAGGGTATGACTAAAATTTGGGTTGATATGGCTGTTGTCGAAAATTGGGTCAATATGGCTGTTGTTGAAAATTTGGTCTTTAAGACTGTTGAAAGATATTTGGTTGAGAAAATGGCGTTTGGAACTTGGGTTTAAATTGTGAGAATTGTGTCGCCATAGGGTTTTATCTTGCAAATAGTGGTGAATTATTTCTTGGGTTATTTGGTGAATGTAAGGGTTTATTTACTGGGAAGTTTGGAAGACTGTTTATCTGAACATTTTGGTTACTTGTAGGGACCATTCTTTGGTTAAATTGAAATTTTTGGTTATTCAGCGTGTTTTGTTGGTTTTGATCATACATAAAATTTTCTTCTTCTATGACTAGGCTCATTGCTTTTTCTAAGGTATCTGGATCTCTTAATCTTATGTTGCTTTGTAATTGTCCGGTTAGATCAGGAGTAAACGTTTTTAGGGCTAATTCCTCGAAAGTTTTTATTTTACTCGAATGTTCATTAATTTCTAAACTTAACATGTTTAATTTGAAAAATATTAAAGATCTAGGGTCTTGACATCTCATACCAAAATTATAAGGTGTTTCAAATTTATTAGGTTTTAATATAATTAAATCTTCTACAAGGTAATCTAGATTTCTTGGGTTACCAAGGTTAAATTTAATATTTTTTTTATTTGTTCCCACGAATTTAATTCATGAATTCTTGAACCGATCAAAGATAACGCTCTATCGGTTAATTTTCCAATTATTACTCGCATAATGAAATTGTTATGGATATCGTCATTAGCTCTATGAAAGTTAGTTATGAGACTTTAACATGTATCTATAAAAATAGTTAGCCTGTGTGGACTTCCGTTATAATTTGGAATAGTATCGATATATAATCTTAGGAATTGGTAATTAATTGGAGTTTGACTTGTTGCCATGTCTACGATTTGATTAACGATTTTTTGACTTTCTTGAATATTCCTTTCAAACCTTTCCTTTTTTGATTTTCTAGTTCTTAGATTTGATAATTTGAACTGTTTTATGATAATATCAATTTCAATATCAGAATCAGAAACAGACATAAAGTAAGTGAAAATGAAAATTCAGCTTTTTACAATAATAATAATAAAATATAACTTACAGTAAAATAAGGACTACGGCTATGTTCATGGATGTGGCGGTGATGGCTGGATGATTTTCGTTGGGTTGTTTCTTTGTTGTTGCTTTGTTTCGCTTCTTAATCCTAACTTTCTAGGCTGGTCATGGCGATGTGGTCCTTCACCAGTTGTTGGAAGTTTGGCAATGTTTGTCCTCCGTTTCAACTGTTGAGACTTCGGCGATATTGTCCTCCGTTTCAACGTGCTTGGACCATAGATTTTTCTGCTTCTTTTCCTCGTTTCTTATGGCTTACCAATTTAATTCCGGGAATGGATTTTTCACGATTGTTGTTGACTAGCCCAGCTAAATTTCGGGAGTGGAGAAACAGCTTTTTTAAAAATCGTTCATCAAAGGCTTGAAATTCTTTCTTCAAAACTGTTTAACTATGTTAACAGTTTGGCTATGAATAATATAATATAAAGATATTTGTTTTTACAATTATATATATATATATATATATACTAAAAATATTGCTGATGGTGCAGATGACGTGGAACATCCTCTCGGATGATGCAACGGCGTTTACTGGAATATAACTGGCTTTCTCTTTGGAGGGAAGGCAGGTACGTCTTCAGTGTGAGTTTGGACTCCCTAGGTTCCCTTTTTAATTTCATTGCAATACGTTTTTTGAACTGGATTTTTCTACTGCGTTTTAAACATAAGCGATAACTACTTCGAAAACAGTGCCCTATCACTTGACAGTGTATTTTCAAATAAATTGCAATATCAAACTTTTGAAATCAGGTCTGATACAACTTTTGCAAAACTTCAACAAGCCTGTGGAAACACTCTTGGCTTTTTGGGGCCAATTAAAAATGACTCACATCTTCTGGAACGTGTCTTTTCTGGCGTTTTTGAATACTACACACTCCAGCATCACCACGGCCAAAGAACGCCAGAATCAGCAAATCAAAGATCAAAAGCTTTTTTGATAGACAGGGGATCTTCCATAACAGACTTGTGCCTCAAGGGCAAACGGTAAATCATTTTTACCGAAAAGTTCTTAAAAATAATAAAAAATTATCATTCGTGTGAGATTAAAAATCCAGAACACCTCGGTGCTGTATCAGAACAATACTATTTACCACACAGCGATTTAAGTTAACGAGGATTTTTTCAAGTAAAAACATCACTCTGCCTGAATTGAGTCTTTGTGACTCTTCCTTTCTTCAAGATTGACTATTCACCTCAAAGGACACAATTATGGAACAAGATTCCAATTTCTGAGTTCCAGCAGTACTATGAAGGAAAGAATGTATACTTGAAATTCAAATTGATTATATTTTATTAAATCAGGCGCATTACTTTTTTTTACACAGCCCGTATTCAAAATTAATTACAAGAAATCACATATTTTCTGATTCTTACCATTTATAATAATTATTTCTAAACTAGATATGTAACTTTCAAATGTTACCACTCTTGGTAACTTCTTATCAACTGTAGTTTATATTAAAATTATGTTAGTGTACTCCAAATTTAAAAATTATTTTGAAGTTTTAAATCAGTTTATTTTTAATTACAAATAAAATTTACTACTAAAGAAATAGCTTTACTATTAAAGAAATAGCCTATTTTCAAAGTTTTTTTTTTTCGCAACTTTATTAACTTGCCTGTGATTTTTAGACATAATAACATTTTAAACATAAGTAAATGTTTTGCAAATATGTTATCCAACCATAAGCTGCTAAATGGTCTTTGATGCCTAACAATTGAATCTAAATCCTAAAATATAATTTTATTTTATACAATGAAGACAATTAAAAAGAATATTTTTTACAAAGTTTATTATTTTCATTTATAGCATTATGATCCATTTTTCATTACGAAGTATAAAAGTCTTTTTAAATAATAAAAACATTTTCTTTAGGCCTATTCTAACGTATACTATACTGAAAGTAAAAACCTATTAAAGTTTGGGAGAAAAAAAAGATAAAATCAAATTTCGAACTTTTACCTTTTTCTGATTAAATATTGGATCAGGTTCGGGAAAATACGACCGACTATAAGCTTGGATACACACATTCCCAACGTGTTCTGGACGGATCGAATTAAAAATTAAAAACCAATTTTCAAGAGTGTACATATACGAAAAATTCATATTGCTGTGCTGAAACTTGACTGATTTGGATCAATTGAAATATGTGAATAAAATATATTGAAGTAATTTGAAAATATATGTTCAAATAACAATTTATCGGGTTGTGCGGCAAGTACTTTTCCTTTTTGTAATTCATGGGTTTGATTTAACTTTATGTACGAGGAGTGTTCACGCATTTGAGCGGTCGGAACATCTGGGACGTTTGACACAATTTTATGTTTCAATATTATCTAAAGTTAATAGATTTGATTTATGTATGATAAAGGCTATAGCTTTAGGAACAGTTTGTTTTCTTGTCTGTTTAAAATTGCGTTCTGCTATTATATATTTTTTTTTCAAATTAAGGAATAAAGTTTAATCGCTGTCGACCAGATCTAAAAAATTGGGAGGCTATCAAAAATATTGAAACCACAATTTATATACGGTAGCCATTGAAACTTAACTTTTATGAGCTGGGGAATTATCCTGGTGAAACAAAACGTCTCAGTACAATTTTTGCAGTATTTTATTGCTACAAATATAATATTTGGGTATAATCCCAAAGTACCTAATTTACAAACATGTGAAATTCATATTTTAAACTATAGTTTCCAGATCAATTCTTCTGTTGGAACCTTTGGTGTGAAATACTAAACTTGAAGAGATTTACCACTAAACACCAAAACGCTTTTTTGAACTGCTCGACGCACGTTTCGCTAACCATGTTAGCATCATCAGGAGATGATTTAATCTCCAGATTAGTCGAGCAATTCAAAAAAGCGTTTTGATGTTTAGTGGTAAATCTCTTCAAGTTTAGTATATTTTCCAGATTTGGATCGAGTCATCTCAAAAATAATTAAAGCATTGAGTAGACATGTGGTGAAGTTTGAGTAGACATGTTGCACAGCATTTACTAAAAAGTGTGGGACACCTGATTCTGGCCAGATGATTGGTCAATCTCAATATATCTCTACACAAATAAATGTCTAGAGAGAAATGCAAAATTTACCATTCTAGCGCTCTCATTCCACATGGAAATAAAATATCCTTTCTCATTGTCAACGAACGCTTAAATCCTACTTATCATGGCTGATTCGAACTGATCGAACATCCGATGAGTTTTGTGTCAATAAAGGAACCAGACCAGGAGGTATCTTATCACTAATTATATTCACCATTTATGGTCAATATATCATGCGTAGAGCTCTCGAAGACTGCACTGGTGGTGTCAGTATTGGCAGCATTAAAATTACTAACTAAGATATGCCGATGACACTACACTTCTTGCATGGTCCGCCGAGGAACTGACTTTAATTATTAAAAGAACAAAGGATGAAAGCCGACTTTACGGACTAGAAACGAGGATAAAACGAAAATAATGCTTATCGACCGTCAAACTAAGAACATGCCCAACATCAGTCAAATAGGGCAATTAAGCAAATTCCTCTACATTGGGGACACAACAGAACATTCTCCAGCTTTCTTTGTCTTGGTCTTCCTTTATTGTTTGGCCCACTGTCCATTTGGTCAGTGTTATATTTGCAATTATTTCTCTATTCAACCTTTGTTCATGTTTTTTTGGTATTCCTTTCTAGCGTTCTTCTGTATTTTTTCTCCGTAAAGGTCTCTTAACATATTCCTCCTCCATTTTCAATTAAGTGCATGTTTCGCAACCGCATGCCGTAGTGAATCATGTCTGGCACATTCCCACTTTCGTGTTTCTTGATATATTTTGATTTCATCAATCTCTTAGACTTCCTTGGCTTCCTTGTACTATTCTAGCAATAGTACGATATATTTAATATCTTCAACTGCTCTTACTGTTAGATATGTTACCTTTTGAAATTGATATTATTCCCCTTCGTATATTCTGACTTCAAGACGTTCATATTTTTCTTGTTGCCTCATTGCTATAGCTATGTATTTTATTTTATTCTAGCTTGCCTCCAATTTTACTTTCCTTCTGATTCTATTTTTTGTGTATCTAGTTTTTTTTTAATTTAGCCAGTAAGGTTATGTGATGTGCAAAAGCCAAACTTTGAGATTCAGTTTTAAATATTGTCTTTTTTTTTATTTCGCTCCTATTTACTATTTCTAATACCTGAGGGGATCTCTATTAATTTTTAATTAGTTCGATTAAAAAACCCTTTAACAATTTTTCTTTTGTTTTCTCGAGCGTCATTTTAATAATCTATTTGAGTTTAAAGGATATATTTAGAGTATGTTCTTGTGGAAAGTTTAGAGTTAGTTTAGAAGTAGAGCGTTTTACTATAACACGTGCTCTATATTTATTTTAAATATTGCTTGGTATTTACATAACTTTCTAAATTTTCTAAATAAAGTACGCCTAATAACTTGTGATGATATGTCAATATGTTAACTAATCACCAAATGAATCATTTCCAAATTTCTAAAAAACCGAAATGTTGACCCGAAATGTTGTTGACGGAGATTAGCTCTTATGCCATCGTGCTATTACATAGGGTTCGTGGCTTTTGGCTCCAAGTTTGGCTTGGTATCTTCGGAGTTCTTTTCAATTTTTTTAAAGCAAACTGGTAAACCAAAGTATCGCCCACATTATAACATATAATTCAGACATATAAACCCTGAAATATAAACTCTGTAATATAAACTCTGTATAAACTTGCATATAACTTCGTAGACGTTGAAGATAAGGATGAAATCCAATATGGCATATATGAATAAATATGGAGTAAATAAATGATACGCACTATCATTTGTTAGAAAAATATTTATTGGGTAAATTGTAAAGCTTCTTTACAATTTTCGTGGAATGTTATTTAAACTTTGACTATATGCATTCAAGATTCGTTACGATAATGAATAAGATAACTATGGAGTTTCTGTTGTATGTTCATTACTATGGGTAATATTTGAAGTTATAGGTGTTGGAGTTCGTATTCTATCTTCTCTTGCTGACATTGTGTTTTGATAGCCTTTATATTATATTGAATTTACCCCTTTTGGCTGGTGTTGAAAATCCGTGATTTTGGAAAGTAATTCAAAGCCAGTTTAACAACTTCTTCTATACTATCCGCATCTTATTTGAGGATATTTCTTTCACAGCTAGGAATCTTGTGTTTATAGTCTTATATAGTGTTATTATTGTAGCGATTTTGTTATTAATTTCATGTTTTAAATTTTCTGTGCTTTTTATTATTGTCCCTGTTCAATTAGTTAACATATTTTAATCTTATATTATGTTATATTTCTTCTACCACAATTACAATTGTTTTCAGACTCAGCATTCTCTCCACCATATTAAACTTAATGACTTCTCTATGCGTTATATTCAAATTATATCCTCTATAATTTCTCTTTGGAATTATGCTAATGTCGTCTGTAAAGCATAATTCTGCTTGTTTGAGGTCATTGACATTTTTCCTGCGTATTTTTCGACCTTAGGGCTTATGACTTTCATTTTGTATTATTTGATAGCTTTATCTAGTATGATGACAAACTTAATTCGCAAACTTGTTTAAACCTTGCAAAAACTTACTTCCGAATGTATTTAATTCATCGCTTCAACCTCACTCAATTAAGTGTATTTTTATAAAAACTTTGTATTTCATTCAATAATTTAATCTCTTTCCAAATATCTTTCGTTGGAATTTTATCAATATTTTTTCACATCTATGAAATAAATTTATTTTCTTGTTCTAACGAATGTCTTCTGGTGTTCTTGCGATATGTTCTTTTATCTTTTTTTTGGAAAATTCTTGTATTACTAACTTTTCCTGCATTGTTCGATATTGTAAAAATAATGTTTAGTTAGCTCTTCTAGCCGAATATGATGGATTTTAGACTGGGTTTGACCATGGTTCGCCTCCTGTAACCATTAAGGTCACCCATCTAAGTATCGACCGCGAGCTTTGTCGCTTAGTTGCAATAATCGAAAACTGATGCTCAACAGGGTGAGGCTGTTCCGACCCCACATTCGATATTATAATATATCGATAATTAATGGCGTCCATACTATCGCTTTTTTTATATATTGATATTATAATTTTTATTTAGGAACATCCTGAAATTATTTTTCCTTTCTATACATAGTTCAGAAGTTCTAAAAAAGATCTTTTATTTATTAAGGTATTTTATAATTTATCTAGATATGCAAATAAAAAATTCCTCGTAAACAAAAGAACTTAGTCGTATGTCTAACTTTCCATATACTAGAAAATAGTATGATAATTGTTTTCACATATAGTTCCTTCTTCAGATACGAAATTATAATGTACAATGTATAATAACATTATACTTTCGTACCCACAGAAGGCATTGTGTGTCCTAACAATTTTCATACTATTTTCTAATATGGTGGAAATTTAGACATATATCTTGTGATCATAATCTTATTATATTTTTACTTTGTTTTAATATTATGTGCAATTTAGATGTAATAATGTTTTCTTCTTCATTTTGAATTTTTGGTGTCATGCTTGGTTGTGATTTTCTGGTTATTTTTAATGTTTCTCTACCAAAATGTTTTTCTACAGAGAAGTGTCTGTCCAGCTTCTCTACGTTCTCGTACATCAGTTCACCATATAATACACACTTTACTAGACGATGGTCATCCTAAATAAATCGCCCTCGTAAGCGCCCTCTTGAACTACAATGGGCAAACAGTTCGCCTTACTAAAAATTTACTTAAACTCGCAAAGATTTCCCACTAAACACCATCAGACTACAAAACCTCAACTGATTAGCATCATCAGGAGATGATGTAATCATATCCTGATGTGTTAAATCTCTTCGAGTTTAGGGTTTCACGCCGAACGTTCTAATAAAAGAATTGAATAACTTCGTTTTTTATGGTAGCATTAATGATTTCCATTATCTGGGTCAGGTGGCCTTGCTATATACTTTCGAGAACTCTCAGGGGTTTCCTATGGGGCACTCAAGATTCACAATGGTAAACAAGCAAAAGCACAATCACACCACACCTTTGCCTTCGAGGAAAGATGATGATTTTCGAAAACTCTATGGCAAAATTTTTAAAAGGCACGAGTAACTCTAGTTAAGTTATTTCAGCCAGAATTAACGAGACTACCCAGGTAAAAGTTTCCACAGACTCAGTGGTCTTATTTGTACTAATTTTAAGTCATCATGCCTAAGACCAAAGCCTAAGAGTGCTATTAAAGTAGTCATATGCCAATAAAATAAGAATTCGGGATTTGCATTTTTAATCTAATAAAATATATTGATATATTTAAAGTGATTATTGTTAAATTTTGACAAAATGTGGTGAAACCTATGAGAATGGAAGAGCGTATAAGTTGTAAATAAGTTGTGGATAAGTTACATGTTAGACATTTGATGCTTTATGAGTTTTGAAGTCCTAACTGCCACTAATACTGTTACTGCTGCTTATCCTGGTGTCTTGAATAGCAAAACATATTAGTGTTGGTTTGCAAAATTTTAGAATAATGATTTTAATCTTTTCGATGGTATAAAATCAGGAAGACCTGTTGACTTTGATGGGGATGTGTTGTTTACTGAAATGGAAATTGATTCTAAACAAACCATCCATGAATAACCACAAAGCTTAAAACTTCGTGCCCCACAATACAACGGTGTTTAAAACAACTGAACAAAGTGCAAGCATATGGAATGGAGATACCAAATTAACTTTTAGTTTCAAATAATATTTAGCATGTAATTATTTATGAATGTAATTATATATGAAAAGACGATTCTTTATAACAATCTACAGAAGAAAAACAATGATTAACATCAGAATAACCACCTTTGCCCACACCAAAGTTAGGTCTTCACCCTAAAAAGTGTTACATTTAGAACAGTATTATAGAATTTTATAGGAATTGTACATTATGAGGTTTGAAATCCCAATGAAACCATAAGTGCAGAAAATTATTGTGCTCAGCTGGATAAACTAAACATGGCTTTGATGAAAAAAAAAGTTACAGAGAGATTAGTCGAAGAGATGGTATTCTGCACTATGGCAATGCAAAATTCATGGTGTTAGAATCGTCCGAGAAAAAGATCAAAAAGTTAGGCTGAAAAGTACTCCCTCGCCCATCGTATTCTTCTGATACTGCTTTTTATAATTTTTTCAAATGTGGTAACAATGTCTTCATGGGAGAAAATCGCCTACTACGGCAAATATCAGAACTGCATTAACTCTTACCTAAAATTTAAAACTGTATTAACTCTTAAATTAAATAATATTTTGTACAGCATCAAAAACATTACTTATGGAAACACCTAATAATTATGTACAACGGGTGTCTCAAAATGTTATTTGTTTTTGTTTTGACTGTTACACGCCAAACACAGATAGCGAGGAATGGTGTCAAACGCTTGACGGGGTATTTAAGCTTAGTAGCGATGGATTGTTTCACGGGACCACAGCGCGCATTTTGCATGCGAGCGTTTTATAAAAACAACGATTCCTACACTATTGTTCGACGCCTGTACAGTACACAATTTAATTTAGCGACCATGAGAAATGTACCAAGTACGAATTTAATGAAGCATTGGTTACGCAAGTTTAAAGAGACTGGAAACACAATGACATCAAGACATCAAGAACGAGCACAAATGTTGATCGCATTCGTCAGTCTGTTAGAGACGATCCACGATAGTCCCTACGACTCCACTCCGCGCAGCTTCTCTACATTTGTACAGATCCACGATTCATCGTATTATTAGCAAAGATTTGCACTTCCACCCCTATAAAATTGTTATTGTGCAAGAAATGAAGCCCGATGATCCAGCTAAACGAGTCCAATTCTGCAGGACAATGAAAAATCATTTTTGGAGCTTTAATAACTTCTATGAATCGAATTTCCGCATCAAAGGCCACGTGAATAAACAAAATTGCAGATATTGGGCTCCCGACAATTCGCTGGAATTACACTAGAAACTATTACACTCGCCTAAGGTTGTCGTTTGGGCTGCCATATCAAGCGAAGGAATTATCTGCCCCAACTTTTTTGATGGTCTCGCTCAGACTGTTAATTCCGATCGTTATTATCATATGATCCGGACTTTTTTCTTCCAGAAATGCAAAACTCGATTGGCTACAAGCGCAACACATTTTTCCAATAAGATGGAGGAACTTTCCACGTTACGAATCACGCACGAATCACGCAACTCTTCACGATTTATTCCCTGAAAGAGTGATTAGTTGTCGAAGATACATCAACTGGCCACCTAGGAGTCCAGATTTAACACCTGCTGATTTTTTCCTTGGGACTACTTAAAAAGTAAGGTTTTTAACTCATTACCACCCCTCTTAAATGGTTTAAAGCAAATAATAACAGTGGGTGATTGAAAATTTCTGTTCCGGGCTAAAAGAGTATGAAGAAGTGAAGTGTGAAAAAGAATTCCAAAACTAGTCTGTAATTTAACAGTAATTAAACAAGTTTGAATTAATTATAATATTTTATTTTTTAAGTATCAAAAACGAAAAACATTCTGAGACACCCTTTATAATTTCTATCTTAAAGTTTATTTTTAATCAACTATCTATATCAACTGAATGGAAACATTTTGTTTTATCAGAAACAATTAGTTTCAAAACCTCAAAACTGCTCACCCACCTAAAACAGTTTTTTTTTACCTTGATTCACCATTAATTATGCCCTTTTCTAACCTTAATCCAACGACTTTCATGCAATAGATCTGATAATGTTTCTTCCTGAACGAGCGGTCAACTGAATCCGACTATTTCGGTTTTCAAAGCAAATTAGGACCTTCAGATGACATGCAAAATCAAATTATTCCGCTCGAAGAAATCAATTTACACCCGTTTATCTGCAAAATAGCATTAGTACTATTGAGCCATGAAAAAGTTATATATTAAGCAATACTTATGATAATACGAATAGTGTTATATGTTTGAAATATTTTTATGCAAATAAATTGGTTGGTAAATAAATTTTATCTATTTTTTAAACATAATGAAAATCTGAAACTTATCGACAAATTAGTGATCCATTTGTTTAACTGGCTGGAAATATTAAGTATTAACCAATATTTAAGTATATAATACATAGGTTTAACAGAATCTACCGTTATCTGCTAAAACATTCATTCTTTTTCAATTTGCCCATTATGGATCTTTTGTGTATATTGATTCGGCCAGTTTCGTTAACTGGAAGAAATATACGAATGAAACAATCATCGTACTTGATAAGAACATTGCATCGTAGATGATTGGTTTATTATCCCACCATATAATGAACAACATTTTCAAACACAATGTCACCTTGAATCTTGTCTGAGAGAAGTCATTGATGAGCCCAATGATGATTAGCATGATGATTACCTACTATGTTTTAGTAAACTATTCATTTTAAATTACACTTAACCAGCAGCTTTAAAAATCAACCTAATACTATTTTCTTGATATCGCCATCAGGAACAGCATATGGATATGTGATTAGACTAGCTGAACTGGATTATTTATTTTACACTCAAACATAGAGCTTTTTTACATATCACAAACCTCACAAGTAATTTTCAAGGTTTCTATAAAATATGCTGTGCTATGTGTTATAAAAAGTGCTTTTGCAAGAGGAGTACATCACTAAAAGTTGTACATTAAGACAGATATCTCCAGAACTGGTTATGGAACTTGCTTGGGTTTTTTGAAACAACAATGGAAAATGTAACGGTAATACATATTATTTCCTGTTATATTCACATCAACAAACATAAATATTTTGGGAAATCTAAAACATCGTACTCACAATCGAGTTGTTCATAGCGTCAATATAAATTTACTAAAAAGTAGAAACTTCGAATAAACATCTCGACCAGAACATGATGCTGCTTCTTGAAAGCAAAATATCGATCTATTTCGCAAAATTGTTTTGCGGATGTAAAACATCATAATATTATTAGGCTTCAGAAATTAATTCTTGTTGATGACAAAATTATTGGTACAGCTTCAATCCACTCCATGCCCTATTATGTTTTTACCTGTTCTTACAATTGTTTACATTTCAAGATTTTTTGGCACTCATAGATAATATGTTAAGATATGTTAGATAAATTTGTTTCTAAGTGCTATTCAGTCCTAGTACGTCTAATTATTATTACTCCACTTTAACATATCATATTATCATAGGATTGGTTTTGAATTGCACCTGTAGTATGAAACACTTTCCAAATGTTTCAAATGCAGTTTTACTGTCACTTGATGTGGTACATTTGCCACTGCATCATGTATGCTAGTACTAGTGTATGCTATGTTTTTCAGATAAGTTCGAGATTTTTAAAATTATGGGAAAAAGCGAATATCGTGTGTTGATGGAGCCCGACGGCTTAAAGCTAGAAACTGGTCTTAGGATACGCTTACTGACCTTTGGGGGGCGACTGAAGAAATGAACAATTATTACGTGGATCACGAAAAAAAGCTTTCTTGGTTTTTGAATATTTTTAATGTATTCTCCATGAATCCACTTGCAACTTTTCAACTATTATCATTGTTTTCTAGGATTTTTAAAATATAATCTAATAATGAATTAGTGAGCAAATTTCACGAAGAGTTGACAAAAAATTCTCAGAAATCATTGACACAATGAATTGTGTCAATGAATGAATTGACTAAAGGAAAAGTTGAAAAATAAATCGATCTTCGACCAAAAATCAATATTTTATGCAAGTATCTGACTTTTTACGCTACCTTCGTATATGGTCTCTATTTCCATATTATCTACGTTTTCACACAGAACATTTATTGCATTTATTACATATATCGTCATTATCTTCACTCGGACCTTGTCCATCCACTGAAGAACTTCTCTGCCATTCGGGTCCAACATACTTGATGATGTCATCATTCTATTGTATATGTCCATGTAAAGCAAAACCCAAATTAAATGCCTTGAAACTATTTATTTTTTGTAAAATGATATTTAATGATATTCAATGATAATTAATTAAATACCATTCAATACGATTAAATACCATGATATTCAATGATAATTCATTGAATAGATTGAATACCATGAATTTATTCAAAATGATATTTAATTTGAAAACAATTTCAGACAAATATCCGTCGCGGCTATTTCTACTACTACTTAAAAGTTACCTCTAAACATTAAATCACTATATTTAACTTATCGAGGCGCTTTTCGCTAACCTTCGCTAAAATGTTGGCATCATGAAGAGATGGTTCATTCTAATCATAAAACTAAACTATGTTCTATTTATATGACGCATTTTCAAGCAATTGAGGTATTATGTCCGCAATTGCCCGATTTATGTTAGCTTCCAAAGATTTAGACATAGACCAAAGATTTCCATCCATCCTTCGAAATAATTTTTCCACCGAATTGTTCCCTCGATAAATCGATTATTACGTTGACTATATGACAAGTGGAGCTGTTCTGTTAGAACCACGTCTTCTCCATATCAATACCATTTAGATTCAGAATTAAATAATCATTGATCATCGCTCTGTAACGATCCCCATTAACAGTAACGTGCTTTCCAGCTTTCGCTAACCTTCGCTGAAATGTTGGCTTCATCTAGAGATGATTCGTTCTAATCATAAAACTAAACTATGTCCTATTGACAACCGTAACTAATGAGGAGTGTAAAAATCATGAACCGTACTAATATTTGTAATATGGTCAAGCTCGAATGCATCTTGAGCTGCTCCTAATTTCTTATTTACCCCATATCTAACACGGGCAATATATTGTTTATATCTGGTTAATATTGATATTTTTGTTTGTCTAATATACCTTCGATCATAATCTTGATAACTAATTTCCCAAATCCCCGAATTTTCATGTTGGCCTATCCCTTGGATTACCCAGGACTTCTCCAAACTTATTATATGGTTTGTAGCCTATTTTAATATCCACTTTTTTCAAAATCTTGTCTAGCCCTTTTGTTAATTGGGCATCAAAACGTATTTCTATGAATTTGTTTTTGTTCTATTCCTTTTGAAAACTCAAAAATTATTTCAATAATTTCCTAAACTTGTTTTCTGATTAAACTATCTACTGTGTTCCTTCAACCATTCAGTTTGGCCACCTCTCAATGAATTTTAATTATTTGTTGTAACTGTCTTGGTTTAAGGTAAAATTAATTAATCTATCTACCATAAAGTTTTAACTAGTTATTTTATTATGGAAGCTATGATTGGAATCGTTGGGAATGTATCTCGAACTGGCGGTATTTTTCCTAAATATATAAAAAATTTAACCTATTTTTATTATTCCTACTCACTCAAACATGCTAAAAATGGCAGTATATCATTGCTTTAAATTTCATTAATATATTTTCTGGTTTTTTGTTCTTTTATCTCCTTTATCAACCATAAAGGCTCGGATTTTTTGTTATTAAACTGTAATGGTTCAAGTTCACATCCGATGCTGGAGCTAAAACTGACTTCTAAATGGTCTCAGCGCTTAAGGGCACTGCCGAAATTCTTTTAACAGTAAATGAAGTTGGGGAATACCCAACTATATAGAAGCACTATGAACAAACCCTATCCACGGCATCTTCCAAGACTTGTAGACCGCACAGCTCCTACAGATTCATGAAATACGATAAGTATATCGAAGGAAGGGGGTAAAATGCTGATTTCCGGCATATTAAAACTGGTGCCTTTGGGTTAAGGGGCAGCAACCCCAACAGAAAATCATGCTTCTGCCAGTAGAGGGTTAATATCAGAACCAAGCTATGGAAATAATTATTATAATTCATTTTAGAAAATAGTCGTTTGCTCATTATCTATATACAGGGTCGCTCTTATGTATGAAAACAGTCAAATATCTCCAGAACGCTTCATGAAATGAGATTTCTTAGTGAATTTATTTACACAAACATCAGAAAATATTTGCCACTTGTTAAATAATATATTTTATATTATAAATTTTTATTTTTTCTGGTGTCGCATATTTGAAATCCCAGGTTAACTTCATTTTTTTTTTAAATAATAACAACACTTGAATTTGGCATCGTTGGAAAAAGCATTTTTCCTGAATTCAACGATCTAAATATTGTATGATTTTAATTTAAATTAGACTTCAAAAAAATACTAAAAGTTGTTTCGGTCTATTTTTAGGAAGACAAAAACTAATGACGAAAATTCATTGAGTGTTTTAATTGATGTAGAAGAATAGTACACAATAATAAGGTTTATGTGCAACAATTAGCTTTAAATCATAATATGTGTAGACGCTCAGTAGAAAAAATTATAAAAAAGATTATTATCCTTACAAAATACATTAACTACAAGAATTAAGTTAAGATGCTTTTGATCGAAGAGTTGAGTTTTGCGAAGTTATGATAGAAAAAATAAATACCAATTAAAATTTTGTTGCAAATATTATTTTCACGGATGAAGCAACATTCGGTTTAAATGGTCATGCTAACAGACACAACTGTATATACTGGACTGATGCTAATCCGCACTGGATGGAGCATGTTCATATTTAGTATCCTCAAAAGTTAATTGTTTGAATGAGATTTAGATGCAAGATTACTATAGGACCTTTTATATTCATGTCAACATGACAGCAGATAAGTATTTAGATCTATTGGGAGAAAATATAATCCTTCAACTTTTGGGTCTGTTTCCAAATTTAATATTTCTTAAACCAGGAAATATGGTTACAGCAAGATGATGTACCAGCACACTATGGTATTAGCGTTAGAAATGTTCTAAACACTTTCTACAAACTGATAGCTCGGTCGACCAGGAGCTATCGAATGGCCGGCAAGGTCACTAGACTTGGCACCACCCAATTTTTTGTGGGGCTATTTAAAAAGTTGGGTTTACGTTAATAGGCCCAAAAATCTCGAATATCTGAAATTACGAATTCGGCAAGAAATCGCCGATATACCTCTTATCTGGTGGGAAAACGCAATTCAAAGCTTCGTCCGATATATCCATTACTGCCAGGAAGTTAATGTTGGATACTTTGAACTCCTTTTGTCAATAGTTCTTTAATAAAAACAAATTATAATTTTGATACTACTTTTTTATCTGATATTGAGAAAAGAGACCGAAACACCTTTTAGCCATTTTTTAAATCTATTTAAAAAACCATACGATATTTATCTCGTGGAATCCAGGAAAAAATTATGTTTCCAACAATGCCAAATTCAAGTACTGTAGTAGTTAAAAAAATCAAGTTAGCCTTGGATTTCAAATATACGACAAGAAAAATAAAAGAAAATATATTATATATTAAAAAGTGACAACAACAACAAAGTGACAACATTTACTGATGTTTGTGTATAAAAATTTATTAAGAAATCTCAAAGTGTTCTCGAAATATTTCACCGTTTCCATGCATAATAGCGACTCTGTGTGTTTCATTTATGTCTACAAATTATTTAAGTTGATCAGCTGTTCTTCTAGGTATTGTCATTTAAATGTGAATTTTTATGCAAATATAGCTGAATTATATTGTGACTGCAGTATATTATACACGTTTGAAATATTTCATAGTAATTTATCAAAAATATGATAAAATATTATCAATTTTTTATTTGTTTTACAAAATTACTTTTTATTGCAATAAAGGAACTTCAAGTCCCAATTTTATTAAGTTATTTTAGTAATTTATAAATATTTGTTGATACGTTTGCGAAAATCCTGTATAGAAAACAGCCATACTAGATAAGAATTTTTCACTGTTGTCATTATTAATTTAAATGACTTCTGTACAAAACGTGAAGAGAAGAGCATTCTATATTTTTCTCAAGAGCACAGTTATTTAGTTAGGTGTACATTAGGTTAAATTAAGCTGTAAATAATTTAGCACGACTAATTGAATCGTTCGCTTTCCAGTGATCAATATATACAATGTTGTTGTACATGCAATGTCATTCATATGTTTTCTTTAATTATTCGTTAGTCTCTTAAGACACTAGTTGGCAAATATAGAGTGGGACAATAATGTTTATACTTTATTGGAGGAATTTCGGGAATCATTGATATTGTTTAATTTTGAATAATTGAAATATATTAACAATGAATCGTTGTATGAGACCATATTATAATCTAGAGTACGGATAACACGATACCTATTAGCGTATTAATATCAAATTTTTTAAGATATAATTATAAAATTATGGAAAAATTAGTTCCATCCTACATAAGCAACAAGAGAGCCTCGGGGCGCAAAAACGTAAGAATGCAAAGCAAGTTAAGGTTTTTATACAACATGAACCTGTCGACTTGCAGACGCATGGCTGTTTTAATGCATGGCAATTTTAAGTCAGACATTAAATGTAGAATAGTAATGACAATTTCAAAATTGCTTGTTTATATTAATTCAATGTATCAATTGCATTTGAATGACTTTATGGGAGGCAACCAAAAATTAATAAAACAATCGTGTACAGAAAAAAATCAAAATGGATAAGAGATAATCTGCATATTTTATACAGAAGAATTTACACTCAGCTGTACTTTTATAATCAGTTATTCTAAATGATACAAAATGCCCTAAAAACAGATAAACTATTTTCAGGGCATTCATACATTTCAAAACAAACATTGCTGTTGTTATAATTGTTCACTTTCAGTCTTGATTTTCTTCTTCATCCCTGTGGCTTGAATGTCCATAAAAGGCCTTAGCCTCGCTTAAGGGTATCCAAGTCTTTGTTTTTTTACATAGGCTGATGACTATCCGTATCCATAACTTCTATAATCTGGTTACCGTTGGTTTATTTAAAATACCAACTTATTCAAAATATCTCTAATTTAATACTCGGTCAATATCCACTTATCTTTTGTTTGTTTGTTTTATTAACTTCTAGTTCTGTTGATGTATTGTTTTCTTAGGTCCATTCGTGACGCTGCCCCTTCAAACTGTCTAAACATCTGTTCAAATTCTTCTTTGTTTTCACACATCATGTCGATATTGTCTTCATTTATATATTATTCGATATTCGATATTTTCTAAACAATGTTGTATCACCTTCTCTTAGTCCTTTCGAAATTTTGAATTTGTTTGAGGTTAGGTTCTGAATCCTTACTTTGGTTTTGGTATCCTTTAAATAGATTATTGTTAAGTTAGTGTGTACCTGTGTTATTTTTAGTTCTTTTGTCCCTTTGTATAGCTCCCTTCTAATTACTGACTCGTATGCTTGCTCAAAATCTATTAATAGGTGGTGAGAGTCAAGCAATTATGTTGCCAGAATGTCTTTAATATCTGTCTTGTTTATATATTTGATCGATTGTTGATCGTCTCCTTCTGAATCATTCTTGATATTGCCCTATCTTTTACTCCATTTGTATATCTAGTTGTATTTCTAATAATTAGCTAAATATTTTGCAAGTCACATTTAATAGCAATTTTCCTCTGTAGTTTTTACATTCTGACATATCACCTTTCTGCTTCCTGCATCTATCTCATGCTTTATTAGTTGATAAAGTTTTTTTTTATATTGCCTATCATCCATACATAATCATTTTAGTTGTAATGTGATCTTGTCCCGGAGAATTGTTATTTTTCATTAACTTTATGACCTCTATCATTTCCTCGAGTACTCTACATGCCAATCAAATAATTGCCTTAAAAATTAACCATCAATCAGTGGTCTAATTAACCAAGGGTTCGTCTTTGCCAGAGTCTACAGCCTTGTACAATAAACATTGTCAATTAAAAAGGCACAAGGATATTATCAATCGAGCATGTTTATTTGTGGTTTACCGCGATCATATGTAATGAATAAATTTCAAAGTATACTCCAAACAAAAGGACCGGTCCGATGAAACCGTGGGTTTTAGCAGTGATGTTTATCTTTGAAATATAAAAGCATTCAAACACCTGCCCCCACTACTTTACAAATAATCACGCTTTTCTTAAAATAAACCCCATGTTACATCAGCGGAGAGAAATTTTAAGCTTAATATATGGTTGTAAACCTTCTAACAAATTCTTGTTAATGGTTTCACCAGAGCTAACTGTAGTTTTAAAAATTGAACTCGCTGACACAGCCACAACCTTTAACTGGCATTGTTATACTCACCTCTATAAAAGTACAGACTATTAACCCATTGAAATCATAAATTGCATTAAAGTACTACTTGTATAACTGATGGTATTTAAGAAATTTACTTATAGTAGATATTACTTATCAGTGGCCGTTCCTGGGCTTTTAAAGTGGGAGGGCGTGGAAGAAAATAATGCTGCTGAATATTTTTTTGTTTTCCCCTTCCCCCTTTTTACTTTTTGTGCTATTGAACCCCTATACAGGAGGTGAACCAGGAAAACCAGTTGCTACTTGTTGCGCAGATAAAGGAATGAATAAATAGGTACTTGCCGTCTCCCGAAAGGAAAACCATTCAAACAGTATATTGTAACCGCAAATCAATAGAGAAAATTCGAAAAAAAAAATTAAATTAGTCATTATTAACTGTTTTAAATTAGACACCTTCATGTTTGCAGTTAAAAATTGATTATTTATATTTAAAAAGTACTACTCAATGTATACACACGTAGCAAGTCCCAAAAGTATTCGCGAGGTGAACTAAATACGCGACCCCGAATTCTGGCAATCAACAAAACATGTAACACCAACGACGAGATAAATAGACGTGGCGTATGGTCGCTGGAGATAAACGTCCGACCAACGATGTAAAAACTGTGGCGACAGGATTGAATTTTTATCCGCATTATTTGGTGTGATGGGTCGACAGACGTTCTTCTACATTTCGAGATTTTAATTTTTAATAAGGTCTTAAAATGAGTTATAGGAAAGAAACTTAACGGAAATAAAATATGGTGTTTTGCTTTGAAAAATTGTTTACTGTGATAGATACTGGAGGGGCGATACCCCAACGCCCTCCCTCAGGAGCCGCCACTGTTACTTATATAACTAATGATACTTAAATTCCTGTAAACGTATCTCTTTTAAACTTTCGTGACTACCAATTTTGTTTGTTTAAGTAATTATTTAAATAAAAATACTACAAAAAACATTTTCTTTTTCCCTATGTATGTTTCTTTAATGGGTGTACGAAATATCTCAAAATATTCTTTAAAAAGTGGGAATTCAACAAGAGAATAGAATAAATGAAAATATTTGATAAAATTACAATTATTATTTATCTATTTTAAAGGAAACAAAATCGTTGTTTGTCGATTTATGCAGTTTATGAAATTTATTAAATTTAATATAACTATTATAAATTCAAAGGTAAAACAACTTTTCCATTTATTGATCAATTTATAGACATTATTGCCACTTTTTGTGATCCTTTGGCAGTTCAGATTAGGTGATCGATCGGTACACATTTAAAAGTTACAGAAATAAATGAATAGATGGGAAAAAGTTCCGTACAATCCTTTGGAGAATTAAGACCATTCGATAAAGTTCGTATCGGAGAATGAAAAGAAACTAATCGTTTCATTTGTCTATTTCTATTTCAAAGAAAGCTTTATTTAAACAGTGTAATATTTTTGAACTCATTGAAGCATAAAATAAATTATTTTAGTTTGATGCAGTGATTTGCAACAGTTCATAAATGAATTAACAATTTATATACAAATTTAGATAAAATTGTTTTGTATACCAATTATAATATTTTTAAATTTTCTGTATATTTTAATGTTCATATATTCCAACATGACTGTTACTAGATGTACTATGTTACATAAAAAGATGTACTATGTTACATAAAAACAAAAACTCAAATATCGAAACATAATAAAATGACAACATTTTTCTAAGTTTTTATTCATAACTTAAATTATAAACTGATTTTTAATTAACATTTGTATAGAATAGAATAAAAAGTCAAACATTTTTTTTAATAATTTTTTCTAATAATACGACATGAAGTTCAAGCCGGTATAACATTAGTTTTGTTGTGACAGACTATTCGGAAGCAGATATATTCGATATTACAATGATGGAGAAAGCGAATTTCATATGTTAATTAAAGGGTACCTTTTGTAATATGGTATGGTAAGTGTAATATGGTATGGTTCATAAGTGAATTACTGAGTTTCAATGTGGTCCGACCACACCGACCGACCGGTGTGAAGATCTACGCTTAGGACCCCAATGTTGAGGACACTAATTGGGAAATAAACAGTAAAATACATGATATCGTGTTGGCCGATGGCACAGTGGAAGTAGAGAGATTGTTGAGATAATAAAAATCTGAGATAACTGCGTACAGATCATCCTACACAAACATCTAAGTATAAAAAAGGTATCAACGCGATGGGTGTTGCATTTATTCATTGCACACCAGATCGGTATCGACGGTGTTTAGATGTTAGATATATAAGCGGAAAATGGAGGGGTTTCTGCAGCGATTCTTAACTGGTGATGAAATTCAGATTCATCAATATATACCCAAAATGAAGGAACAACCAAAATAGTGAGTCTTGCCGGTAAACGGCCCCTACGAAGGTGAAGAAACTTTCATCGACTGGAAATGTAATGACCACTGTTTTTCATTATCTTCATCAACTATTTGGAATTAGGATGATAACAAGCGAGAATTATATTGCATTAATGGTCAAACTTCGTGAAGAGTTAAATTCACATAAAGTAATTCGCATAAAAAACGACCTCATTTGGTGAAGAAAAAATTGCTGTTTTATCACGAAAATACATTCGCCCATTTGCCCGACGTTGCAACAACGAAATTAGTCAATTTGCAGCGCGAATTAATACCATATCCACCCTATTCTCTGAACTTGGTTCCCTCCGGTATTTTTCTCTTTTCAAACGTGAATAAATGGCTGGCTGGAAAGAAATTTACATAAAATACAGATATTTAAGTGTTTGTAAGCTGGAGTTTTTACTTCTTTTAGAATTGAAACAATTTTTCTTGAAAATTACTTTAATTATTGCCATGTATATTTCGAGGGACGTTCTACCTGTGCAAAATAGGATTGTGAACTTCCGCCGCCTATCTAGGCGGTATTGCCACTGTGAAAGGTTATTACAGTAAAACATAGTTGCCACCTTGAAAGGCTTGTCTTTTAATAATTATACATATGCATATATAGACGGTACAAATTACAACTATTAAACTTTTATGAATTAAACAAAAAGGCATTATTTTCTTGCTGGCGTTGCATTCAGACTTTCACATACTGCTTTAGTTAGACATTATCTTCGCTTTAAATCAGCCATATTTTAAAAAATGCTCGCTTAATGTATCCTGAACTTGATTTTATGAATGCAACTCTGGTGATTCCATCAGAACCTTGATCTAGTTTTGTAATTAGACTCAGTTTCCACTTCAAAAGCGATAAATTATCATCCTTTACGATAACCACATCCCCTTCTTTGAAAGATTTCTGATTTTTTTCCCTTAGAACGCTATTGAAGCTCTCATACATTATTGTATAAGTTGTTGAATACGTTGAAATTATTTTCAACGAATTCAACAACATGCTGATATAGTAAAGGTTTGATGTTACTGATGTTAATTTTCTGCCGATTAGAAAGTGAGATGGAATGATAGCGGAAAGATCATTTGAATCACTGGATGTAAGAAATATCGTATAGCTTCTATTTCAATAATTAAAATATACTATTGTTCAAATGTCCTTAATTCATTTCCACGACCCATTTTAAATGTAATTTATATTGGCTAGGGTTTACTTGAACTTCCTCTATGTATGAGCAAAATACGTAATTATATTTGCGAACGCGTATTAATATCGAAATTAATTTAAGTTGATTTTTCATTGAAATATTTTTCACAAAATTGCATTGAATACCAGCAACCCCCAAGACCAGCAAGAACCCAAGCTATAATTTTTGACATGAATATTTCGAGCGATATCCTCTGTACAAAATACTTTTTGGAAGGTATACGAAAGTTAGAAAAGTACGCATTGTAATGAACTAAATGAAGACTACATTGAATAACAAATCAACACATCATTTAAAATGTATTGCTACCCTCTTATTTACATGGCTTATGCGGATTATGCTGTAATAATTGCTAGAGAGCAGAGACAGCTAAAACGCGTAATAGAAATAATTGGCCGTCTAAGAAAAAAGGACTGGAAATAAATAAGTAAAAATCAGAGTATATGTACTGCAGCAGAAAAGATCGAATACTGAGCCATTTTCGGTGCCGAGGCTATAAATTCGAAGAAGTGAAAATATTTAGATACTGGGCGTCATAATAGATAGAAGGAATGAGGGACTTGATGTAAAAAAAAATATACATAAAGGATATAGAGCACTCCATAGCAACAAGAAATTATTTAAAGACAATAGATTGAGCACAACGAATAAATTAGGCATATACAAAACAATAATAAAACAAATAATAAGCTATGTCGCAAAGACTATAACTCTCACAGCAAAAGAGGAAGACAAACTAAATATGTATGAATGCAAACAGAATAATAAATAATGAGAACAATAATGAGAGCAAAGAAAGTGGGGAAACAACGAGTACAGAACCCTAATGGACTTTGAAATCGACAAGTTGTTAGGAAGGAAAAGCACAAAGAATAAGATGGTATGGACACGCAATGAGAAGAGACAGGGATACGCCAATAAGAGAGATAACAACATGGAAGCCAGCACAGACCAAACCGAGAGGGAGACCCAGGGTCAGATGGAGATAGCAGGTAGAAGAAAATATAAAAGCAGAAGGATGGAGAAACCAAATCGCAGGGAGGAAGAGAAAATAATTGAAAAGGCGGAAACTCACCAACAATTATGACAAGGGTATGTGTACTGATACACCACGCTAAAATGATTTGAAGAGCTCCTAATATATAGAACAGCTACAATTTCACTATGAAATGTATTAGCTTATAATAATGGACTGTAGCAAATTCAGCTCCAAGGAAATACGGGAGGTATGGTGATCGGATAAGATGATCAATATTAAAAAGTGAATAGAAAATTATTCTAGGGATGACAGTTTTTACGTTATGAGGAAGCGGGCGGGAACTTATGGGAACCAGTTGCATTTAATTGGACTAGTGGGACCAGGGGACATTTGTTAGTGAGAATGACAGACCGGATATCTAACTTTATAACATTCTCATTGAAAAAACAGCTTGTAGAGCTTACATGGTTATTACTAAAACAAGATTGGGAATGGGTATTGGTAACAAAAAACAAAGTAAGTAATTTAGAATTAGAAAGCCCTATCAAAAACGGATACTATTTAGCCAGTTAAACTATAGTTTACCAGTATCCGAACAAAGTTGTCAGCCACCGATTAACCACGGCCAGGCTCCCTCACCGAACCCTCTTGAATGCTTCTATGAATGCAAAACGGCGTCCACAAAGTCATTTCCTCAATTAAGGGAACAAAAACGAAAAATTGGCGAATAATTATTACGGTGTGTGCGTTACCGTGATGCAAAAACCATTAATTGTTTTACTACAAGTCTGAACGATTTTTCGAATGGACTCACGCAAATTGCACATAAAGCTTAAGTAATATTATTTATTAAGTGTTTTGTCAGTTAAAAAGAACAGTTTGTAGACAATGCCAGGGAAATTGAAGAAAGATTAATATTAACATTGATTTTTGACCAGCTTTAACGTGTTTTTCTTTTGCTTTAATTCATCCTTAGCACGATAGTTTTACTTAATTGTTGAGCTGTTTCTGGGTCATAAGCATAAATCCATATCCCATCATCGTTATTATGCATTTCAGAATATCATCATCCAAAGAAAGCAAATCTTCTCGAAAAAGATGAGAAAACACACAAGACAAGCCTAGTGTTTATCAAAATAAACTCAATTAATACAATCAATTTTCCATTAATATCTATAATGTCTCTTATTATTAATCGACGTCTAGTCAGTACAAGTTGATTTTGACAATGTTTTCTTCATTCGTTAAAGTTCAAGCTCTTCCTGATTTTCATTTTCAACTGCTTCTCTACAATCACTAAAGTCATTGTACCACGGTCATTTTTTCCCATTGTTTCATCGCCGTAACACTTTCTCAACATTTTTAATGCATCAGCATAAGAAATTATGTTGTTTAGGTAAAATTTAATGAGAATTCTTTGCCGGGCAAATTTCTACATTTTAAATAATGGCTGACAACGTTTTTAACAATTCGATTATTCGCTGTAATTTATTACTTAACGAGCGAAAAGATATGAAACATATATCAGATATTAAAACAAAAACCTCCTTACTTTTTATTCATAGTATGTAGACGAATTATCCACAAACATAAGGTCACAAATATCTTTCCGAAATGAATTCAAAAGACTCTTTTGATCAAGTAAAATAGCGGTAAGGCTAAAGCTTATTAAAGTTGACGTTCGATCAGCCTGACAAATTTTCACATTTACACAGTTTTTGCTAAGGTATGGAAAGGGGCATAGTCATGATAAACCACTAACTAGTATATGATTTTACAATATGTAGCGTTTACAAATTATCGACTGCTATAGGTAAGATTGTTTTGCGCGAGTCTTATTGGAGAGCTGACCGGTATTCTACGGGACAAAGGCCAGGGAAGTCGAACATCACACCTTGAGCTGAACAGAAGTCTTCACGCTGTACCCTTTCATTAGAGAGGGTTTTAGGTCATAAAACTAAATATAGGGTTTTAGGTCATAAATTATTAGAGCCCGGTTTTTACGGAACCCGGTCATTTTGGAGCCCACTTATTGGAGAACCCGGTCAAGGTAGACTCCAGACCATTTAGGATCCCCGCGTTCTGGACACAGAACTGCTCAGTAAATGAAAATCTTAATAACGGGAGAGTCCAGAGGCTGGATAATTGAGCAGCGTGACAAAAAAGAAGAAGACCAGATAATATATTTTTTTAATATTATTTTATTAATATTTCCATGAATCTTTTACATTATTTGCTTAATCGCCATTTCACTACCACCATGTAATAACGTTATACAATTTGAGATACTTTGATTTAATTTAGTTTAATGTGCATTACTTTGATCTGATTTAATTTGATTTAGTTTAGTTTAAGTTGGGTTAAACTCAAATTTGAAATATTTTGTTTTCTCTTAAAATTAAACCTTCTTCTTTATATGCCTAGCTTAGTAGGGTTTAATTTATATATTTTTGTTATATATGGTTTTAACAAAAATAAACCATTTTCTAGTTTTGAGCAATTTTGAAAAACTGGGTGGCGCCCTATTAACGTGCCTGATCAATCCATCCGTGACCGTGCAAATGCGCCCGGCGAACGGCTGCCGTCGCTATAACTAAAAATCTCATTTTTTAAAATTGAATAATGCATAAAATTTGGGCATAATGTGTACAGTTTGTTTTTTTTTTTAAGAAGAGAATGCTTTCGTACGTTCGCAGTACATTAAAATATACTTGTTGTTCAGAACTTCTAATTTGTTATGCAAATGCTTCTGCTGAATATATAATTTTCACCTTTCAATATATGGAAAATAAAAATATCTTCACCTCATTTATTTGACTTATATCAAAAACGTGAAACTGATTTAAACTCAGATGCGTATTTAGTAAGGTATAGTTAGCTAATTTTTTAAGTTTTTAGTATCGAATGGGCAAAAATTATTTATTTTGATACCGAATTTATCAACAAACATTAAACATAGGGTCTCATCAAAAGATTAACATTCGGTTTCAACTTTCACATTGCAATTTTATTCGAACATCCGCACAGCGAATAACCACATTTGCGCAAAATTACATGATTGCAACCTTTGAAGTGCGGAACATTCAATCAAAGCCGAAATTAGGCAATAATTTAGTTTGCAACTAGAACTTTTTGAACCATTATTAGTAGATATGTTATTATATTTCCATAACCGCTGCGCTGTGGATAACTAACTGCTACTTGTTAGGTAAAATTACTATTCATTTTGTCTTATAGCTAAGAGAATAATATTTTAATAAGATAGTAAGTTAAACATAACCGATTATTTTGCCTAAAAAATAGACTATTTACGAGCTAGGTTAGTAAAATTAAACGATTTTTGGGATCAATTTCATTATTATACAGTCAGTCAATAAAAATGTTGTGATTTTTAATTTGTAAAAAAATACGGTTCTTTCAGAGGATATCGCATAATTTAAGTAATTTTAATTATTGCAGTTCGATATTGTTAAGCTGTAATAAAAGTGAAGTAAATACCAATTCTAACTTTTACAAAATGAGGAAATGGTACGATGGTGGTTCAATAAGTCCTTAGAAAAAGATAGAAAAACAAATTATTTCAAGCAGATTTTTTTATTTTTCAGCATAATTTCCTTACACTTTCAACATCTCCTCCTCCTCCATACACTTTTCCAGGCCTTTCTACAACTTTTTAAGCGGTTTAAAAAGTAAGATTTCGGAAAGTCCTCAAAATACGAATCTGTTTGAGCGATGACCCCCTTGTTGGATGTGAACCGTTGTCCGCTGAACCATTTTTTTATGTTCGGAAATAAAAAAGTAACTGGGAGCGAAATCTAGCGAATACGGTAGATTTTATAATAATTTGAACTTCAATTCCATGAATTTGCCCATTGTAACTGTATAGGTGTGCACCCGTGTATTGTCTTGATGGAAGAGCATTTTTTTCTTTTTCAAATGAGGACAATTTTTCTTGAGTTCTTTGCTCAACCGATGCAATAATGACGCATAATACTTTCCAGTTATTGTTTTCCTTATTTCCAAATAATCGGTGTAGATGATTCTGCGTACATCCCAAAAAACTGTGCCCATAACCTTGCCGACCGATTTCACCGTCTTCGCCTTCTTCGGAGCCCGTTTGCCCTTAAAAACCCACTGTTTTGATTGTTCCTTTATCACTGGAGTGTAGTAATATTTCCATGTTTCGTTCAAACTCAACAGGGTTTCTACGAAAAAGCGCCAAAACAGCCTCAGAGTCGACCACACGATTGCATTTATTCTCTACTGAGAGCAAACGCGGCACCCATCTTGCCGACATTATTTTCACACCCAATTTTTCGTGCAAAATTGAATACATTGAACCTTGCATATCAGTCTGTGACCTCAACTATTTCGCGCACTTTGACTCGGTGATGACTTAAAACCATGTCATGGATTTTGTCAATCATTTCGAGAGTAGTCACTTCCACTGGAAGTCCCGAACGATATACGACTACGTTTAAACTCATTTACCCAATTATAAACAAAAAAGTTGCCAACACAGGAGCACATGTGCCATGAACCAACTCAACTTTGACTTTCGTTGTTAAGCCTTTTAAATATAAGTGTTTAATCACTACTCGGAAACTCACTTTTTTCCATTTATATATACAAAAGTATATCCTATATATACAAAAGTTTCTTGCTTCAATCGACAATAAAAATGAAACCAAGTCCGGTTATGTGATAAATATAACCGGACTTATTGAACGACCTTCGTAATTATTTTGCATTGAAATATGTATACCCTCGTAGTTAATGTTGCGTTCTTTGGGTTTATTCTTTGTATGGCAGAGTATTAAAATGTTCAGTATTGCTATGATTTTTAAAATAAAAAATATATTTACGTCTGCAAAACATTATTTAGAAGAACCGGTTTTGTACGTTTGGTTTTGGGTAGAGTAATACATACAAATTGAATTTATAAACAAAACATATTTAGATATGTGTATATTATATACAGTGCTTTCATTTCAAAAGTAGTCACCCTCATTATTTATTTTATTAATGAAAACTAGCTCTAGACAAAAAACCCGTCAATCTAGATATCGAGGGGGAAGTTCAAAACCAATGTCCGTTATATTTTATGTTTCACCCCCTTACCTCCAATCAATTCTAGCTAAAAATTTTATATGGTAACCCCTATCTTGTAACATATAATTTTAAACGTCGTCAAAATCCTAATTAAACTGCGTTTACAGATCAATTGATCCGTTCTCGTAATAGAGGAAAAAATTAATTTTCAAAAGTATTTAACGGAATCGCAACATTGTATTTACAATTTTTCTGTTCCTAATATAAAAAGTAAAACAAGAGCCTTTTTAT